>CAUYUJ010015642.1:192500-250000 GCA_963575745.1 Prorocentrum cordatum
GTCGTCATCGGTTTCGTCGTCGCGGAGGAGGATGATGATGATGAGGAGGAGGAGGAGGAGGATGAGGAGGAGGAGGAGAAGGAGTTAGGAGGAGGATGGAGAAGGAGGAGGAGGAGGCGGAGGAGGATCAGGAGAGGAGGAGCATCTCTTCGGGACTTGTTGTTTTGTTGCCTCCGGAGGCCGCCGGAGGCTTCTGGGGCTCGCCAGAGGCCGGGGCTTCGGGAGACCTCCAGAGACACCGACGTCTGGCGACTCGAGCGAAATCGCGCCAGAAGTTTATCACGATGTGTGGCGTCCGGGGTCCAGGGGCAGGAACGTGGATGAAAGTCTGCGGCCCTCGCCTCGAGTGGAATGGGCGCGCCTGAGTTGGACCGTCAGCCACGACGTTGCCGGTGCGGCGGGCGGGACAATCTCCTGCCACACGCCCCCGCACCGACGCCACACTCTCCAGTAAAGCAGACACCGTGGTTACAATGCTTGCACGAGAGCACACGGGGGATGGGCGGGTGGGTCCTGGGCGCTTCGTCTGTCTGGGCCCAGACCGCGAGGCCAGCGCAAGGGGCCACCTCGGGGGCCCTGTTGGCCCAGGGGGCCAACACGGGCCAGCATAGATAGACAAAGTCCTGCCCTCCCACGCCAGGTGGAGGCCACTGCAGAGCGGGTCCCTTCGGGCCACTTCGAGCCAGGTGCTTGCCGTCCCGCCCCTGCGAGACGCCTGCCCCTGCCGAGGAAGCAATCCGTCGCCCCCGTGGGAGCCACCCAAGCCATGAGGCCCTATGCGCACAGAAATGCATGAACCTTTTGAACCAGATAAGCGATGAACCGACGGACCCCGTCTCGGTTGCAGATATCCCGCCCCTGCGACATTTCCTTTTTAGGGGGCATATAAAACGACTCAGGATAAAGCCAGGTTTGGCGGAGCGGCCGATAGTGCATGGGCCGACGGTTCGCACCCAAAGAGGATGACAGGAGAGCCTTTTTGTCCTCCCTCCTCCCGCCTCCTCCTCCTGCTCCTCAGATTTGTCACCAGAAGGTGTGGCCTCCCAACCTTCAGAAGGAGGCGGAGGAGGAGGAGACAAGGAGGGAAAAGGGAGGAGGGAGGAGGGAGGAGGAGGAGGAGGAGGAGGACAGTGTAAACCCAAGACTCACCAACCGTGTTGCGATATACCCTCCCTCCAAGTTCCCTCTTCATTGGTCGCTGCAAATATGTATTTCCACTGCGGGAAGTGCCCCGTTGGAAGACAACCGTCTGAATATCTACAACCATGCCAAATCACCACTCCTGGGACTCCGTGCCATAATACGATGCCTGAGACGTCAACACCGCATGTCAACGTGACTGTCGCGCTCTGACAATCCGAAGTCGTGCCAAAACGCAATTTCTGGGACGTCAGCGATCTGAATCCCTGGAACTGCTGCAAACTGTCAAGACGAATGTGTGCGGCGCGAAGGCCAGGGGGAAAAGAACCGCCCTCCATCCGTGAAACCCTTGCGAACGTTTGAGACGACTACGTGCTGCGCTGAGGCGAGAGCCACCTTTTGAGCACGACCCGCCCTTCGTCCGTGAAGCGGTTGCAACTTCTTCAACCTCGGGATCGTAATTGGTGAGGAAGTCTCAGGCGAAACTCCTGGCCTTCCCTACCAACCCGTCTCGTGGTGCGACAGGGATGGAGGAGGAGGGAGGAGCGAGGAGCGAGGAGGGAGGAGGGAGGAGGAGGAGGAGGAGGAGGAGGAGGAGGAGGAGGAGGAATGGCGAAGATGGGAGGAGGAGGAGGAGGAGGATGGGGGAGGAGAGGAGGGAGGAGGACGAGGGAGGAGGTTCGGTTCGGTCGTCCTCGCAGGGGCGAGTCAGGCTCGCAACTGCACGGCGGGCGCCGATTCCCCGGGAAACGACCGCCGAGGCGGGATGAGGAGGAGGGAGGGATGGGGAAGGAGGGAGGAGGGAGAAGTGAGGGAGGGAGGGAGGAGGGAGGAGGAGGAGGAGGAGGAGGAGGAGGAGGAGGAGGAGGAGGAGGGAGGAGGAGGGGGGAGGAGGAAGGAGGATGACGGGAGGAGGGAGGAAAGAGGGAGGGAGGGAGGGGATGAGGAGGAGGAGCCTGGTGTGCCCATCGCTGCCCAGGGCCTCCCTCCCGAGAGGTCGGCGTCCACCTGTGGCCCCTGCCCTCCGCGAGGAGCCACGACACAGGCGCGCAAGCGCGCGCGCGCGGGGTTCTGCTCCTCGCCCCCGTCGCCCTCTCTGGTGCGAGTGCCGGTGCGCTCTGCCTCTCCTCTCCCTCTGGCTGCCCTCGTCGCCTCCTCCTCCTTGTCCCCCCTCCCCCCTCCGCCAGGGGCTGCGACACTCTTGAGGCCCCCCAGGTGGGGTTTGAGCTGACGGGGTCGGAGGATCGCGCCGCATCGCCGTTGCATCGGCGATGCATCGGCGATGCGGCTCGATGCGGGGCCCAGTTGTCACCACGCCGACGTCGCCGATGCATCGCCGACGTCGCCAGTGCAGGCCGATGCATCCCAATGCATTGGCCATGCATTGCCGACGTCTCAGCCATGCGGCGAAATCATCCGACTCCATCTACTCGGACCCCATCTCGGAGGCCTCTAATTCTGCCTCTCCTCTCCCTCGGCTGTCCTCGCCGCCTCCCTCTAGTCCCCCCCCCTCGCCTCGACACAGGGCGCGCCTGCGCGCGCGCGGGGGGCCTCCTCCCCCTTGCCTCCTCCTCGCCCTCGCCCTTCTCCTCCCCCTCCCCCTGCCACTGGTGCTACGAGCCTGGCGCATGCGCGCTGCGCGAACTAGAGTCGTGTCCCTCTGCGACGGGATCTTTTCGAGGGGTCCACGGCGGATTCCTCAGTCTGAGTTCTCGCGCACCATCTCCCTTGGCTTTGTGATTAATCCCAGACGTCGATGTGGAACAAAAAGACGTCCTCCGCTTCCGCCCTCCTGGGCGCTCCTGAGCGAGGGCGTCTCGAGGCTCGAGCTTCGACGATTTCGAAGTTCGAGGTTTTCGGACGTTCACGTCGTTTCTCGGTGGCCTTCCAGCCTCGGGGTGCTCTCCAGCAGCTGCGACGTGCTGAGAGCGTTCTGGGATGGCTTGCTAATATGTTTCAATAGCCCTTAATCGTTCTGACGAAGACCTCCCAGGAGTTGCCTTCCAACTCGTCGTCCCTCCCCCTCCTCAGCGAGGTGCGGCGCTGCTCTTCGCGAGCGAGCACGAGTTCCTATACACGCTGCAGCGGCTGCTGTCGCAGGCGCAGATCGACGTTAACGGCTTCGGTGTGGGCGGGGTCACCGGCCTCATGATGGCGGCGGAGAACGGAAACGTCGGAGCGATGAGGACGGTCGGGAAACGGGGGCAGGCAGGAGAAGGACGAGGAGGCAGGAGGAGGGGGGGGTGAGGAGACTCATGATAAGAATGGGGCAATCGGAGGTGTGGGGGGGAGGGTGGAGGGTGGGGGAGGGGGGAGCGAGTAGGTGGCGGATGTGGAGGAGGGGGGTGGATGTGGAGGAGAGGAAGGATGAGCTCGAGCAGAAGGAGGAGGAGGAGCAGGTGGAGGATTTGGATGAAGAGGAGGAGGAGGAGGAGGAGGAGGAGGAGGAGCAGGACGAGTTAGTGGAGCAGGAGGAGGACGAGGATGAGGATGAAAAGGTGAAGGAAGCTGAGAAGACGCGGGAGGCGGAGGATGATGATAAGGATGATGGGAACGTTTTGCTAGCGTGTCGCGACACCCGTTCTGGCCCTCCAGGCTTCGGCGCGACATGGCAACCACGTCTCGGCCACGGAGCGTCACAGTCCCGAGTTTTCGCCAGTCTCCCGCCCCGCGGAACGAAGGGACGCCATCAGCTTGCCGCCGCGGCACGCCAAGCAGAAGTTCCTGAGCGTATCTTCACCGTGCCACCAGCCAGTCCAGAAACCGAATCGTCATTAGAAGGTTTAGTTGAGGAGCGTTCTCGAACTGAGGAGGGGGACCCTAGTTGACACGTGATCAGCCAAAGCAGGTCGTCAATGCAGCGCTTGTGTGCAGAAGTACGTGGTTAGATAATCGTGTATGCCGCCGTCTCGGGTACCCATCGTGCGCTAACTATAGCCTGCTGAAGGCTAGAATGGCGTATTGTAGTTTTGTTTCGTTCACCTTAGCTTAGTGTTAGCTTTCTCTCCTTCTCTCTCTCTCTCTCTCGCTATCCCTGCCCGCCCACGACGCAAGCACATATGCACACATATGTGTGCATTATGTATACATGCGTTTGGCGATGGGGGCTCTTGAGGCCCTGTGGGGTTTTCTTCGGGCCATTTTGGGCCTCTCTTGGTAATCACCTGGGCGTCTTGAGGGCCTTTTTGCCCGCCCTCCCCGCTCCCCCCTCGAGGCCAGAGACGAAAGATGGTGTTTTTTTGTGTGAGTGCCCCCCCTTGGGAACCGAACGCACGTGTTTTCTTCAACCATCTTGCGTGAGTGGGGTCCTCGTTTCGAATCAGCAGCGCCGCGCCCTCCCCCTCCTCTCCCTGCCTCTGCCCTGCGCAGCTGTCTCATTCATTGTCGCCGCGCCCTCATATGAGGCGTTCCAGAAAGGGCCTTGCCTTCGAGGATAGAAGGTCATCTGTTCCGCCGCAGAAGGCGGCGGAAGGTCGGCGGAAGTAAAACGAGGCATCCTCCACTGGATCCCTTACTAATCGACCCCCCAACAAAAACCGCTAACCCCCTCCTTCGCGACATCATTTTCCAGAACCCCTCTCCGCAGAGGGCGCCTGAATATTCTGGACCCCTCCCTCAGCAACATTGCGAGCGCGATGAAGTCCCGACCCCCAGCATGGCCAGACAGAGCGAGGAGCCCCACGCATGTCGAAAACCCAGCTGGTTCTAAAGGCCACGGTGCGTAAGGGTGGTGTGCAATTGCATGCGCAAAAGGCGCCCTGATAAAGTGGACCCCCCTGAACGTCGGCTTCAAGAAAACGCCTGAATGAACCGGACCCCCCTGCATCCCCAAAAAGGCGCCTTACAAAACCGGACACGGGGGAC
This sequence comes from Prorocentrum cordatum, assembly GCA_963575745.1. NCBI lineage: Eukaryota > Dinophyceae > Prorocentrales > Prorocentraceae > Prorocentrum > Prorocentrum cordatum. Next base: position 197,505 of record CAUYUJ010015642.1, read on the forward strand.
GATACTATTGAGGGATCCGGAGTCCGTCGGCGGAAGCCGGCGGAAGCTCGGCGGAAGGCGGCGGAAGTAAAAGATGTGGCCCCAAGAGATGAACACGTGTTTGGGTTCAGGGTCTTCGACATCGAGAAGGACATCATAGTACTATTATTATCTCTGTGCGCCCCGATTGCCAACACCTTCTCGAATGTCCGCGCGGAATTTTCCCAGGTCTCCCCGCGTGGAAATCGCCCATTTGCTTTGTTGCGGGACGGGAAAATGACCACAGCCACTGCTTCTTGTTTGCGCCGCTTTCCGGCCGGCCGAGAAAGACGCAGTGGCTGTGGTCATTTCCCTGGTGCCAAGCTCAACGAAAATGACCACAAACACTGCTCTGTTTCTGCTGGCTGGAATCTGCACGAACGAGATGGGCACGGAAAGAATGGACACAACGCCCAACAGCAATTCCTGTTCCTTTTGAACAGGACTCGCTGTCCGCGCCGCCACGGCCTTTGTCCATTCGAGACAGAAGGCCGCCTGCCCAACAGCGGCCGCTGCTGGTTTGGGACAACATTTGCTGTTGGGCATTGTACCCATTCTTTCCGTACCCAATTTCGGGCGTCCAAATGGAAGGCGGCAACATAAGAAAAGCAATGGCTGTGGTCGTTTTCACGTCCCGTATTCGTGGCCCCAGGGGAGCTCCACCCACGGCCTCCCTGGGCACGACCGCCGGGCGCTCCGCGAGGCGCGCTCGTCGCGCGCTCCGGGGCTCGACAAGGGGCGGCCCCCCCCCTGCGAGGAGGAGGAGGAGGAGGAGGAGGCAGCACGACGCGCACGCCCCCAAGTCGGCACACGGGAGCTCAGCCTGCGGTCTTAGTGGGCGCGGCCGCACGGCGCAAGCAGCCGCCGCGCGGCGCATGCGGCACCCGATGCGTGGCACCATCGGGAGCCTCACCCACGCCGCCGTGCAGGAGGTGTGTGCCCTCAAGAGATGAAAGCGTGTTTGGGCTCGGGGTCATCGAAGGCGCCCATCGGTGTTTGGGTCGGGTGGTCTTGTATGTCTCTGTGCGCCCCGATTCCCCCCCCCACACACACACACTCCCGAATGTCCGCGCGGAAGTTTCCCAGGTCTCCCCTCGCGCCCTGAAGGCGTTGCCGTTCCCGCGTCGCTAAGTAGAGGGGCGCGCGCTCCGCGCGCCGTGGAGGGGTGCGTGGGCCGCGGCTCACGGAGACCGCCGGGGGCTGGGCGACGGGGGGGGACGCATAGACTTCGATAGGGGGGGGGGGATAGGCGATAGGGATTGGCGACAGGGGGGATCGGCGATAGACCATCCTCGAAGAAGCAAGGATGCCACAAACGTACACTTTTGGCGCTGCCTGCCGGCTTCTCGGGTCCGCGCGTAGGGCCCCGCTACCGCGGCGCCGCTTCCGGCGCCGCCCCTGGCGCGCGCTCCGCGCGACCGGGAGGGGGGTGTCCAGTGCAGATCCAAGAATCTGCGCGCCCGAAATGGGCACGGAAAGAATGGGTACGATGCCCAACAGCAATTCCTGTTCCTTTTGAACAGGACTCGCTGTCCGCGCCGCCGCGGCCTCTGTCCATTCGAGACAGAAGGCCGCCAGCCCAACAGCGGCCGCTGTTTGTTCGGGACAACATTTGCTGTTGGGCATTGTGCCCATTGTTTCCGTACCCAATTTCGGGCGTCCCAAAAGAAACCCGCGCGGAGCGCCAAAAGTTGATGTGCATGCGGTTTTGGTCTTCTTCTCACAGGTGGGGGGGGGTGCATCGACCTCCACTCGCGCATGGATCGCCGAGAGAGGCCCGAGAGCCCGCACCTGTCCAAGAGCGCGCTGATTCACGATCGGGACCCCACCGCCGATCTACGTGGCGATGCAGCGCCGATTCCAGGTCGATGTGTCCCCACCCTGTGGCAGTCCCCCCCTTGATCGCTGCCCCCCAGGCCAGGACCGAAGAGCAAAAACGGCATAAGCATAACGTGCCGGAGCTCCACGCGGAGTTCGCGGCTCGGCGCTGGAGCCCCCTAGCTGAGGAGGGGAGAAACACACAGACACAATCAATCATCGACTCCCAGGCAAATATGAGAAACTATGGGATGTGTGTGGGAAGACAAAAACCCAGAAAATACACGAAATTACCTGGAGCCCACCATATGTAGTTGTGGGAACCGCAAGCGTGAGCATCTTCTTCGGTGGCGATCCCTTTGGGGCCACGAACCGCATGAGGGGTGTGCCGAATTGCGTGGCGGGCCGTGTGAGGGGTGTGCCGTAACGTGTGGCGGTGACGCATGCAATCGCACCCACTGGGGCCTTCGGTGGAGCTCCCTGTGGGGCCACGAACCGTGGGAGGGGTGTGCCGTAATGGGCGGCGGTGACGCATGCAACCGCAGACACTGGGGCCTTCGGTGGAGCTCCCTATTGGGCCACGAACCGTGTGAGGGGTGTGCCGTAGTGGGTGGCGGTGACGCATGCGAACACACCCACTGGGGCCCTCGGTGGAGCTCCCTATGGGGCCACGAACCGTGTGAGGGGTGTGCCGTAATGTGTGGCGGTGACGCATGCAACCGCACCCTTTGGGGCCTTCGGTGGAGCTCCCTATGGGGCAACGAACATTGTGAGGGGTGTGCCGTAATGGGTGGCGGTGTCGCATGCAACCGCACCCATTGGGGCCTTCGGTGGAGCTCCCTATGGGGCCACGAACCGTGTGAAGGTTGTGCCGTAATGGGTGGCGGTGACGCATGCCACCGCACCCACTGGGGCCTTCGGTGGAGCTCTCTATGAGGCAACGGACCGTGTGAGGGGTGTGCCGTAATGGGCGGCGGTGTCGCTTGCAACCGCACCCACTGGGGCCTTCGGTGGAGCTCCCTATGGAGCCACGAACCGTGTGAGTGGTGAGCCGTAATGTGTGGCGGTGACGAATGCAACCGCACCCACTGGGGCCCTCGGTGGAGCTCCCTATGGGGCCACGAACCGTGTGAGGGTGTGCCGTAATGGGTGGCGGTGACGCATGCAACCGCACCCACTGGGGCCTTCGGTGGAGCTCCCTATGGGGCCACGAACCGTGTGAGGGGTGTGCCGTAATGGGTGGCGGTGACGCATGCAACCGCACCCATTGGGGCCTTCGGTGGAGCTCCCTATGGGGCCACGAACCGTGTGAGGGGTGTGCCGTAATGGGTGGCGGTGACGCATGCGAACGCAGCCAGTTGGGCCTTCGGTGGAGCTCCCTATGGGGCAACAATTTGCGTGAGGAGTGTGCCGAAAGGATGATGATGACGATGCTGATGATGCTGCTGCTGCTGCTGCTGCTGCTGATGATGATGATGATGATGATGATGATGATGATGATGATGATGATGGTGGTGGTGACGGTGACTGTGATGCTGATGATGGGGAGAGGGAGTGGGGGGCAGCGGGAGGACGCGGGCGCTGTCTGTTCAAAACGAGGACCCAACACCACAGGACGGTTGGGAAATATGGGGAATCCTCAGATTTGTATGTATTGATCGGTGTGTGTGTGTGTGTGTGTGCGTGTGTGTGTGTGTGTGTGTGTGTGTGTGTGTGCCAGGGCCCTTTTACCAGCGCGCTCCACGCGCCAGGGAGGGGGTTCCAGCGCCGATCCAAGAAGGCATCCGCGCCGACCCCTCTGAGTTCACGTGTACGTCATTGCTGTTTTTCTAGTTGTGCGTGTTCTTCCGAGGATGCCGTTCCCCCCTCCCCTGTTGCTCGCCGGCCAATTCGCTAGTTAGTGCCCCTAGCTAGTTTGTCGCTGGGGCGGAGTTCGCCGCCTCGCCGCTGACGAAACAAGCTCTTCCGAGGATGCTCCTCGGCTCGAAGGCCAAGCCCAACGTCACCGACGGGGAGGGCTGGACGGCCCTCGCCTATGCCATTCACAGCGGCAACCAGGTCGCCGTGGAGGTGCTGCTCGAGGGAGGACCCTCGGCGATGACGATGACGACGACTACGACCACGACCACGACCATCACAACCACGACGACCACCGCGACGCGACCACGAGGAGGAGGGGAACGTGGAGGAGGAGGATAATGGGAATGATCGATGCTTTGGTTTTTTTGTTCTTACAATCCTGTGGAGATGGGTCCTCGCTTTGAAACAGCAGCGCCGCGCGTTTCACTCCTCCCCCCTCCTGCGCTCCACGTGTCCGTCCCAGCACACCCCTCACACACGCGTGGTCTCAGAGGGAGCTTTATCTACGGGCTTGGTGAGGGCGTCCGTTTGCGAACGACTGAGCAGAACTCCCTCTCGTTGTCGCCGCGGATGTTACCCAGTCGAGACGAAAAAGCGGTCGCCCGCCAAACAGCGGTTGCTGTCGATTTTGCACACGCTCTGCTGTCTGGCATCCTTGTGTCGGCGTCGCCGCGAACGTTTCTCAGTGGAGACAAAACAACGGTCGCCCGCCCAACAGCTGCTGCTGCTGGCTGCTGCTGGTTTTGCACACACGGCGTCGCCGCGAACGTGTCCCAGCTGAGACAAGACAACGGTCGCCTGGCCAAGAGCTGTGGCTGCCGGCTGCCGCCAGGTCTGCACACATTCTGTCGTTCGGCATAAGCATGCCCACTTCCCTTCTTCTTCCGTAGCGCTTCCCGGCGCGCGGATGTATTGGGTGATCCAGTGGGGCGACTTGGTGCCCATGGCCAGGCGGGCCAACGCTCAGGGAGCAATCGCCCCAGAGCGTTCCCGGAGCGTCCCGGAAGGCTCTGGAACGGCCCCGCGGCTCCCGACACGCCCTCCAGAATCGCCAGATCTCGGAGATCCCCGATCCAGAACCCCGAGTCGTCCCTGCCTGAGTTTGCCCGTGTCCTGGCTCCGTCTTACCTGTGGCCGGCGGTCCTCGGGAGGGAAAGATAGGCACAGCACAGGCACAAACAGCCGTCGATTTTTGTGACGAGATGGAAAAGCTTGGGAAGTGGAGGGGACGACGAGAATCCAGAACATCTCCAAAATGTATCGGGTATCGGAGATCCTAGGATTTGTGTCTATCTACTTTTGTGTGTGTGTCCTCGATGTGTGCCCCCCCCCCGTCGTTGGCCACGATCCTCGTGAGGGGTGTCAAACATTAAAATTGACCCTCCCAGGGAGAGAGCCCTCTGACACATCGGTTCCCGTCCCCCCCCGAAAACAAATTCAAGGCAGGGGAGGGGGATGGTTCCCCTCCCCGAAGGGAAGAGGGCCTGTGGCAGAGGAAAGAGACCCTCCTTGGAACACCTGTCGCCCAAAGGGCTGGTGGGATTTTGGTCACAACGCACCGAGAGACAGGTCCTGGGAGTGGCGGCGTTGGTGCCGTCTGGTTGCCCCAAGAATGCCCTCGGCGAGCCGCAGCTGCCAGAAAAAGCACCCCGAGACCGGAACACCGCCCAGAGCCGACGCAAACGCCCGAGCACCTCTCGCCTCGAACCCCTTTGAATTCCGCCCCCTGCGGCGCCGTCGCCCAGGAGCGGTCCAGGACGGCGACTCGGGCGCCGCGCTGCGCGACGCCCTGCGCCACGAGCACAACTCCGCCGCCCGCGCGCTGCTGCGCGCCGGCTTCGGCACCGCGCCGGCCGGCACTTTCTCGCTGGAGGACCTGGGCGCCTGCCTCGGCCGGGCGTGGCCGGAGGTGTGTCCTTGCCCGAGGTGCCCCCAGGATCACCAAGGAGGTCCTCGGCTTCCAGAGCTCCCCTCAGCCTCCTCCTCCTCCTCCCCCTCCCCCTCCTCCTCCTCCTCCTTCTCCTCCTCCTCCTCCTTCCTCCTCCTCCTCCTCCTCCTCCTCCTCCTCCTCCTCCTCCTCCCCCTCCTCCTCCTCCCTCCTTTTCCTCCTCCTCCTCCTCCTCCTCCGGCTCCTCCTCCTCCTTCTCCTCCTCTACCTCCTCCTCCTCCTCCTCCTCCTTCCTCCTCGTCCTTCCCCCGCGAGACCCGGAGGGCCCTAGGGGCTCCAGAGATGAAGCGAGAACCGGGACACCTTGGGGCCACGCTGGTGGCAACACCCGACTCGGCGGCGTCGCACGGCGCCGCACGGCGTCGTCGTGAGGCGCCGTCGTCGTTTCGGTGGCGGCGGCTTCGGCCTCGACGCCACTGTCGCCGGCGCCCCCCAGATCCCCTCGGGTTGTGTCAGAAGTCGAGTCGATACAGATGTTTCTTTTTTTCTGGCTCTGGGGGCCCTCGTCGGCCTCCCAGGACCGTCAGAATACGACGGGGAATGGGCCGAGACCTCCAGGGATACGTGCATTTTAAAAGTCACGACGTCGGGGGTCTGGGCTCGGCGGCGTCGCACGGCGTCGTCGTGCGGCGCCGTCGTGCGTCGTCGTCGTCGTCGTCGTCGTCGTCGTCGTCGTCGTCGTCGTCGTCGTGGTCGTCGTCGGCGGATGCGGCGGCTGCCTCGACGCCCTCGTCGGAGGCGGCGGCGGCGTCGTCGAAAGTCCAAGGAAGACAGGTACTGACACCGCTGCGGATTCCCTCGTCTTCGCCTTGAGATCCCTCTTGGGAGGCCCTCGTCACCACGGCTGGATTTGGCTCGGAGGTTTGGTCAGAACGAGAAGGAGAAGACGGAGAAGGAAGAGGCAGGACGAATGGTGAGAGAACCAGGTGACAGAGGACGGTGAGGATCTCCATCCCCTTTCTTTACTTCCCGCCGATGTGCCGCATCAGCTCTTATAGTCCATCAGCGTTGCGTCGGTCCAGTTATCAGTTGGAGTAGTTGATCCCACACTCCCCTCCTCCTTTCTCTCTTCCTCTCTTCTCCCTTCTCTTTCATCGTCCACTTCCCGCTTCCTCCTGCTCCATTCCTCCCCCATCCCTTCCCTTCCTGGTCTTTCCTCTCATCCCTCTCCTCTCGATCCCCTCCCCTCCCCGCCCCCCGACCCCATCCTCCATCAGGGGCGTCTATCGGACATCTCTGGAGCCTCCGGAGGCCCCCTTGGATGTACTGATGGTGTTTCCAGGGCCGCCATCGCTCGCAAACAGAGGCCAGGAAGTCTCTGGAGATCTCCAGAGGTCCGTCGGAGCCGGAGGCCGCCCTATGTCCCCAATCGACCGAGTACGAACAGAATCATCGATCCGCGAGCCGCGGTCCTCGGAAGGCCCCTCACCGCCTACGCCTCGGAGACCGTCGTCGTCGTCGTCGTCGTCGTCGTCGTCGTCGTCGTCGTCGTCGTCGTCGCCCCTCTCGTCGGCGTCGTCGGTGGCGTCAGCGTCGCCGACGTCGCCGGCCTCGGCGGCCTCCGTGTCTCGACCCTCTCGTCGTTGCAGTCGGCGTCGGTCGGTCGGCGAAAGGGGAGGAAGACGTGATGTGGAGGAAAATAGTGGAGGAGGAGGGGGAGGAGGCAGAGGAGGAGGAGGAGGAGGAGGAGGAGGAGGAGGAGAAGGAGGAGGAGAAGGAGGAGGAGGAGAAGGAGGAGGAGAAGGAGGAGGAGGAGGAGGAGGATGAGGAGGAGGGACGAGGAGGAGGAGGAGGGAGGAGAAGGAGTCATTATGATGAAGGGGGGGACCGGATGGGGACGCATTTGTGTATGGGGGCGGCCGGGGGGCGGGGGGGGGGGATGGTGGTGATGATTTGGGTGATGAGAGTCTGATCGTGGCTCTGGTGGCGGTGGTTGTGGTGATGTGTTGACTGCGATGACCGGAGTGATGATAATAAAGGGGAGGGCGAGAAACGCAACGACAAGAACGGAGGCTGCGTTATGAGGTGGCATGGCAGGGTAGAAGAGGAAGGGGGCGACGAAGAGGGATGACCACAATAGCCGGACTCCCTGATTCATTATTTTTCTGCAGCCCATTCTCTCTTGCACCCGCCCCCGTTTTTTCTCCAGTTTCGAGGAAACGAAGGGGGGGCGCAACTGATGAGAGTGATGATGCTAGTAGACGAGAACGACGAGAGGCGGGGGCGGGGGGGGGGCGCGAAAGACATTGGAGCGGTGGAAAGAGCTGGGGGGAGGGGGCTGTGTGAGGCGGAGGATTCTGCACGACGCGAGCGAGGGGAATATTGATACACAACAAGAGTGAGGAGGAGCATTGCAATGATGCGTGGTTCAGAAAGGGGGAAGGGAATGCAACGATGGTATTAATGACGAAGGCTGGCGAAAAGAGGGATGGGAATGTACAGGAACATGATGATGCAGACGTGAAGGCGGATACGGTGCTAGTGGCGTGTGGCGAGAGAACAATAAAGGGGGACACCGATGGATCCAGGAGTATGATGGAACGTGTTGCTGCGACGGTGGCGGTGTTACGGTGTTGACGATGATGTTTTTGATTATGTGAATGCTCGGTGTTGATGGAGGTGCTGGTGCCGACCATGTTGGCGAGGAGCTGGGTTATGATAGATTTTCGAAGGGCTTTCGCAAGTCTGCACGGGCCCAACAGAGGATACATTTGTTTTGTGAGTTCGCGTGCGTTTCTCTCCGTTCCCTGTCGTGTTCCCTGCGCGGAGTCCTTCTGGGCTTTCTGAGGGGGCTTGGGGGTGTTCTCTTTCGGGTTTCTTGGAGGCCTTCTTTGGGGCACGCCGGGGTCGCGGAAGCCATCTTGTGGGGGAGGGCGCCTGCGGCCCCTGCGAGTTACCCGTCTCGAGATTCAATCGAGGGCCACAGTGGCTGCCATCGGGGCGCCCACTGGGCAGTTTCCGTTGGCTGGCCTGTCCAAGCCTTCGCGCGGTGGGCGCTCCGTCGCCGCTTAAGGTCGCCGCCTTGTGCGTTGGCTGGCCTTCCCGGGTTCTCCCGCTGTGTGCGCCCGTGGCCATCGTCGTCGCCGTCTCGCCGCCCATCGCCTGCTGCGCGGCCGCCCCAAAGGCGCGCCTTCATGGGATTTCGCGCGGCGGGCGCTCGTCGCCGGTTCGTCGCCGCCCTGGGGTGTTGGCTGGCAACTCAGCGTTTGCTCTGGGCCGCGCCTGTCACCGCTGCGTCGCCGCCTCGTGATCCGTCGCCGCTTCGTAGCCGCCCCGCGTGTCGGCTGGCCCTTCTGGGCTCTCTCGGCGGGCGCCCGTCGCCGCTCTGTCGCCGTGTGGCAAGCTGGCTGGCATTCCTGGGCTTTTCCGCTGTCCGCGCCCGTCGCCGCTTCGTCGTTGTCTTGTCAGCTGTTTCGTCCCCGCCCAGCGTGCTGGCTGGCATGCCCAGGCTTTTTCGCGCGGTGGCCGACCGTCGCCGTCTCGTTGCCCCCCCGCTCGCTGGCTGGCACTCCCAGGTTTTCGCTTGGCTCGCGCCCGTCGCCATGTCGTCGCCGTTCGGCGCGTTGGCAGGCATCTCAGGGTTTTCTCGGTGGGCGCCCTTCGCCGCTTGGTCGCCGCCTTGGGCGTTGGCTGGCGTGCCCGGGTTTTCTCGCGGCGTGCGCCCGCCACCGCTTCGTCGCCACCTCGTCACCCGTTTCCGTTTCGTCGCCGCCCCGTGGGTTGGCTGGCGTTTCCGGGTTTCCGCACGGTGGGCGTCCGTCGCCGCCCCTCGCGTTGGCCGGCATTCCTGTGTTTTCAGGGCGGGCACGCGGAACGTTTGCACAGCGGGAGAAATCGCGCTGCGGCGCTGGACCAGTTTTGCAGCGTGTCGCTGAACGTACTTGCTCTCCTGCGTGGTTGTGGGCGGCGCCGCATGCGCAATTGGGAGCGGCGCCAGTGGCACCCCGAGGGGTGCGCGCGCAGGTCGCCCTTTCGACTCGCGCGGGCGGCGCTGCGCGTAGGAGCAAGCATACTCGGTTTTGCGTTGAAGGAGGGCGCGGCAACCCAACGGCGGTTGCTGCTGCATCCGCTCCCGCCCGCCGGCCCTGGCCCCCGACGGGGCTGCCTCTGTCCCGTGTGCGCCCGCCCACCACTTTGCTTGGCATCGCTCGGACGTGTGCATTTTTCCGTCGGCGAGGACCATCGAGGAGCATCCTTGATCATTTGGCGAAAAAACCGCGCACGAAACCGAAAAAAACACAGGAAATGGACGTCCGAGGCCAGCTTGGGCCGAGGGGGCTGCGCGTCGTCTCTTGGGGCAGATCGAGGTGTCCGCGGTGGCCGCGTGGAGCGGCCGGTCAGTGTGTGCACAGGGCGGTTGCGGTGCTGGGTCACGGGCTCCCTCCCCCGGAGCTGGCCACCGCTCGGCCGGGCACCGTGACAGGTTCGAGCCACTGCTGGTGCGGACCTGCCCCGAGCGATGTCTCGCGCGGTGCGCGCCCGTCGCCGCCTCGTCGCCGCGTGGCGCGTTGGCTGGTGCTTCCAGGTTTTCGCGGTGGGCGCCCGTCGCCGCTTCGTCGCCGCCCCATGCTGTCACGGGCATGTCCCGGTTTTCCCGCAGCCAGCGTTCGTTGCCGCTTCGCCGCCGCTTTGTTGCGCCGTTTACCTGGCGGCACGTATTTTGCACCACATAGCCTGCACCACATATATATGTATTTGTTTTACTGCATCGCGCGCACCACATATATTGCGCCGCGTAGATTCTCCTTTCTAAAAGTGGAATAGACTCTACCCCCCCCTTGGCGTTATCCCCGCCCCTTCCGGGTTTCGGGATATTCTGACCACTTGTCCATCCTAACGATCTTTTTGTTCTCACATGGCACTTTTTCACGTCCCTTGCAAAACATGGGACGAAGTGCACACGCGCGCGTCGTCGCGCGCGCATGCCGAAATCCTTCAAACACCTTCGGTGCCGGAAGGATTTCGCAATCGAGTTCCCAAATCGCATTCAAAAACACGGGGATTCGCAACACTGATGTGCTAAACAAGCTTACGCGCGAGCTCTTGCGAATTCTCAAGACAACCATAGGTTTCTCAATATGCTCACAACATGCTACCAAACGGGCTTCGCGCGCGCATGTCGAAATCTGTCGAACGCCCTTGCGCGTGTGCCGTCGCGAGAATCCTCTGCACGAAATGGGGCGAAGTGCAGGCGCGCGCGTCGTGGCGCGCGTATGCCGAAATCCTTCAACACCCATCGGTTTCGGAAGGATTTCAAAATCGTGTGTTCAAAGCACCTACAAAAACACAAGATTTCGCAACACGGATTTTCAACAAACGCGTCCGCGGTGCGCGCTCTTGCGTCGTCGTCGTCGTCGTCGTCGCCGTCCTCCCTCCTCCCGCGTCGTCGTCGTCGTCGCCTCGTCGTCCTCTGTCTTTCCTCGTGTTCGTCGTCGTCGTCCTCTTTGGCGTCGTGGTCGTTTCCGTCGTCGTTGTCGCCGTGTTCGTCCTTCCTCCTCCTCCCTCGTCGTCGTCGTCCGTCGTCGGCGTCTCGTCGTCGTCTCTCCTATTTCGTCGTCGTCGTCGTCGTCGTCGTTGTCTTCCCTCCTCCCTCGTCGTTGTCGTCGGCGTCGCCGTCCTCCCTCCTTCGTCGTTCGCGTCGTCGCCGTCCTCCCTCCTCCCTCGTCGTTGTCGTCGTTGTTGCCGTCGTCGTGCACCCTCCTCGCTCGTCGTCGTCTTCGTTGGCGACGTCGGCGTCGTCGTCGTCGGCGTCGGCGTCGGCGTCGGCGTCGTCGTCATCGTCGACGTCGGTGTCCTCGTCGTCGCCGCTGTCGTCGTCGTCGTCGTCGGAGACGTCGTCGACGTCGTCGGCGTCGTCGTCGGCGTCGTCATCGTCGTCGTCGGTGTCGTCGTAGTCGTCGTCGGCGTTGTCGTCGTCGTCGTCGTCGTCGTCGTCGTCGTCGGCGCCGGATTTTGTTGCGAAGTGCCATGTGGAACCTACCGTCACGGTCTTAGAGGTTTTGCAGACCAAGTTGCGGGTGGGTTGGTGGGATGTTTGCAAGAGCATGGGATGTGTCACATCATGGGTAAACATCAGTTGCACCGCATAGCTCTTACCACGACAATTTCTCCCCACCGCCTGTTCCACATAGCTTGCTTGCACAACGCAAAGGGCGCCACGCAATTTATACCACATAATTTGTGCCACACACCTTGCACCAGAGACATTTTCACAACATTGCTTGTTCCCCACAGTTTGTAATGCATTGCCTCTTTACGCTCAGAGCCCCCCAAAAGATTGTTCGCGCCACACGCTGACGATTTCTTGCGCCCCGCCCGCCCCCGCCGGGGTTACCGGCCCACATCTCCGAATCGTGTTCAGCCCACCCGACATTGGTGCCGTTCGCGTTCGTTTGAGGTTTATGCATCTTTGGCGCAGACCATTGATGCACCGAGGTGCCGTTCCAGGTGCCGTTCTGGTGTGCCCGCCCGAGGGTAGCGTGTCCCGGGTTCAGACAAAGTGGTCCATCATGGGATTGTTCCAGGTGCACTTCGCGCGTGCCCGCTCAGACTCTTGAGCGCCAGGTCCAAGAATTCTGCGCCCCAGGCGTGTCCCAGACACGGCCCCAGGCACTGCCCTCTGGGCCCTGATCCATCCTCAGGGACATCTTCCCACACGGCCACACCCCCAGGGACCGTCAAATAACGACTTCGGATGTGGCCCTGTGGAAAAAAGGGTCGGGATTTCCATGTCTAATTTTTTATATAATGCAACAGCATCGCACGTCTAGGCTACAGTCGGGGCCTTGAAGCAGGAGTGGTCCGAAAAGGTACCCAAACGGTACCTAAACGAGCCCCCTGGGGCTCTGGAGGGGCCCGAAAGGGGCACGAAAGGGGACCTTTCCTGACCCCCCCCTTTGTGACCCCCCTTTTAAGCCACGCCCAACCCCAGCCCCCTGCGCGGCCCTCGGGCATGGGCCGGCGACCCTCGCTCTGGAGGACTTCGTGGACTCCTCGAAGTGCACCCTCGAGCCACCGGTGACCGGCCGGCGCGTCAGGTGCGGGCCTGCTGGCCAAGAGGGGGGTCGAGAGCCAGTGGGGGGGTCTCATGGCGGGGGCCATGAGATCTCCCGAGATTTCATGGCGCCTCTTCTTAATTCACTGCGTCCCCGGCCCTCCCCTTGGGCCGCGCACATGCCTCCGGCCATGACTTGCGCCCCCCCCCCCTCTTGGACGCCCCCCTCTTGGCCGCCCCCCTCTTGGCCGCCCCCGATTGTCTGGGAGGGGTCCCGAGGGCCCGCCTCAGAGACGAGCAGTCTGCATAAGCATGCGCTTCCGGAGATCCGCGTGGGCTTCTGGGATCGGCGCGGAGTGCGCCAGGGGCGGTTCTGGAAGCTCCGCCAAGAGGTGCAGGCGCGAGTCAAAGAAATCAGCGCGGAACTCCGCAAGTTTTTGTCCACGAGGGGCGCTCCAGAAGGGGCCTTGCCTCTGAGGACATCATCTCCTCCTCGGCGGAGAGGCGGCGGAAGGGCGACGGACGGTCGGCAGAAGTAGAACGAGGCCGCCCTCCGCCGGCGGAGGCCGGCGGGAGCTCGGCGGAAGGAGGTGGAAGTAAGAGTTGACCCCTGAAGAGATGATAAAACGACACGAAGATCGGGGCAAAACTGGATCGGGATAACTCGAAATCTCTGAGAATCGGCGGGTTTGGAGGATGTATTGGGCGCCGCGGCCGCTCCAGAGCGTTACGGAACGCTCTGAGAGCGCTCCGGAACGCTCTGGAGCGATTTATCCCGATCCTAGACCTGTTTTAGATGACAGCATTTTGGGTTCAGGGCTTCCGGAATCGGCCATGGAGGTTCAAGTCGGGCCTGTCCTTCCACAAGAGGAGTATTCAAAGATAGTTAAAAGTAGTCTGGGGACAATTTTTTCCCGGAAAGGGCTGGGGCCCAGGGTTCTCTTTTAGTTGGTAAACCTGTCCCCCGTTGCCAACTTGAAGGAGGCCGGCGGATTTTTTCCCTGATAGATATCGAGGTCGAAGGAGGCCGGCGGATTAAAATTTGAGGATGTCTCGAGCGAAACGCTTGTTTTTGAAATCCCGATCGATAAATCACAGGGTGCGGGCCACTTTTTCGTGTGTTGAGGATGTCTCGAGCGAAACGCTTGCTCCGCAGAGTTTGCCGAGGATGTCTCGAGCGAAACGCTTGTTTTGCAGAGCCGACCGCGACGCGGAAAAGCGCCCCGCGCGAAGGAATTTCGATGATGTCTCGACTAATTCGTTTGTTTTTGTACGATTTCCTGGAATTTTGGCAGGATGTCTCGAGCGAAATGCACGACCCCACCCTAGCACGACCATACCCCAGCACGACCCCAGCACACCCCAGCACGACCATACCCCAGCACGACCACACCCCAGCACGACCCGACCCCAGCACGACCCTACCCCAGCAAGACCACCCCAGCACGACCACACCCCAGCACGACCACACCCAGCACGACCACACCCCAGCACGACCACGCCCCAGCACGACCACGCCCCAGCACGACCACGCCCCAGCACGACCACACCCCAGCACGACCACACCCCAGCACGACCACACCCCAGCACGACCACACCCCAGCACGACCACACCCCAGCACGACCACACCCCAGCACGACCCGATCGATAAATCACAGGGTGCGGACCACCCCAGCACGACCACACCCCAGCACGACCCCACCCCAGCACGACCCCACCCCAGCACGACCACGCCCCAGCACGACCACACCCCAGCACGACCACACCCCAGCACGACCACACCCCAGCACGACCCCACCCCAGCACGACCCCACCCAGCACGACCACACCCCAGCACGACCACACCCCAGAACGACCACACCCCAGCACGACCCCACCCAAGCACGACCCCACCCCAGCACGACCACACCCCAGCACGACCCACCCCAGCACGACCCACCCCAGCAAGACCACACCCCAGCACGACCACACCCCAGCACGACCTCACCACAGCACGACCACACCCCAGCACGACCACGCCCCAGCACGACCACGCCCCAGCACGACCACGCCCCAGCACGCCCCCAGCACGACCACCCCCCAGCACGACCACCCCCCAGCACGACCACCCCCCAGCACGACCACACCCCAGCACGACCACTCCCCAGCACGACCACACCGCCTTGGTTGAGTGGTTGCCTGTCGTCGTGGAATGTTTCGTGGGGTGTCTCGTGGAATGTTTCGCGGGGTGTCTCGTGGAATGTTTCGTGAGGTGTCTCGTGGGATGTTTCGTGAAGTGTCTCGTGGGATGTTTCGTGAGGTGTTGCCCAGTTGGGTATCGTGAAAACGTGTCCATGCTCCACATGTCTATATCCCTTTCCGGGTTCGTGGGTCCATCATGTTTTGAGCATTGTTGGCCTGTTTTGGAGTATGGTTCCCCATATCCCAAGGATGGAGTTGTTGCTATTACCTAGACCGCGCGGAACGCGAGAGTGAGAACACACATTTCACCCTCAACACCTCCCACTCTCAGGTCATCATTTTCTGACTCACTCACATGTAGACTCACTCATATTCTTGATACTGAGGTTTCTCATGCTCGGGATCACTCATATGCTGACTCACTCACACTCCTGGTATTTCCGCGCTCAGACTCACACACACGCGATGTGAGGATGTCTCAGGCGAGGCGCTGGTTTCAGTACTCCCAAAGGGGGCCGCCAGGGGGTATTGCACTCCTCCGTTTGCGCCAAACTGGCGGGGATGTTTCGAGCGGTTTGCCTGTTTTGGTGTCCGACATCCTCCGCTTTCGGAGCAGATTTGGAGGATATCTCGAGCGAGGCGCCCATTTTCGCGTCCAAGTGGGAGCCGCCAGGGGGTATTGCATTCCTCCGTTCGCGCCAAAATGGCGGGGATGTCTCGAGCGGTTTGCCTGTTTTGGTGCTCGACGTCCTCCGTTTTCGGAGCAGATTTGGAGGATGTCTCGAGCGAGGCGCTCATTTTCGCCTTCAAGGGGGAGCTGCCAACAAATAGTTCTCCGTTCGCGCCAAGATGGCGGGGATGCCTCAAGCGGTTTGCCTGTTTTGGTGCCCGACACCCTCCACTTTCGGGGCAGAGTTGGAGGATGTCTCGAGCGAGGCGTTCATTTTCGCCTCCACGGGGGGGCTCCCAGGAGGTATTGCACTCCTCCGTGCCCGACATCCTCAGCTTTCGGAGCAGATTTGGAGATTATCTCGAGCGAGGTGCCCATTTTCGCGTCCAAGTGGGAGCCGCCAGGGGGTATTGCATTCCTCCGTTCGCGCCAAAATGGCGGGGATGTCTCGAGCGGTTTGCCTGTGTTGGTGCTCGACATCCTCCGTTTTCGGAGCAGATTTGGAGGATGTCTCGAGCGAGGCGCTGGTTTCAATATTCCCAAGGGGGGGCGCCAGGGTGGATATCACAGGCCTGTTCGCGCCCAGATTGAGGGGATGTCTCAGGCGGTTTGCCTGTTTGGGTGCCCAACATACTTCTCTTTCGGAGCAGTTCCCGAGGATGTCTCAGGAGAGGCGCTGGTTTCAGTGCTCCCAAGGGGGGGCGGCAGCTGACATATCACAGGCCCGTTCGCGACCAGATCGGGGGGATATCTTGAGCGGTTTGCTTGTTGGGTGCCTAACATCCTTCTCTTTCGGAGCAGTTTCCGAGGATGTCTCAGGCGAGGCGCTGGTTTCAGTACTACCAGCGGGGGGCGCCAGGGTGTATATCACAGGCCCGTTCGCGCCCAGATTGGGGGGATGTCTAAGGCGGTTTGCCTGTTTGGGTGCCCAACATACTTCTCTTTCGGAGGAGTTCCCGAGGATGTCTCAGGAGAGGCGCTGGTTTCAGTGCCCCCAAGGGGGGGCGGCAGGGGGCATATCACAGGCCCATTCGCGCCCAGATCGGGGGGATGTCTTGAGCGGTTTGCTTGTTGGGTGCCTAACATCCTTCTCTTTCGGAGCAGTTTCCGAGGATGTCTCAGGCGAGGCGTTTGTTTCAGCACTCCCAATGGGGGGCGCCAGGGGGTATTGCACGGGCCCGTTCTCGTCTTTACGGATGGATTTTCTTGAATGGTGTTCATAGGGAAAGGAGGAGAACGAGGAGGATGACAAGGAGGAGGAGGAGGAGGTCGAAAGGAGGAAGCAACTATTCAAAAGCGTCGCAGTCGTCGGCGTCTTTCTCGGCTTCGTTTTCTACACTCGGAGATTGAAAAGGACAATGTCTTCTACCGAAGTTTGCCATCATTATGAGATGCACATCTGGGGCTCCACACGTCGAGTAATGAGAGTATGTGTTAGTTTTCGCACAGAATCCGCATGTATGGGAGGCACGCCCGACCTAAATGTAGTTCTTCCCAGTAGGGAGGAGGAGGAGGAGGAGGAGGAGGAGGAGGAGGAGGAGGAGGAGGAGGAGGAGGAGGAGGAGGAGGAGGAGGAGGGAGGGAGGGAGGGAGGGAGGGAGGGAGGGAGGGAGGGAGGGAGGGGAGGGAGGGAGGGAGGGAGGGAGGGAGGGAGGGAGGGAGGGAGGAGGAGGGAGGAGGAGGGAGGAGGAGGAGGAGGAGGAGGAGGAGGAGGAGGAGGAGGAGGAGGCGAAGAAGACCTAGGAGCAGGGGGAGCAGGGGGATTAAGATACGATGAGGAGGAGTGAGGGGAAGGAGAGAAGGGGGGGGGAAGAAGCACGTCGAAGAGGAACAGGCTGGGGAGGAGCATGGCCGGAGGGCCCCCCATTGCGACGGGGGCCGCCCCGCCCGCCCCAGGTGATGGAGCCGCCCGCGGGCGTGTTCGCCAAGCCGGTGCTCCTGGAGCTCCGCTGGCAGAGGGCCGCCTCGGGAGGGGTAAAGCTAGGTCTGGCGTGTCCCCCTGCAGAGGGATGTGGGAGGAGAAATACAGAATACGCAACTAACATCAAGAATCGCCAAAACATGCCCCCCAAATCGTCCCCCGAGCATATGTTGGCTCTTTTTTAAATATTCCTCCAGTAGAGGAACAGGCCCGACTAGAGGGTAAGGTCGGAAGGGGCCAGGACGAGGATGCAGTCAACCTCTTGGCATCGCTCGGACGCGTGCATGTTTTCTCGGCGAGGGCCATCGAGGAGCATCCGAGATTATTTGGCGACAAAGTGCACGCACAGCATCGACACATGCAGCAAGGATGAAGAAGTTTGCAAGGTTACCCGTTGCGTCCTTCCCCTTCGTGCGTCCTTCTCATGCGGGCTGCCTGTCAGCCCGTTCCATTGCGCTCTGGCACGCGCTCAGAGAGTCTCCGGCACGCTCTGAATAGGCCGCGACGCCCGACACATCCTCCGAAGCCGCCGGATCCCAGAGATTCTCAATATTCATCTTCGCCCGGAGTTGCCCTCGTCCTGGCTTCGTCTCCACAAAGAGGATCGATGACACGCCGCCGTTGAGAGCTGGTCAGCGTACACCGCTCCTGGGCCCAGGACGGCATGGGGGCCTCCTCCTCCTCCTTTTCCTCCTCCTCCTCCTCCTCCTCCTCCTCTTCCTCCTCCTCACCCTCCGCCTCCTTCTCCTGCTCCTCCTCCTCCTCCCTCCTCCCTCCTCCCTCCTCCCTCCCTCCTCCCTCCTCCTCCCTCCTCCTCCTCACTCCTCCCTCCTCCTCCTTTCTCCTCCTCCTCCTCCTCCTCCTCCTCCTCCCTCCTCCTCCTTCGTTTCCTCCAAACGGGGCCGGCCCTGGCGAGGATGCGGCCACCGCGGTGGCGAAACACCGACCGGGCGGCAGCGCGGGCAAACTTTCAGCACCATGATGTTCCAGCCTACGTTAGCCTGGACCTCCAGAAAGAATTTCGAGCACCAAAGGAGTACCGAAAGTCAAAGGTTTTCACGTGTCGGGCCCTGGGAGGCACTCGTCCGACACTGTTTCGACACTGTTTCGACACTTCTCTGGGTGCTCGAAATTATTTCTGGCATGTGGTCCTCAGGTACGATGGGAGCAACGTAACTTCAGCAGGGGAACAAAACACACACACACACAGGCACAAGTAATCGTCGATTCCCTGGGAAGATATGGGAAAGTAGGGGCAATGGGGGGAAGACGAAACGAGTGGAGGAGACAGCGCCGATGCAGCGTAGGCTTGCGTCGACGAGCGTCGGTGTATCGTCGATTAGCGGCGGCTAGCGTCGATCAGCGTCGATTCGCAAGAGCCGACAAGATTGTATAGGAGGCTCCCATGAGTTGCCACCGAAGTCTTTCGTCCGGAAGACCTGGCGCCTCTTCGGCAGCAGCACGCCGTGACGGGTCGCCCATGGCGGCTCGCCGCGGCTGCCGCCCCTGCCTCCCCCGAGAACCCAGGGCAACGCAAGGCCCGAGCGCGCCAGAACCGGTGCCACGTACGTCGGGCGTGCCCTTCTACGGGAGGAATATATTCGAGCATAGCATCGTATACACACCTCACGGGGATCCAGGTCCGGGGGGCCCAGGGTCGGGACCGCGACCAGAACTGGGGGGCCTGGCGCGCCGGCCCGGGCGCGCCTCGATGGGAGGCCCAATATCGCCCCGGGGAGCCCTCGGAGAGCAATCCCGGCGGCCCCAGACGGTCTCGAGACTCCCCCAAGACGCCGTCCAGGGGTCTTTGGCGACGCACGATGCGTTTGAAACTGCCCCGGAGGCCCCCAAGACGCCCCGAGAGGCTTTTGAGATGCCGCCCAAGAGCGCCCCGAGAGGGCAAAATCGTTGATCGTAATTGTTTGTATTCCAATGTTTTTTGCATTCTCGCTGTTTCGTGCTTCCGGCGCTGAAGCACCGCCCAAGAAGAGGCTCCCCAAACCGTTCCAAGAAGGCCCAAGAGGCCCCCAAGGGGGCCCCAAGACGGCCCAAGAGAGCCCCAAGATGGCCCCAGAGACGCCTAAGACGGCGCAAGAGGGTCCCAAGAAGGCCCCAAGAGGGGCCCAAGAGAGGGAGGGCGAACTGCAAAATCAACGTCTCCGCCCCAAGATGCCCTCAAGAGGCCCCACGAGGCCCCCAGGAAGAACCCAAGAGGCCCCCAAGAGGCCCCACGAGGCCCCCAAGAGGTCGCACGATGCGTTTAAAATTGCCCTGGAGGCCCCCACGAAAGATGCCCCAAGAGGCCTTTAGGATGACGCCCAAGAGCGCCCGGAGAGGGCAAAATCGTTGATGTGCATGCTTTTTTCCATGTATTTTGCGTTCTCGCTGTTTCTTTTTCTGGCGGCTCCCAAAATCGCTCCAAGACGGCCCCAAGAGGCCCCCAGGAGGGCCCCAAGACGGCCCAAGAGAGCCCCGAGCCGGCCCCAGAGCCACCCAAGACGGCGCAAGAGGGTCCCAAGAAGGCCCCAAGAGGGGCCCAAGAAACGCTAACTGAAAAATCAAGGTCTCCGCCCCAAGATGCCCCCAAGAGGCCCCAATAGGCCTCCAGGAAGCCCCCAAGAGGCCCCACGAGGCCCGCAAGAGGTCGCACGATGCGTTTAAAACTGCCCTGGAGGCCACCACGACGCCCCAACAGGCCTTTAAGATGCCGCCCAAGAGCACCCGGAGAGGGCAAAATCGTTGATTTGATTTTGTTTCCAATGTTTTTTGCATTCTCGCTGTTTCGTGCTTCCGGCGCTGAAGCACCGCCCAAGAAGAGGCTCCCCAAACCGTTCCAAGAAGGCCCAAGAGGCCCCCAAGGGGGCCCCAAGACGGCCCAAGAGAGCCCCAAGATGGCCCCAGAGACGCCTAAGACGGCGCAAGAGGGTCCCAAGAAGGCCCCAAGAGGGGCCCAAGAGAGGGAGGGCGAACTGCAAAATCAAGGTCTCCGCCCCAAGATGCCCTCAAGAGGCCCCACGAGGCCCCCAGGAAGAACCCAAGAGGCCCCCAAGAGGCCCCACGAGGCCCCCAAAAGGGCCCCAAGACGGCCCAAGAGAGCCCCGAGACGGCCCCAGAGCCGCCCAAGACGGCGCAAGAGGGTCCCAAGAAGGCCCCAAGAGTGGCCCAAGAGAGGGAACGCGAATTCGAAAATCAAGCTCTCCGCCCCAAGATGCCCCCAAGAGGCCCCAATAGGCCCCCGGGAAGCCCCCAAGAGGCCCCACGAGGCCCGCAAGAGGTCGCACGATGCGTTTAAAACTGCCCTGGAGGCCACCACGACGCCCCAACAGGCCTTTAAGATGTCGCCCAAGAGCACCCGGAGAGGGCACAATCGTTGCTTTGATTTTGTTTCCAATGTTTTTTGCATTCTCGCTGTTTCGTGCTTCCGGCGCTGAAGCACCGCCCAAGAGGCTCCCAAAGCCGCTCCCTGACGGCCCAAGAGGCCCTTAAGAGGGCCCCAAGACGGCCCAAGAGAGCCCCAAGATGGCCCCAGAGACGCCTAAGACGGCGCAAGAGGGTCCCAAGAAGGCCCCAAGAGGGGCCCAAGAGAGGGAGGGCGAACTGCAAAATCAAGGTCTCCGCCCCAAGATGCCTTCAAGAGGCCCCACGAGGCCCCCAGGAAGAACCCAAGAGGCCCCCAAGAGGCCCCACGAGGCCCCCAAAAGGGCCCCAAGACGGCCCAAGAGAGCCCCGAGACGGCCCCAGAGCCGCCCAAGACGGCGCAAGAGGGTCCCAAGAAGGCCCCAAGAGTGGCCCAAGAGAGGGAACGCGAATTCGAAAATCAAGCTCTCCGCCCCGCCCCAAGATGCCCTCAAGAGGCCCCAATAGCCCCCCGGGAAGCCCCAAAAGGCCCCCAAGAAGCTCAAAAGAGGCCCTAAGACGGCACCCAGAAGGCCTCGAAACTCTTTCTTAGAGGCCCCCAAGACATGCCAAGAAGGCCGCATGACGACTTCAAGAAGCAGTCCAGGATGCTCCGAGGAGGCTCCGAGAGGCCCCCAAGAGAGCCCAAGAGGCCCCCAAGAGGCTCCCGAGCGGCCTCAAGCAGCATCCAGAAGGTCGGACAAAAAAACCCAAGAGCTCAGCGGTCCAGGCGGGGGCCGAACGAGCATTTCCAACCCTGGGCTCCCGGAAGCCCAACAGGAAGCCCTAAGAGTTCGACCATCCAGCCTAGCCAGAACTTGAGCGCGCCCGAAGCGCGCGCGATGGTTCTAGTAGACATATAGTCTGGTGACGATGTTTCGTGTTTCGGGGGTTTGCCTACGTTGTGTCAGGGCTCAAGAGACGCGGCTCGGTGCAAACGGGGGTCCGCTAGAGCGCTGGAGCTTGCAGGATCCTGCAGGGCCAGGGGCGCACTGGCCCAGGCGTGGGTGCGGGCTCCTGCAGGGTCCTGCAGGATCTTGCAGGGTCCCCTGCGAGGCCGGACTGACCCCGGGTCAGCAGATCCTCGAAGGCTTTCATCGAGCGCGTCCTGGATTTTCGCGGTCCTGTTTCCGTGGGATGCTTGCAGCGAGAGTTGGCGCCAAATTTCAGATACGGTCTCGTCATTTTCATGATTGCCCCGTCAGGCCAACCCGAGTCCCCCGAACCCGAGTCTGACACTTTACGTCTCTCCGAGAGAAGGCCGTGGAGGAGGACGGGGAGTCGGAGCCGAGCCGCCAGACCTCTGGGGAGGAGGTCGTCCCGCCGCGCCCGTCGCCGAAGAAGTCGCAGGCCTGGCCGCCGGACCGCGGGGGGGGGGGGGGGGGGGGGGCAGAGCTCCGCGCTTCCGGCCCCCAGGATGTTTCAGGATGTCCTCCAGGATTTCTCCTCTGTCGGGCGTTGCCAGACGTGCCCGTGGCCCCGGGGCCCCGGGCGCCCCCGAGGTTCTCACGGAGGCCCCAGAGGCCCTCCAGAGCACCCCTCGCGAGGCCCAGAGGGCCCCAGGGGCTCCAGGATGGAGCGAAAAGCTGGGGGGGCACCGTTCAGCCACGCGCAGAGGGGGGTGGCAGAACGGGAAAAGGCCTCTGAGAAGCCCCCCTCTTTAGAAGGCGCGTGCGCCCCGTCTAAGAAGTTTGTGGCTGCCTCTTAGAACTGTCCCTGGCGTGTTTATCAGAAGTATGTGGCTTGCTTATCTGAAGTTGTTGTTGTTTCTAAGAATCAGTTTCGTGCTTCTAAGAAGCTGCTGGGTTGCTTCTACGAAGCGGCGCGCCCCTGGCTTCTTAAAAGGGCGGCCTTCCCCCCTCCCTCTATCCCCTTGTGCGCGCCGTCAAGCCTTGGGCCAGGGGTACCTTTAGCAACCCCCTCGTCTTGCTCCCTCCCCTCCTCCTTGTCCTGCCTGCCCGCGCTCCCAGCCTCATCTCTCTGCTCTCTTGCTCTTTCCTGCCCTCCTTTCCCCCCCTTCTCCCTCCTGTCCTCCTCCTGTCCTCCTCCTCCTCCTCCTCCTCCTCCTCCTCCTCCTCCCTCCTGTCCTCCTCCTCCCCTAGAGGCTCTCACTAAGTTGGGCCAGTGTGTCCTCCAGCGTCTCTCCGAAGGGCGGCCGCTCAGTAGGAGTCCCCATGAGGTAGCAGAGGTAGCTTTTCCGACGCAATCGGCTTGGGGTACTCTTTGGGTAATCATCCGTCTCCTCCTCCTCCTCCTTCTCCTATTCCTCCTCCTCCTCATCCTTCACTCCTTCTCCTCATAGAAAACATCAACCTGTCTTACCCGAGGCGGGTGTTTAGAGCGGGCGAGGTCGTTCGCCTGAGGCTTCCTCACCCTTTACGAGTCTGAAGTTCAAAAACTGGCAAGAGTAAGAGCTCCCATGATCAACGTCCCAGATATGGTGTTTTGGAAGGGTTCAGGCTTATGAGGGTGTACGAGTTATGTTGTTTCGCGGTGTTCAAGTCCCAGGGATGTTGTTCTGGCACGGTTCAGGATCGTCAAGACGCAACAGTTAGGTTGATCCGTGGCGTTGGAATCCCGAGAACAACGGTTTGGCATATTTCAGGGTCTTCAAACAGACCTTCCAACGAGGCAGTTCCCTCTGATCATGAACTGTTGTAGTGGCCTGTGAAGAGGGAGCTTGGAGGGAGGGTTTATTCTAACATCGTTGATGCCTCTTGGGTTTCCACGGGTCCTCATCCTTGTCGTCTTTCTCCTCTTCCTCCTCCTCCTCCCCCCCTCCTCCTTCCCGTTCTTAAGGGTCAACCTCTGGACCTGCCCCAGGGCCGCGCGCCAGTCAGAAACCCCACAGGAGTCATCCAAAGTGCACCCCAGGCTCCCGTAGGACCCTCCTTCTGGACGCATGCCGCCGCTCGCCTCGTGTTCTCCCCCCTGTGCTGCGCCCTGCCGGATCCCCCGCCCCCCCCAGATCACAAGCACGGCAGACATGGGAACCGTCGGAGTTCAGCACTGCTTTCCTGGGTCGGCGTCTGGGACCCCCCCCCCTCCCCTCCCTGGCGCCGCCGCCGCGCGCCAGGGAGGGGAGGGGGGGGCCAAGCGCCGATCGTCGAGAGCCGTCGAGAGCATGCTTAAACCGCTCCTCTTCCGAGCCGCCTTCCGTTCCGCCCGTTGCCCTCCTCCCCCGTTCGCCCCGTTGGAGTTTCATGCTCGAGGGTGGGGCGGGGGGGCGGGAGGGCGGCAGCGGCGGCGGGGGGCGGCATCGGCGACGGGGGCCGCCCAGGAGGAGAAGGTCGAGCTCTTCTACACGCTGGACGGCCGCGACCCCTTTGTGGCGGGCAAGCGGCGCCTCGGTAAAAGTCGTCTTCGTCGTCAGTGCCAGTGTCAGTGTCAGTGCCAATGCCAGTGTCAGTGTCAGGAGGAGGAGGAGGAGGAGGAGGAGCAGGAGGAGGAGGAGGAGGAGGAGGAGTTTGAGGAGATAGGAAGAGGAAGAGGACGATGCGGAGGAGGAGGAGGAGGAGGGGGAGGAGGAGGAGGAGGAGGAGGAGGAGGAGGAGGATGGAGTAGGGAGAAGGGGAGACGAGGGAGACGAGGATGACGAGGGACGAGAAGGATGACGAGGGAGGCGAGGACGACAAGGATGACAAGGGAGACGAAGAGGAGTGGGAACGCGGGGAGGAAGGTGGGAGGATGGGGGGGGAGCCTCAATAGGGGGATGATGATGATGATGATGACGGGGACGAGGAGGATGCGGAAGGAAGCCATAGGAGCCGAATGAAGCATGAGGCAGGATGGAGGAGGAGGAGAAGGAAGAGGAGGAGGAAGAGAAGCAGGTAGAGGAGGAGGAAGAGGAGGACGAGGGGGAGGAGGAGAGGAGGAGGAGGAGGAGGAGGAGGAGGAGGAGGAGAAGGCTGAGGAGGCTGAGGAGGACGAGGAGGTGAAAAGGCAGGAGCCGGAGGCAGAGGATGAGGATGAGGATGTTGACGCTGCTGATGATGATGCTGCTGGTTATGATGGTGGTGGTGATGGTGTTGATGCTGATATCGTGATGATGATAACGATGCAGTTGATAACGGTGTTGATGAAGTTGATGATGATGTTGGTGGTGATATGCTGCTGAGAGATGATGATGGTGATGATGATGATAATGATGATGATGATGATGATGATGATGATGATGATGATGATGATGATGATGATGATTATGATGCTGATCCAGGACTCGGGAGAAGGGAAACACACACACACACACTTTCCGGCGACTCCCAGGAACACAGACACACACACACACACACACATATATATATATATATATATATGTAGAAAGGGAATCTCCGAAGTGGCGGGGCAGACGCAACTCTGTGGCGTATGGGGAGTCCTGGGCCTTCTATGTATTTGTTTGTGTGTCCCGGGGCCCCTTCAATGAAGGCCGAGCGGGGCCCGCTGGCCCTCGGCTCGAGCGGAAGCCCGCGGCTGGCGCCGCTTCCGCCTCCCTCGCCTCGTTCGAAGGGCGTGAGGACGCGGTCTTTTAGTCTAGGCATCCTACATGGGGTCGGAGTGGATGGGGTTGGAGGATCGCGCCGCATCGCCGATGCATCGCCGATGCATCGCCGATGCATCGCCGATGCATCGCCGATGCATCGCCGATGCGGCTCGATGTGCAGCCCGATTTGCTTCACGTCGACGTCGCCGATGCATCGCCGACGTCGACGATGCATCGCCGATGCATCGCCGATGATCGGCGATGCGGCGCGATCCTGCGACCCCCTTCTCGGACCCCATCAAGGAGGTCTATAGACTCTACAGTGAAGACGCTCAAATTTGGACCGCTTGGATTTCGGACAGGGCTCGCTGTTCTTGGGTCTTTCCATCGTTGTTCCTCGAGCCCCCTCTCGCACATCCAGGCGCTTGTGGCGCCAGGAAAAAAGTTTCGTTCCTGATGTTGCGCTCCTTGTGTCGGCAGCCCTCTTGTGCGTTTGGTCCAGCTTGAGCGGGAGAGTCTCTGGCAGCACATCTTTGCCTCAGCCGGCGAACGTCCTGCCTGCGCAGATGCTGATGGGCCTGCTTTCCACCACCTACCACCACCATGAGTTGGAGGGGGGAAAGGAGGTGGAGGATGAGGAGGACGAAGAGCAGGTGGTGGTGGAAAACAGGCCCACCAATGCCGCCTTGGGCAGCGCGGCGTCTCCTCCGCCGGCGCTCGTTCCGCCTGCGCCGCCTGGACTCACCGCGCAAAAGCAGAGGCATCGACACACCGCCGCCCTTCCCCCGTCGCCACGGCTGGATTCGCTTCGACGCTGTGGCCAGAGCGCACTCCTGGGTGCGTCGGGGGAGCGGCGGCATCGGTACCTCGCTGTCCCCCGAAGCTGATTTCTTCGGTTTAAGTCCGGCCTGTCCCTCTACAGGGGGAATATTCAAAGATAGTCAAACAAGAAGTCAGGGGACGCTATGTTTGAGCATGTTCGGCGTATTGTTGGGGTATCTTCAATTTTTTGCCCAAGATCTGCCTGTAGGAGGGAGGACACGCCCGACCTAACGAAACCTCGCTGTCCCCCGAAGCTTACCTCCTCGGTGGAAAGGGCGGCGGGAGCCGGCGGGAGCAGAGTGGGGGCGGCTCTGCTGGCGGAATGTGCTTGCGGAAGTAAGCGAGGAGGGCCACGGGGTGTTGCAGGCTGGTGCTTCGCGAGATCCACCGGGAGGAGTCAGGAGATGATGGACGGTTGGTTCGGCACAGGGTTGCCATTTCTGGGGGGGGGCCAATGTTTTGGTTCGGTAGCAAATCATGGTAGCCGTGTATACCCTCGTAAT
This sequence comes from Prorocentrum cordatum, assembly GCA_963575745.1. Lineage (NCBI taxonomy): Eukaryota > Dinophyceae > Prorocentrales > Prorocentraceae > Prorocentrum > Prorocentrum cordatum. The sequence continues at coordinate 224,117 of CAUYUJ010015642.1, forward strand.
TCCGATGTTAGCGTCGATTAGCGTCGATTAGCGTCTGGGAGTGGGTGAGATACGCCGAGTTAGCGTCGGTTAGTGTCGATTAGTGCCGACTTAGCGCCGATCAGCGTCGATTTAGCGTCGATTAGCGTCGATTCGCAAGAGCTGACAAGATGGTATGGGAGGCTCCCATGCGTTGCCACCGAAAAACGAGACATGATGGATGGTTCGGCACACGGTTGCCGTTTCAGGGGGTGCGCCAATGTCTTGGTTCATCGAGGTCCCCGTTTGCGGGGCCCTTGGTAAGGTGAGGCGCCCCAGGACATGTGAATGTGGTTGGCTCAGGGTGGCCAGGGCAAGATGTCCCGCCGTCCTCTCTGAAGGAGGATCGGCGGTCCTCAGGACGTGTGTTAGCCCGATGTGTGGGTTTACCCCCTTCAGCCCAACCAGGAAGTAGATCATGGCATCGCCTGCGTTGTATCGAAGGGCCTGGATGGACGAACACACGTTTGGGGCTAACACCCGTTCTGAGGACCATCGAGAGGAGGAGAGGAGGGCGGGGGTGCGCTGCCAGTTCCGCGCGCAAGACCCAGAAGAGCACGGGCTTTGTGTCGAGGCGCCGAGGTGTTCACCATGACGCCCGGGGGACCCATCTTTGGGGATCTCGGCGGGCGCAGTACGAGTGGATACGTAATAAAACTTACCGCCCCCAGGTCTCGAATCCGCAGTCCGCCAAAGCCCCCGAAGATCCACCCCCAGGCTGTGGTCATCTATGTGTATCTACATTTATGCAATACATATATATATATATATATGTATACACATGTATACATATACATACATATCTATCTATATACGTATGTGGATATATATATATATATATATAGAACTATCTACATCTACCCCCGCGACGCACTCTCAGGTACAGGAGGCCGGTGAGGCTCTGCCACCAGCGCACGCGGGTTCGCGCCGTGGCCGTCTTCGGGAAGATGCGGTCGGTCGTGGTGGACGACGTCTACGTGGTTGGCCACTACGTCCTGCCCGACGCGGTGGTTACAGGCGCCTTGGTAGAGGGGGTCTCTCGGGCATCCGCCGCATCCTTTTCTCAAGCAACAGATAACGACATCAGAAAACACATACTCGTATAGACCCGCGCGGGTCTCTTGGATCGGCGTTGGTCCCCTCCCTGGCGCGCGGAGCGCGCCAGGGGTGGCGTCAGAGGCGCCGCCAGGGGGGCCCAGAGCAGATCCAAGAAATCCCCACGGACCTTCGAAGGTTTATGCTTATGCAGTTTGTTTTTCTTCTGTTCACCGCTCCCCCATCGCTGTCACCCCCGCAGTGGCGCGAGGACTTGACCGCGCCTCGCACGGCGTTGGGCGATCGACACATTCGATCTGTAGGGCGCTGTTGTCAGATGGAACAAGACGGCATAAGCATGAACTTGACATAAACTTCTGGAGTTCCGCGCGGATCACCTGGATCGACGCTGGGCCCTCTGGCTGAGCCTCCACCGTCGCCCCTGGCGCGCTCCGTTCGCCGGTCGCCAAGGAGGGGGGCCCAGCGCCGATCCAAGGAGGGGGGCCCAGCCCCGAGTGTTCATGCTCATGTAGTGTTTCCCCTCAACCATCCTGTGCTGGTGGGTCTTCGTTTGGAAGAGACCCCTCCCCGCATCAGATCTCCTCTCCCCTCCTCGCCCTCTCCTCCCATTCTGGCCTGTGCCCTCCATTTTCATCTTTGGGCACACCCCTCACACGTTTCGGAGCCCCACAGGGAGCTCCACCAAAGGCTCCGGGATGGGGCGGGTCTTACCCATTTCGGCACACTCCTCACACGCTTCGTGGCCCCACAGGGTGCTCCACCGAAGCCCCTAAGAAGGGGTTCTCGGGTTCTTGCAGGTGGTTCTAGCATATTCTGGGGGACCCCATCGAACGTTTCGAGGCCCCACAGGTAGCGCCACCGAATCCCCGAAGACTGGCCAATGTTGGCACGCCTCTCACGCCCTTCGTGGCCCCACACGGAGCTCCGGCGGAGGCCCCAGGAGCAGGGTTTCGCATGCGGTTCTCATCCATGTCGGCCAGACCCTCACACGTTGATCGTGGCCCCACAGGAGCTCCACCGAAAAGCCCCCAGGAGTGGGGGTTCGCATGCGGCTGCCTACCGAAAGGGAGGAGGAGGAGGAGGAGGAGGAGGAGAAGGAGAAGGAGGAGGAAGAGGCGGAGGATAAGGGGGAGGAGGAGGAGGACGAAGAGGAGGAGGAGGAAGAAGAGGAGGGGGAGGAGGAGGACGAAGAGGAGGAGGAGGAAGAAGAGGAGGAGAAGGAGGAGGAGGAAGAGGAGGAGGGAGCTCCACCCGATCCTGTTGCATGCGGTCCCCAAACCCATGTCGGCACGCTCGCCACACGTCTCTTCGTGGCTCCATGGGAGCTCCAGCGAAGGCCCCAGGTGGCAGGGCCCGCAGGCGGCCCCCAGGCCCATGTCAACGCTCCTCCTCCTCCTCCTCCTCCTCCTCCTCCTCCTCCTCCGCAATGCGGTGGCCCCACAGAGAGCTCCACGGAAGGCGATGCTCACAGGGGCGGCGCTCTCACACCTGCATTCTGTGTGTGTGTGTGTGTGTGTGATTGGGCCCATCGCCCAAACGAAGCTTGCCCCTCCAGTTGTGGGCCCGCACCGCGGCCGCCTTTTGGGAGGCGGGCGTGGTGGGGGGGGGGGGCGCCGCGGTGCCTCCTGGAGCCGCGGCCGCGGGGGGCAGCGGCTCCCGCACCGCAGCCCGAGGACAGCTGCAGGCGCGGACCTTCCCGGAGGGCCTGGGCGCGATCGCCAAGTCCATCGCCTCTGTGGTCGGCGAGGCGGAGGAGCGCCCACGACGGCACGGAAGAAGCTGCAGGGGGACCTCAAGAGGCGCCCACGAGGCCAAGCTGCCCCCCCCGAGCTTACGGTCGCCAGGCTCCCTCTGGCCCGAGGAGCGCAGAGCCTCCAAGAGGGCCTCAAGAGGCGCCCAAGATGCAAAAACCCACCGCCCCCCCCTCTGAGCTTACGGTCGCCGAAGTCCCTCCGGCCTGAGGAGCGCAGAGCCTCCAAGAGGGCCTCAAGAGACGCCCAAGAGGCAAAGCTGCCCCCCCCCCCCGAGTACGGTCTCCGAAGTCCATCGGGCCTGAGGAGCACAAGGCCTCCAAGAGGCTTCAAGTGGCGCCCAAGAGGCAAAGCTGCCCCACCCCGAGCTCACGGTCGCCAAACTCCATCCATTTCGGTAGCAACTCATGGGAGCCTCGCGTAACCTCGTAATTTTGTCTTTAGCGCCGATTCGCGTCCATTAGCGTCTGGGAGAGTGGATGACGCAGCGCCGGCTTAGCACCGGCACTTGGCGTCGATCCAGCGCCGACCAGCGCCGGTTCGCAAGAGCCGACGAGATGGCACGGGAGGCTCCCCCGAGCTGCCGCCGGACCTCCGGCCCCGAGGAGCGCGTGCACATCCGCCCCGTCGAGGGCGAGGCCGCGCCGCGGCGGTCCAAGGCCGCGGGCGCGGACGAGGTCTGGATACGTGTGCCGCTGGCCCTGCCCAGGCGCCGCAGCCACCGGCTGCGACTGGACCGGCCGTTCTCCATCGCCCGCGGCCCGCAGAAAGCAAAGTTCTTGGACAGGGTGACGAGCGACATCGAGGCTCCGAGGAGGGAGAGCTGCCCCCCCCATCTCTGCCCTTCGCCCATTTCCCCTGCTTGGTGCCCTCTTGGAGGCCATCGTCGCCACCGCTGGATTCGCCTTCGAGTGCCAGTCAGAAGGCATCCCGGGAGAGGTCCAGGGAGTAGCGATATCGGTGCTTTCTGGTTTCCCTAGAGGCGGCCACGGGGGAGAGGCCCACGAACCTGAAGCCGTACGCCGACACCACCGCCGGAGCTGGGGCGCACAAGACGGGCTCCACGGTGGTGGAGCTGGACATCTCCTGGGAGGCGGCACAGTTGCTGACGGAGCAGTTGCAGGACCCACAGAGTCCTCTGGTGACTGGCAGCACGCTCTACGCCGACGCGGAGCTACAAATGGTGGAGCCGCTGGGCAAGCGGCTCGCAGACCCCGACCTCCACGCGAAAGTGCGGTCTGCCATGGGTGTTCCCATCAACGAGGTCGTGGGCGTTGGCACCGACTACTTCAGCGATACAGGTGTGTTCGCTGTCGCAGTGGCCTGCTCCAGCACGAAGCCGGCCAAGACTGCCCAGACGATCGAAAAGGTCAAGACCAAGTTGGTCGCCACAGTCAAGGAGCTGATGAGCGACGCAGAGCAGGGTGAGCTCATGGAGGGCCCCGCATTGCTGCTAGCGGCTTTTACCGTGGACGTGTTGATTGGCCACCGTTTTCTGGTACAGTCCAAACCACTGAAGCGGCTCTCTGCGGTTGCCCCTGCCGCTGTGGACAGAAGACGGCTCAAGACTGTCGACACAGTGGTGCGAGAGCTCAACGAACCAGGCTGCGGCGAGAAGCTGATGGAGGAGCTGACGAAGATCGGGTTTCCCGCAAGCGTGACTCCGGTCGACAAGGCGCGGGCGTTGACAGGACAGTACCGTTTTTCCCGGAAAGGGCTGGGGCCCAGGGTTCTCTTTTAGTTGGTAAACCTAATCCCCCGGTGCCAACTTGAAGGAGGCCGGCGGATTTTTTCCCTGATAAACATGATGGACCCACGAACCCGGAAAGGGATATAGACATGTGGGGCATGGGCACGTTTTCACGATACCCAACGGGGCAACACCTCACGAAACATCCCACGAGACACCTCACGAAACATCCCACGAAACACCTCACGAAACATTCCGCGAGACACCTCACGAAACATTCCACGAGACACCCCGCGAAACATTCCACGAGACACCCCACGAAACATTCCACGACGACAGGCAACCACTCAACCAAGGCGGTGTGGTCGTGCTGGGGAGTGGTCGTGCTGGGGTGTGGTCGTGCTGGGGGGTGGTCGTGCTGGGGGTGGTCGTGCTGGGGGGGTGGTCTTGCTGGGGCGTGGTTGGTCGTGCTGGGGCGTGGTCGTGCTGGGGTGTGGTCGTGCTGTGGTGAGGTCGTGCTGGGGTGTGGTCGTGCTGGGGTGTGGTCTTGCTGGGGTGGGGTCGTGCTGGGGTGGGGTCCGGCTGGGGTGTGGTCGTGCTGGGGTGTGGTCGTGCTGGGGTGTGGTCGTGCTGGGGTGGGGTCGTGCTTGGGTGGGGTCGGGCTGGGGTGTGGTCGTTCTGGGGTGTGGTCGTGCTGGGGTGTGGTCGTGCTGGGGTGGGGTCGTGCTGGGTCGGGGTCGTGCTGGGGTGTGGTCGGGGTGTGGTCGTGTTGGGGTGTGGTCGTGCTGGGGCGTGGTCGTGCTGGGGTGGGGTCGTGCTGGAGTGGGGTCGTGCTGGGGTGTGGTCGTGCTGGGGTGGTCCGCACCCTGTGACTTATCGATCGGGTCGTGCTGGGGTGTGGTCGTGCTGGTGCTGGGTGTGGTCGTGCTGGGGTGTGGTCGTGCTGGGGTGTGGTCGTGCTGGGGTGTGGTCGTGCTGGGGTGTGGTCGTGCAGGCAACCACTCAACCAAGGCGGTGTGCTCGTGCTGGGGAGTGGTCGTGCTGGGGGGTGGGCGTGCTGGGGGGTGGTCGTGCTGCGGTGTGGTCGTGCTGGGGGGGTGGTCGTGCTGGGGGTGGGGTCGTGCTGGGGCGTGGTGGTGCTGGGGCGTGGTCGTGCTGGGGCGTGGTCGTGCTGGGGTGTGGTCGTGCTGTGGTGAGGTCGTGCTGGGGTGTGGTCGTGCTGGGGTGTGGTCTTGCTGCGGTGGGGTCCTGCTGGGATGTGGTCGTGCTGGGGTGTGGTCCTGCTGGGGTGTGGTCGTGCTGGGGTGGGGTCGTGCTTGGGTGGGGTCGGTGCTGGGGTGTGGTCGTTCTGGGGTGTGGTCGTGCTGGGGTGTGGTCGTGCTGGGTGGGGTCGTGCTGGGGTGGGGTCGTGCTGGGGTGTGGTCGTGCTGGGGTGTGGTCGTGCTGGGGTGTGGTCGTGCTGGGGCGTGGTCGTGCTGGGGTGGGGTCGTGCTGGAGTGGGGTCGTGCTGGGGTGTGGTCGTGCTGGGGTGGTCCGCACCCTGTGACTTATCGATCGGGTCGTGCTGGGGTGTGGGTCGTGCTGGTGCTGGGGTGTGGTCGTGCTGGGGTGTGGTCGTGCTGGGGTGTGGTCGTGCTGAGGTGTGTTCGTGCTGGGGTGTGGTCGTGCTGGGGCGTGGTCGTGCTGGGCGTGGTCGTGCTGATGTGTGGTCATGCTGAAGGTGTGGTCGTGCTGAGGTGTCCCGCGCCCTGTGATTTATCGATCGGGATTTCAAAAAGGGGCGTTTCGCCGGAGACATCCTCAAATTTTAATCTGCCGGCCTCCTTCGACCTCGATATTTATCAGGGAAAAAATCCGCCGGCCTCCTTCAAGTTGGCACCGGGGGACAGGTTTACCAACTAAAAGAGAACCCTGGGCCCAGCCCTTTCCGGGAATATCGAGGTCGAAGGAGGCCGGCGGATTAAATTTGAGGATTCTCAGGCGAAACGCTTTTCCCGGAAAGGGCTGGGGCCCAGGGTTCTCTTTTAGTTGGTAAACCTAATCCCCCGGTGCCAACTTGAAGGAGGCCGGCGGATTTTTTCCCTGATAAATATCGAGGTCGAAGGAGGCCGGCGGATTAAATTTTGAGGATGTCTCGAGCGAAACGCTTGTTTTCAGAATTTGTTGAGGATGTCTCGAGCGAAACGCTGGTTTTGCAGAGTTGGGGATGTCTCGAGCGAAACGCTTGTTTTCAGAATTTGTTGAGGATGTCTCGAGCGAAACGCTGGTTTTGCAGAGCCGACCGCGACGCGACGCGGAAAAGCGCCCCGCGCGCAGGAATTCCGATGATGTCTCGACTAATTCGTTTGTTTTTGTACGATGTCCTGGAATTTTGGCAGGATGTCTCGAGCGAAATGCACGACCCCACCCTTGCACGACCATACCCCAGCACGACCACACCCCAGCATGACCAGACCCCAGCACGACCCCACCTCATCACGACCCCACCCCAGCACGACCATACCCCAGCACGACCACACCCCAGCACGACCCGACCCCAGCACGACCCTACCCCAGCAAGACCACACCCCAGCACGACCACACCCCCGCACGACCTCACCACAGCACGACCACACCCCAGCACGACCACGCCCCAGCACGACCACGCCCCAGCACGAACACGCCTCAGCACGACCACCCCCCAGCACGACCACCCCCCCAGCACGACCCCTCCCCAGCACGACCACCCCCCAGCACGACCACACCCCGCGGACCACAACCCCAGACGACCACACCCCATCACGACCACACCCCAGCACGACCACACCCAGTTCGCACCCCCGTGGAGCAACCATCGCTGCCTCCTTGTTTGAAGTGGTTGCGTTGTCCGCCTCTCACGGCCGACGAACATGCGGGTTTTTTTTTTGGGGGGGGGGGGGGGGGGGGGGTCTCGTGGAATGTTTCCGTGAGGTGTCCTCGTGGAATTGTTTCGTGAGGTGTCTCGTGGTGTTTCGCGGGTGTCTCGTGGGATGTTTCGTGCGATGTCGCCCAGTTCCCGGTTGGGTATCGTGAAAACGTGCCATGCTCCACATGTCCTTTATCCCTTTCCGGGTTCGTGGGTCCATCATGTTTTTGAAATCCCGATCGATACATCACAGGGTGCGGGCCACTTTTTCGTGTGTTGAGGATGTCTCGAGCGAAACGCTTGCTCCGCAGAGTTTGCAGAGGATGTCTCGAGCGAAACGCTTGTTTTGCAGAGCCGACCGCGACGCGGAAAAGCGCCCCGCGCGAAGGAATTTCGATGATGTCTCGACTAATTCGTTTGTTTTTGTACGATTTCCTGGAATTTTGGCAGGATGTCTCGAGCGAAATGCACGACCCTACCCCAGCACGACCACACCCCAGCACGACCAGACCCCAGCACGACCCCACCCCAGCACGACCCCACCCCAGCACGACCATACCCCAGCACGACCACACCCCAGCACGACCCGACCCCAGCACGACCCTACCCCAGCAAGACCACACCCCAGCACGACCACACCCCAGCACGACCTCACCACATCACGACCACGCCCCAGCACGACCACGCCCCAGCACGACCACGCCCCAGCACGACCACGCCCCAGCACGACCACCCCCCAGCACGACCACCCCCCCAGCACGACCACCCCCCAGCACGACCACACCCCAGCACGACCACACCCCAGCACGACCACTCCCCAGCACGACCACACCCCAGTCGCACCCCCGTGGAATGTTTCGTGGCGTGTCTGGTTGAGTGGTTGCCTGTTCGTGGGGTGTATCGTGGAATGTTTCACGGGGTGTCTCGTGGAATGTTTCGTGAGGTGTCTCGTGGAGGAATGTTTCGTGAGGTGTCTCGTGGGATGTTTCGCGGGGTGTCTCGTGGGATGTTTCGTGAGATGTCGCCCAGTTGGGTATCGTGAAAACGTGACCATGCTGCACATGTCTTTATCCCTTTCCGGGTTCGTGGGTCCATCATGTTTATACATGCTCCGCGTGCGGATCATGTATTAAACATGATGGACCCACGAACCCGGAAAGGGATATAGACATGTGCAGCATGGTCACGTTTTCACGATATCCAACTGGGCGACACCTCACGAAACATCCCACGAGACACCCCGCGAAACATCCCAGGAGACACCTCACGAAACAACCCACGAGACACCTCACGAAACATTCCACGAGACACCCCGTGAAACATTCCACGAGACACCCCACGAACAGGCAACCACTCAACCAGACACCCCACGAAACATTCCACGGGGGTGCGACTGGGTGTGGTCGTGCTGGGGTGTGGTCGTGCTGGGGTGTGGTCGTGCTGGGGAGTGGTCGTGCTGGGGTGTGGTCGTGCTGGAGGGTGGTCGTGCTAGGGGGTGGTCGTGCTGAAGGGGTGGTCGTGCTGGGGGGTGGTCGTGCTGGGGCATGGTCGTGCTGGGGCGTGGTCGTGCTGGGGCGTGGTCGTGCTGGGGTGTGGTCGTGCTGTGGTGAGGTCGTGCTGGGGTGTGGTCGTGCTGGGGTGTGGTCTTGCTGGGTGGGGTCGTGCTGGGGTGGGGTCGTGCTGGGGTGTGGTCGTGCTGGGGTGTGGTCGTGTTGGGGTGGGGTCGTGCTGGGGTGGGGTCGTGCTGGGGTGTGGTCGTGCTGGGGTGTGGTCGTGCTGGGGTGTGGTCGTGCTAGGGTGGGGTCGTGCTGGGGTGGGGTCGTGCTGGGGTGTGGTCGTGCTGGGGTGTGGTCGTGCTGGGGTGTGGTCGTGCTGGGGCGTGGTCGTGCTGGGGTGGGGTCGTGCTGGGGTGGGGTCGTGCTGGGGCGTGGTCGTGCTGGGGTGGTCCGCACCCTGCGATTTATCGATCGTGTCGTGCTGGGGTGTGGTCGTGCTGGGGTGTGGTCGTGCTGGGGTGTGGTCGTGCTGGGGCGTGGTCGTGCTGGGGTGGGGTCGTGCTGGGGTGAATGTCGTGCCTGGGGGTGTGGTCGTGCTGGGTGTGGGGTCTTGCTGGGCGTGGCTCGTGCTGCGTCGGGGTCGTGCCTGGGTTGTGGTCGTGGAAATGGTGCTGGGGTGTGGTCGTGCTGGGGTGGGGTCGTGCTGGGGTGGGGTCGTGCTGGGGTCTGGTCGTGCTGGGGTGTGGTCGTGCTGGGGTATGGTCGTGCTAGGGTGGGGTCGTGCATTTCGCTCGAGACATCCTGCGAAAATTCCAGGAAATCGTACAAAAACAAACGAATTAGTCGAGACATCATCGAAATTCCTGCGCGCGGGGCGCTTTTCCGCGTCGCGGTCGGCTCTGCAAAACCAGCGCGTCGCTCGAGACATCCTCAACAAATTCTGAAACCAAGCGTTTCGCTCGAGACATCCCCAACTCTGCAAAACCAGCGTCTCGCTCGAGACATCCTCAACAAATTCTGAAAAACAAGCGTTTCGCTCGAGACATCCTCAATTTTTAATTCGCCGGCCTCCTTCGACCTCGTTATTTATCAGGGAAAAAATTCGCCGGCCTCCCTCAAGTTGGCACCGGGGGACAGGTTTACCTACTAAAAGAGAACCCTGGGCCCACGCCCTTTCCGGGAAAATGCGGGGATTTAGTAGGAAAAACGACGAGGAGTTCATGCATAAATTTATTCATAAATCAATCATGCATTAAACATCTTATGTTTTTGTTCCCGGAAAGGGCGCGGGCCCAGGGTTCTCTTTTAGTAGGTTTCTCTTTTTCCCGGAAAGGGCGCGGGCCCAGGGTTCTCTTTTAGTAGCTTAACCCCCCGGCCCCCCTGCGACTTGGGCCGGCGAAATTATTTTGCGATAAATTACGTGCGGGAGTAGGGCCGGCGAATTAAAATTTGAGGATGTCTCGAGCAGAACGCTTGTTTTTCCCGGAAAGGGCTGGGGCCCAGGGTTCTCTTTTAGTTGGTAAACCTGTCCCCCGGTGCCAACTTGAAGGAGGCCGGCGGATTTTTTCCCTGATAAATATCGAGGTCGAAGGAGGCCGGCGGATTAAAATTTGAGGATGTCTCGAGCGAAACGCTTGTTTTTCAGAATTTGTCGAGGATGTCTCGAGCGAAACGCACCTCTTTGCAGAGTTGGGGATTCTTCGAGCGAAACGCTTGTTTTGCAGAGCCGACCGCGACGCGGAAAAGCGCCCCGCGCGAAGGAATTTCGATGATGTCTCGACTAATTCGTTTGTTTTTGTACGATTTCCTGGAATTTTGGGCAGGATGTCTCGAGCGAAATGCACGACCCCACCCTAGCACGACCATACCCCAGCACGACCACACCCCAGCACGACCAGACCCCATCACGACCCCACCCCAGCACGACCCCACCCCAGCACGACCATACCCCAGCACGACCACACCCCAGCACGACCCGACCCCAGCACGACCCTACCCCAGCAAGACACACCCCAGCACGACCACACCCCAGCACGACCACACCACAGCACGACCACACCCCAGCACGACCACGCCCCAGCCCGACCAAGCCCCAGCACACCACGCCCCCCAGCACGACCAACCTTCCCAGCACGACCACAACACCCCCAGCACGACCACCCCCCAGCACGACCCCACCCTAGCACGACCATACCCCAGCACGACCACACCCCAGCACGACCAGACCCCAGCACGACCCCACCCCAGCACGACCCCACCCCCGCACGACCAGACCCCAGCACGACCACACCCCAGCACGACCCGACCCCAGCACGACCCTACCCCAGCAAGACCACACCCCAGCACGACCACACCCCAGCACGACCACACCACAGCACGACCCCGCCCCAGCACGACCACGCCCCAGCACGACCACGCCCCAGCACGACCACGCCCCAGCACGACCAACCCCCAGCACGACCACCCCCCCAGCACGACCACCCCCCAGCACGACCACCCCCCAGCACGACCACACCCCAGCACGACCACTCCCCAGCACGACCACACAGCCTTGGTTGAGTGGTTGCCTGTCGTCGTGGAATGTTTCGTGGGGTGTCTCGTGGAATGTTTCGCGGGGTGTCTCCTGGAATGTTTCGTGAGGTGTCTCGCGGAATGTTTCGTGAGGTGTCTCGTGGGATGTTTCGTGAGGTGTCTCGTGGGATGTTTCGTGAGGTGTTGCCCCGTTGGGTATCGTGAAAACGTGCCCATGCTACACATGTCTATATCCCTTTCCGGGTTCGTGGGTCCATCATTTGTTTTCAGAATTTGTTGAGGATGTCTCGAGCGAAACGCTTGTTTTGTGTTATAGCTTGTCCTCTCCTGGGGACCTGAATTCAGAGGATCTCTCAAGTGAAATGCTTGTTTTCACGTGCCCAGGTCTTGAGGATGTCTCGAGCGAGACGCTTGGTTTCACGCCTCCAGGTTGCCCAGCCAGATGTCTAGCATGAGGATTTGTTGAGGATGTCTCGAACCAGAGGCTTGTTTTCACGTGTCCAGGTCGCCCAGGCGGATGTCTAGCTTGAGGATGTGTCGAGAAAGTCTGGATCGAGACGCTTGTTTGCACGTGTCCAGGTTGCCCAGGCGGATGTCTAGCATGAGGATGTGCTGAGAACGTCTTGAGCGAAACGCGTGTTTTCACGGGTCCAGGTCGCCCAGGCACAGCACAGCACTCGGCACGGTACATCAATATCGATACCCCTAGCATTGCAGCCTGGCATGTTGCCTGGCACGTTCCGCGGAGCGTCCCGTGGCGAGTCCCCCTGGCACGTCGCGCGGTGCACGTCCATGGGCACGTTCCGTAGCGCGTCCCCTCGGCACGTCCCGCGGTGCGTTTTCGTGGCACGTCCCCTGGCACGTCGCCTGGCGCGTCACGTGGGACGTTCCGCGGCGCGTCCTCCTGGCATGTCCCCTTGTCCATTAGCTCTGGGGCAGCTACTATGTGCTGAGGCAGCTCGAGCTTAAGATCCAGATCAGTTCGGTCAGGACTCGGGTGCAAAGGAGGACTCGATCCACAACGCTATAAAGCACAATCGCGGCATGGCACATCGCAGTTCAGCACGGCGCAGCACAGCACAGGCCTCGGCACGGTACATCAAGATCGATACATTCAGCATTGCAACCTGGCACGTTCCGTGGCGCGTCCTGTGGTGAGTCCCTCTGGCACGTCGCGCGGCGCGTCTCCTGGCACGTCCATTGGCACGTCCATTGGCACTTTCCGTAGCGCGTCCCCTCGGCACTGGCACGTCCCGCGGTGCGTCTTCGTGGCACGTCCCTTGGCACGTCGCCTGGCGCGTCCCTTGGGACGTTCCGCGGTGCGTCCTCCTGGCATGATCCCCTGTCAATTAGCTCTGGGGCAGCTACTATGTGCTGAGGCAGCTCGAGCTTGAGATCCAGATCAGTTCGGTCAGGACTCGGGTGCAAAGGAGGAGGACTCGATCCACAACGCTATAAAGCACATTCGCGGCATGGCACATCGCAGTTCAGCATCAGCACGGCGCAGCACAGCACAGCCTTCGGCACGGTACATCAAAACCGATACATTCAGCATTGCATTTGCCCGCCGCCCAATCAGGTGTCTTTGAAACGTTGCCATGCTTTACATTTCTATATTCCTTTCCGGGTTCGTGGGTCCATCATGTTAGTAGGTTAACCCCCCGGCCCCCCTGCGACTTGGGCCGGCGAAATTATTCTGCGATAAATTACGTGCGGGAGTAGGGCCGGCGGAATTATTTTTGAGGATGTCTCGAGCGAAACGCTTGTTTTTCAGAATTTGTTGAGGATGTCTCGAGCGAGACGCTGGTTTTGCAGAGTTGGGGATGTCTCGAGCGAAACGCTTGGTTTCAGAATTTGTTGAGGATGTCTCGAGCGACACGCTGGTTTTGCAGAGCCGACCGCGACACGGAAAAGCCCCCCTCGCGCAGGAATTCCAAGGATGTCTCGCGCGTGCCGCGTCCCGCGCGCGGGTATTTGGATTTCTTGTGGTTTTGACCGGATGTCTCGAGCGAAACGCTTGTTTTTCATAATTTGTTGAGGATGTCTCGAGCGAAACGCTGGTTTTGCAAAATTGGAGGATGTCTCGAGCGGTGGCCTCGTGGGGGGCCAGAATTCAAAGGATGTCTCAGGCGAAATGCTTGTTTGCACGTCCCGCTCGCAGGAATTCCGAGGATGTCTCGCGCGTGCAGCGTCCCGCGCGTAGGAATTCAGATGATTTTGACAGGATGTCTCGAGCGAAACGCTTGTCCCCAGCACGTTCCGTAGCGCGTCCCCTTGGCACGTCCCGCGGTGCGTCCCCATGGCACGTCCCTTGGCACGTCGCTTGGCGCGTCCCTTGAGACGTTCTGCGTCGCGTCCTCCTGGCATGTTCCCCTGTCCATTAGCTCTGGGGCAGCTACTATGTGTTCAGGCAGCTCGAGCTTAAGATCCAGATCAGTTCGGTCAGGACTCGGATGCAAAGGAGGACTCGATCCACGAGGCTATAGAGCACAGTCGCGCCATGGCACATCGCAATTCAGCACGGCGCAGCACAGCACTGATTTCGGCACGGTACATCAAGGTCGATACACTCAGCATTGCAACTTGGCACGTTCCTTGGCACGTTCCGTGGGGCGTCCTTTGGCGAGTCCCCCTGGCACGTCGCGTGGCGCGTCCCCTGGCACATCCCGTGGCACATCCATTGGCACGTTCCGTAGCGCGTCCCCTTGGCACGTCCCGCGGTGCGACCCCATGGCACGTCCCCTGGCACGTCGCCTGGCGCATCCCTTGGGACGTTTCGCGGCGCGTCCTCCTGGCATGTTCCCCTGTCCATTAGCTCTGGGGCAGCTACTATGTGTTCAGGCAGCTCGAGCTTAAGATCCAGATCAGTTCGGTCAGGACTCGGATGCAAAGGAGGACTCGATCCACGAGGCTATAGAGCACAGTCGCGCCATGGCACATCGCAAGTCAGCACGGCGCAGCACAGCATTGATTTCGGCAGGGTACATCAAGATCGATACCTTCAGTATTGCATTTGCCCGTCACCCAATCAGGTGTCTTTGAAAACGCTGCCATGTGTTACAGTTCTACATTCCTTTCCGGGTTCGTGGGTCGATCATGTTGTTTTACAATCCCATGCATTAAAACAACTGCCCTGGACCAGCTCTGGCCTGGGCCCAGACCTCGGAGGCCCTGATTCCCCAAGTTATACCTACTGCCCCCGCAGGCGCGCGCCGACAGGAGTATGGGAGTGGCCTTGCCGTGCAGGCTGCACTGCGCAGCAGACCCAGGCAGCTCGTCGAGCATAGGACGTCGGCTGCAGTCGAGGGAGAAACACACCCCGACCCCGACAGCGGGCGTTCACTGAACGGCCCTGGGCGTTTACTACCGCCCCGCCCTGTTCGAATTTCTTCCTTGGGCGCGTTTGCCAAACGGCTTCGCTTGTCGGGGTGCTTGCTATCTGGGTGGATCTTCTGCCTTCTACATAGACGGTTGACCCAGACGTTTTGCACCGACACTACAACATCAAATTTCTGTTCGTAGATCTACGAACGGCCTACACACATATCTTCCCCAATCAGTGCTTGCACTGAAGGGGTCCTAGCGGATATTGATCGAGAAGGCGAATGTTTCACGCCGATTTTGGTGGCAGGCCGGGTTCCCGGGTTCCCGGTTCCGGGTTCCGGGCCGATCTCGGTGGGCGGCGAGGTTCCCAGGTTCCCGGGTTCTTGGTCGATCTTATTATCCATCGGTCTCAGCATCGATCTCATTGCCCACATCTCTATCGATCTCACCATCGATCTCACAATCGATCTCACAATCGATCTCGCAAGCGATCTCCATAGAGATCGCACCAGCGATCTCGCGGTCGATCTCCCTATCGATTCCACTCTCGGTGTCACGATTGACCTTACAATCGTCAACTATCTCACGATTGACCTTACAATCGATCTCACAATCCATCTCAAGATCCATATGACTAATTTTCAAATCATCCTCTGATGGTTTTCTCAGGTTTATATGTATTTCTCTCTCTCTCTCTCTCTCTATATATATATATATTACTTATTTCCCAATCAGTGCTTGCACTGAAGGGGTCCTAGCGGATGTTGAAGGATTTGGCGAAAGTTCCCCGCCGATTTTGGTGGCAGGCTGGGTTCCCGGGTTCCCGGGTTCCCGGTTCCGGGTTCCCGGGTTCCCGGGTTCCCGGTTCTTGGTTCCGGGCCGATTTCGGAGGGCGGCGAAGTTCCTAGGTTCCCAGATTTTTCCCGGAAAGGGCTCGAGCCCAGGGTTCTCTTCTAGAGGTTTACCCCCGGATCTCACGGCTGATGGGCCGGCGAAATCATTCTGTGATAAATTACGTGCGGGAGTAGGGCCGGCGAAATTATTTTTGAGGATGTCTCGAGCGAAACGCTTGTTTTTCAGAATTTGTTGAGGATGTCTCGAGCGAAACGCTGGTTTTGCAGAGTTGGGGATGTCTCGAGCGAAACGCTTGGTTTCAGAATTTGTTGAGGATGTCTCGAGCGAAACGCTGGTTTTGCAGAGCCGACCGCGACACGGAAAAGCGCTCCTCGCGCAGGAATTCCGAGGATGTCTCGCGCGTGCCGCGTCCCGCGCGCAGGAATTTTGATTTCTTGGGGTTTTGACAGGATTTCTCAGCGAAACGCTTGTTTTTCATAATTTGTTGAGGATTTCTCGAGCGAAACGCTGGTTTTGCAAAATTGGGGGATGTCTCGAGCGGGGGCCTCGTGGGGGGCCAGAATTCAGAGGATGTCTCAGGCGAAATGCTTGTTTTCGTGTCCCGCTCGCAGGACTTCCGAGGATGTCTCGCGCGTGCCGCGTCCCGCGCGTAGGAATTCGGATGATTTTGACAGGATGTCTCGAGCGAAACGCTTGTCCCCAGCACGTTCAGTAGCGCGTCCCCTTGGCACGTCCCGCGGTGCGACCCCATGGCACGTCCCCTGGCACGTCGCCTGGCGCATCCCTTGGGACGTTTCGCGGCGCGTCCTCCTGGCATGTTCCCCTGTCAATTAGCTCTGGGGCAGCTACTATGTGTTCAGGCAGCTCGAGCTTAAGATCCAGATCAGTTCGGTCAGGACTCGGATGCAAAGGAGGACTCGATCCACGACGCTATAGAGCACAATCGCGGCATGGCACATCGCAATTCAGCACGGCGCAGCACAGCACAGCCCTCGGCAGGGTACATCAAGATCGATACACTCAGCATTGCAACTTGGCACGTTCCTTGGCACGTTCCGTGGGGCGTCCCTTGGCGAGTCCCCCTGGCACGTCGCGTGGCGCGTCCCCTGGCACATTCCGTGGCACATCCATTGGCACGTTCCGTAGCGCGTCCCTTTGGCACGTCCTACGGTGCGACCCCATGGCGCGTCCCCTGGCACGTCGCCTGGCGCATCCCTTGGGACGTTTCGCGGCGCGTCCTCCTGGCATGTTCCTCTTGTCAATTAGCTCTGGGGCAGCTACTATGTGTTCAGGCAGCTCGAGCTTAAGATCCAGATCAGTTCGGTCAGGACTCGGATGCAAAGGAGGACTCGATCCACGACGCTATAGAGCACAGTCGCGCCATGGCACATCGCAATTCAGCACGGCGCAGCACAGCACAGCCCTCGGCAGGGTACATCAAGATCGATACACTTCAGTATTGCATTTGCCCGTCACCCAATCAGGTGTCTTTGAAAACGCTGCCATGTGTTACAGTTCTACATTCCTTTCCGGGTTCGTGGGTCGATCATGTTCCCGGAAAGGGCTCGAGCCCAGGGTTCTCTTTTAGTGGGTTTACCCCCGGTTTTGACGGCTGTAGGGCCGGCGAAATTATTCTGCGATAAATTACGTGCGGGAGTAGGGCCGGCGGAATTAATTTTGAGGATGTCCCTAGCGAAACGCTTGTTTTTCAGAATTTGTTGAGGAAGTCTCGAGCGGAACGCTGGTTTTGCAGAGTTGGGGATGTCTCGAGCGAAACGCTTGGTTTCAGAATTTGTTGAGGATGTCTCGAGCGAAACGCTTGTTTCGCAGAGCCGACCGCGACACGGAAAAGCGCCCCTCGCGCAGGAATTCCGAGGATGTCTCGCGCGTGCCGCGTCCCGCGCGCAGGAATTTCGAGGATGTCTCGACTAATTCGCTTGTTGTTCTACGATGTCCTTTAATTCGGGCAGGATGTCTCAAGTGAAATGCTTGTTTTTTCCCGGAAAGGGCTCGAGCCCAGGGTTCTCTTTTAGTGGGTTTACCCCCGGTTTTGACGGCTGTAGGGCCGGCGAAATTATTCTGCGATAAATTACGTGCGGGAGTAGGGCCGGCGAATTAGAATTTGAGGATGTCTCGAGCGAAACGCTTGTTTTTCAGAATTTGTTGAGGATGTCTCGAGCGAGACGCTTGTTTTGTGTTATAGCTTGTCCTCTCCTGGGGACCTGAATTCTGAGGATCTCTCAAGTGGATTGCTTGTTTTCACGTGCCCAGGTCTTGAGGATGTCTCGAGCGAGACGCTTGGTTTCACGCCTCCAGGTGGCCCAGACAGATGTCTAGCATGAGGATTTGTTGAGGATGTCTCGAACCAGAGGCTTGTTTTCACGTGTCCAGGTCGCCCAGGCGGATGTCTAGCATGAGCATTTGTTGAGGATGTCTCGAGCGAGACGCTTGTTTGCACGTGTCCAGGTTGCCCAGGCGGATGTCTAGCATGAGGATGTGCTGACAACGTCTTGAGCGAAACGCGTGTTTTCACGTGTCCAGGTCGCCCAGGCACAGCACAGCCCTCGGCACGGTACATCAATATCGATACCCTTAGCATTGCAGCCTGGCATGTTGCCTGGCACGTTCCGCGGAGCGTCCCGTGGCGAGTCCCCCTGGCACGTCGCGCGGTGCACGTCCATTGGCACGTTCCGTAGCGCGTCCCCTTGGCACGTCCCGCGATGCGTGCCCATGGCACGTCCCCTGGCACGTCGCCTGGCGCGTCCCTTGGGACGTTCCGCGGCGCGTCCTCTTGGCATGTTCCCTCTGTCGATTAGTTCTGGGGCAGCTACCATCTGCTCAGGCAGCTCGAGCTTACGATCCAGATCAGTTCGGTGAGGACGGATCCAGGGAGGACTCGATCCACAACGCTAGATAGAGCACAATCGCGGCATGGCACATCGCAGTTCAGCACGGCCCAGCACAGCACAGCCGTCGGCACGGTACATCAAGATCGATACACTCAATTATGCACCTTGGCACGTTCCTTGGCGCGTTCCGTGGCGAGTCCACCTGGCACGTCGCGCGGCGCGTCCCCTGGCACGTCCCTCGGCACGTCCATTGGCACCTTCCGTAGCGCGTCCCCTTGGCACGTTCCGCGGTGCGTCCCCATGGCACGTCCCCTGGCACGTCGCCTGGCGCGTCCCTCGGGACGTTCCGCGGCGCGTCCTCCTGGCATGTTCTCTCTGTCGATTAGTTCTGGAGCAGCTACCATCTGCTCAGGCAGCTCGAGCTTACGCTCCAGATCAGTTCGGTGAGGACTCGGATGCCAGGGAGGACTTGATCCACAACGCTATATACATAGAGCACAATCGCGGCATGGCACATCGCAGTTCAGCACGGCGTCGCACAGCACAGCCCTCGGCACAGTACATCAACATCGATGCATTCAGCATTGCATGTGCCCGTCGCCCAATCAGGTGTCTTTAAACTGTTGCAATGCCTTACATTTCTATATTCCTTTCCGGGTTCGTGGGTCGATCATGTTGGTCGATTTTGTTATCGATCGGTCTCACCATCGATCTCACAATCGACCTCACTATCAATCTCACAAGCGATCTCACTAGAGATCGCGACGAGCGATCTCGCGATCGATCTCCCTAGCGATCTCGTTGAATCGATTTCACTCTCGGTCTCAAGATCGACCTTATCGTTATCATTATCGATTCCACTATCGATCTCATTATCGATCTCACAATCGATCTCAATATCCATATGACTAATGTTCAAGTCATCCACTGATCGGGTTTCCTCAGGTGTAGTATTACATATGCATGTACATACACATATTCATATACATATATATATATATATATATATATATTCGCGTATACATATATATATATATATATATATATATCGTTTTTTAATGAATCCGTAAGGGCTTCGCACCCTGCCGCCAGCCCCCTCTCTATCATCATGGGATATATCAGAGTCGCGTCGGTGCGTCTCGGCGTTACCTTGGTGCATCTAGGAACATCATGCGGGGTTGGATAAGAATCATCAGCGCATATTGAGACGGTGGCGTTATCGAAGACGCCTACGGCGAATCACCGCCGCACCCTGCCCCTTCGGAAGCGCCTGTGTGGCCGACAGCTGGAGCTTGGCAATGTTATCGGGCCAGTTGTTCCCCGAGTTGGTTTGAAAAGCCTTCGGGGAACGCGTGGGGGAGGGCAATACGAGGAGGATCAGGAGAGGAAGGAGGATGATGAGGAGGATGAGGATGATAATGATGATGCTGGAGGAGGAGGAGGAGGAGACCTCTTGGGAACCGTCTTGCGAGGCCTCTTGGGAGGCCTCTGGCGTTCCCGACCCGTCTGACACCGTCGGAGGCCGTCTTGGGGGCCTCTCTGAACTGACTTGGGGCTCTTTGGAGCGCTTCAGGGCCGTCTTGGAGAGTATCTTGGACGTCTTGGAGGTCGCCGTCTTGGGGGCATCCTGGGCCGTCATGCGGCAATCTTGGAGGCCTCGTGGGCGATCTTGGGGCGACATTGGGGACCTTTTGGGCCGTCTTGGGCCGTCGGACGGCAGCCAGGGCGCAAATGCCACAATCTTTCGAAAACATGAGGGCAATCAATGATATTGGCCTCTTCGGGCCTTCCTGGAGGAACTCTTGGAGGGCTCTTGGGCCATCTTGGAGGCCTCTTGCGGGCCTTTTTGGCAGTCTTAGGCCATCTTGAGGCCATCTGGGGCCGTGTTGGGTGCATCTCGGGCCGTCTTGAAGGCATCTTAGGGCGCATCTTTGCCATCTTGGAGGCCAACTTGGGCAGTCTTGGAGGCATGTTGGGGCCTTCTGGTGGCAGTCTTGGGGGCCTCTTGGGCCGTCGTGGTGCCATCTCGGAGGCCTCGTGGGCGATCTTGGGGCGATCTTGGGGGCCTTTTGTGCCGTCTTGAGCAGTCGGAATGCAGAGAAAGAGCAAATGCCAAAATCCTTCAAACACCTAAGGAAAATCAATGATGTTGATGTCGTCGGGTCCTCCTTGAGGACCTACCTCTTGGAGGCCTCTTGGGCCGTCTGGGAGGCCTCTTGGGGGCCTCTTGGGTGGTCTTGGGCCATCTTGAGGCCATCTCAGGCCGTCTTGGGCGCATCTTGGGCAGTCTTGGAGGCATCTTGGGGCCATCCTAGCCGTCTTGGAGGCCATCTTGGCCGTCTCGGAGGCCTCTTGGGGCCGTCTTGGGGGCCTCTTTGGGCCATCATGGAGTCATCTTGGAGGCCTCGTGGGCGATCTTGGGGGCCTCATGGGCCGTCTTGAGCCGTCGGAGTGCAGAAAAAGAGCTAACGCTAAGGAGTTCAAACATCTAAGGAACATCAATGATGTCGGTCCCCTCGGGTCCTCCTGGAGGACCTCTTGGAGGTCTCTTGGGCCGTCTGGGAGGCCTCTTGGGGTCCTCTTTGGCGGTCTCGGGCCATCTTGAGGCCATCTTGGGCCGTCTTGGAGGCCATCTTGACCGTCTTGGAAGCATTTTGGATGCCATCTTGGCGGTCTTGGAGGCCATCTGGGGCTTCTTGGAGCCGTCTTGGGGGGCTCTTGGGCCGTCCTGCGGCCGTCTTGGAGGCTTCTTGGGCACTCTTGGGGCGATCTTGATGGCCTCTTGGGCAGTCTTGGGCCGTCGGAAGGCCGAAAAGGAGCAGAAGCCCAAATCATTCAAAAGCCTAAGGAAAATCAACGATTTTGACCTCTTCGGGCTGTCCTTGAGGACCCTGGCGGACCTCTTCGAGGCCTATTGGGCCGTCTGAGAGGCCTCTTTGAGGCCTCTGGGGCCGTCTTGGGCCGTCTTAGGTGTTTCTTGTGCGAATTTGGAGGCATCCTGGACTCTCTTGGGCCATCTTCGAGGCCATCTTGGACCATCTTGGGCGAACTTGGAGGCCATCTTGGGCCATCTTGGCCATTTCGGAGGCCATCTCAGAGCCGCCTGGAGCCGAACATGATGGACCCACGAACCCGGAAAGGGATATAGACATGTGGAGCATGGACACGTTTTCACGATACCCAACTGGGCAACACCTCACGAAACATCCCACGAGACACTTCACGAAACATCCCACGAGACACCTCACGAAACATTCCACGAGACACCTCACGAAACATTCCACGAGACACCCCGCGAAACATTCCACGAGACACCCCACGAAACATTCCACGACGACAGGCAACCACTCAACCAAGGCGGTGTGGTCGTGCTGGGGAGTGGTCGTGCTGGGGTGTGGTCGTGCTGGGGGGTGGTCGTGCTGGGGGTGTCGTGCTGGGGGGGTAGTCGTGCTGGGGGGTGGTCGTGCTGGGGCGTGGTCGTGCTGGGGCGTGGTCGTGCTGGGGCGTGGTCGTGCTGGGGTGTGGTCGTGCTGGGGTGTGGTCGTGCTGGGTGGTCGTGCTGGGGTGGTCGTGCTGGGGTGTGGTCTTGCTGGGGTGGGGTCGTGCTGGGGTGTGTCGTGCTGGGGTGGGGTCGTGCTGGGGTGTGGTCGTGCTGGGGTGTGGTCGTGCTAGGGTGGGGTCGTGCTGGGGTGGGGTCGTGCTGGGGTGTGGTCGTGCTGGGGTGTGGTCGTGCTGGGGTGTGGTCGTGCTGGGGCGTGGTCGTGCTGGGGTGGGGTCGTGCTGGGGTGGGGTCGTGCTGGGGTGTGGTCGTGCTGGGGTGGTCCGCACCCTGTGATTTATCGATCGGGTCGTGCTGGGGTGTGGTCGTGCTGGTGCTGGGGTGTGGTCGTGCTGGGGTGTGGTCGTGCTGGGGTGTGGTCGTGCTGGGGTGTGGTCGTGCTGGGGTGTGGTCGTGCTGGGGCGTGGTCGTGCTGGGCGTGGTCGTGCTGGGGTGTGGTCTGGGGGTGTGGTCGTGCTGAGGTGTCCCGCACCCTGTGATTTATCGATCGGGATTTCAAAAACAAGCGTTTCGCCTGAGACATCCTCAAATTTTAATCCGCCGGCCTCCTTCGACCTCGATATTTATCAGGGAAAAAATCCGCCGGCCTCCTTCAAGTTGGCACCGGGGGACAGGTTTACCCACTAAAAGAGAACCCTGGGCCCGAGCCCTTTCCGGGAAAAACCCTTTGCAATCAACTGTTGTGCATCTCTGCGCGCCCTTCCGGGTGGCTGGCGGGACGGACCGAAGCCCCAGGGTGAGTTCTTTAGGAAAAGAACCAAAACCAAACCCGAAAGGGTCTAGCACGCCGGGCACCGTTGTGGCAAGCACACAGAGAGCGGCGGATCGAAGACGCCTACGGCGAATCACCGCCGCCCCCTGCCTTTTTCCCGGAAAGGGCTCCGTCCCAGGGTTCTCTTTTAGTAGGTAAACCTGTCCCCGGTGCCATGCGGGAGGTGGGCCGGCGGAATTATTTCCTCATAATTTCCAAGGTCGAGGTGGGCCGGCGGAATTTATTGGGAGGATGTCTCGAGCGAAACGCTTGCGTTTCAGAATTTGTTGAGGATGTCTCGAACGAAACACTGGTTTTGCAGAGTTGGCGATGTCTCGAGCGAAACGCTTGTTTTCAAAATTTGTTGAGGATTTCTCGAGCGAAACGCTGGTTTTGCAGAGCCGACCGCGACGCGGAAAAGCGCCCCGCGCGCAGGAATTCCGAGGATGTCTCGCGCGTGCCGCGTCCCGCGCGCAGGACTTTCGAGGATGTCTCGACTAATTCGCTAGTTGTTTTAGGATTTCCTTGAATTTCGGCAGGATGTCTTGAGCGAAATGCTTGTTTTTTATAATTTGTGTCTCGAGCGAAACGCTGGTTTTTCAAAATTTGGGGATGTCTCGAGCGGGGGCCTCGTGAGGGGCTAGAATTCATCGGATGTCTCAGGCAAAATGCTTGTTTTCATGTCCCGCTCGCAGGAATTCCGAGGATGTCTCGCGCGTGCCGCGTCCCGCGCGCAGGACTTTCGAGGATGTCTCGACTAATTCGTTTGTTGTTCTAGGATTTCTTTGAATTGTGGCAGGATGTCTTGAGCGAAATGCTTGCTTTTCATAATTCCCAACCCTCCTTGGCTGGGTATTCGTTTTGAATAGAGGGGTGTGGTCGCGTCTCTCCTTCTCCTCCTCCCGCCTCCCGCCTCCCTCTTGTCTTCTCTCGCCTTGTGGGTGCCGCGTGTGTGTGCGTGTGCGTCTTGCATGTGGTGCCTCTTGTGTGCATCTTGCCCCTTCTCCCGCCCCCCCTGTGGTCGCCGTCCCTGGGGGGCTGCGATCTGCGAAACTATCGCCACTTTCGAGGGCTGCTGGTGGGTCCAGCGGAGTGAGGCACCGCGCGGACCTGAGCGGGACCTCGCCGTCCCTGGGGGGCTGCGATCTGCAGAACTGTCGCCACTTTCGATGGCTGCTGGTGGTCCTGTATGATACACTACATCAGCGTCGTGCCATGTGGCATCTCGTGGATCAGTCTACGAGCAGCGCTAGCGTCCCAGGCCTATTGCGCACCAGTTCTGGGGTGGGGCGGGGGGGAATGGAGGGGTACTGAAGGCGTCGTCGCTGGGGCCCTGCTAGAGGCCACTCCTCGTTTCTAGTTCCTCGTTGCGAACCTCTCCTTTTCTCTCCGTCTCCCCTCTGTTCCCGTCTTTTCCTTTTCCCTCCTCCGCGCACGCCTGTGCGCCGCATTCTCCTTTCTCCTTCGGTCTCCGCCCTTCTCCGCCCTCGTCCCCCCGTGCGCCTCCCGCTCCGCCCCACCGAACCGTCACCGAGAGGCCGCCTCGAGGGGCCTGTCGAAGCTGGAGTTCATCCTGCAGTGGGGCTCGTCGAGAACGGGCAGCGGGATCCGGGTGGTCGGAAATGTTGAGGGATGAGGTTCGCTCGGACATTTGCCGATGCGCACCCCGCGCAATCCCTCAGTCCAATCATCCGGGCACACCATGGTCTGAAGCGAAACGTCAGAGGCGGAAAGGTACAGATACTGCTACCCTTCGACCGTTTCCCCCTTTATCGGCCTCCTGGAGGCCCTCGTCGCCACTACTGGATTCGCCTCGAAGTTCTGGTCAGAGCGCACCTCAGGAGATGTCCGCGGAGTGGTGGTATTGGTTCCTTTGCGGTTTCCCGAACAAGTCCCACGGACCTCTCCCGGGTGCGTTTTGACCAGGAGTCCGAGGCGAATCCAGCGGTGGCGACGAGAGTCTCCCGGGAGGCCGAAAAAGGGGAACACGGGCCAAGGGCAGCGGTATTGGTACCTTTGTTGCTTCCCCGGAGAAGTCCCAGGGGCCAGGGCGCCGATTCTGGAAGAGGCCTCGCGGGACACCTCGCGGTGCCCGCTGTGGGGGGCGGGGCGGTGGCCCCTCGAGAGGCACGAGCCGCCAAGACGCTGCCGGCCCTTCTCTGGCCAAGGGGGGGCGGGAGGACGAGAGGGGGGACGGAGGCGGAAAAGAGGGGGCCTCCTCCTCCTCCTCCTCTCCCTTTTCCTTCTCCTCCGCGGGAGGCGGGAGAGAGGAGGTCAGAGGAGGAAGAGGTACTCATATCGCGTCGCTTCCCTCGTTTTGCCCTTCCTTCGGCCGTTCCGGGGAGGCCCTCGTCGCCACCGCTGGATGCGCCTCGGAATATCCTAGTCGGAACGCGCTCCAGGAGGGCTCAGGGGAGCAGCGGTATCGGTACTTGTTTGGCTTCCCCCAGGAGGGAGGGTGGGGCGGGGAGACGGGAGGAACAGGAGGAGGCGGAAGGAGGGGGAGATCCCTCGTCGTCGCCGGATCGCCCCCCGCCGTTCCCTCGAGGCCCCCGCGGGGGCCTCCGCTCCCTTCAACGAGCTCAGGGCTACAGTGCAGGCCCATGCCAAGAAACACCCTCTTTGCCTCCAGGGTGCCCTAGGTTTCATAGGTTTCGATGGTTTTGCGATGGAAAGCGTGACGTTCCCACCAAAAATCGATGGACGTCCTGGGGTCTCAGGGTTGGATTTCTTGTGGAACGTTTCTTGTGGACTGGGCTCCGCTGTAAGCGCCTCCGTCTCAATCGCCCCCTCACCATGGCGGAGACCATGGCCGTCATCCCCGCTGCCCGGCACACGACCAGGCGCTCCCTCTTCCCTCTTTGGCTACGCGGCAAGGAGGAAGTGGAGGGCGAATGGGAAAGCGGCTGAGGAGAGACAATGGGGAGGCAATGGTCGAGGAGGGAGGGGGGAAAGGAGGGAAGGGAGTGAGGGGAGGGACGGGAAGGGAGCAAGAGGGAGGTAGGAGGACCAGGATGGATGGACGGGAGGAACAAGGAGGGGAGGGGAAGGCGGAGTAGGATGAGGAGCTGCTGGAGGAGAAGGAGGAGGAGGTGGAGGAGGAGGAGAAGGAGAAGAGG
>CAUYUJ010015642.1:255000-320416 GCA_963575745.1 Prorocentrum cordatum
CAAACGCGGCCGTCGCATTCAAGCTGCAACTAAGCAGAACAAAGGCGACGCGAACCTGCCCGACGCCAGGATTTTGCACAGCATCAACTAGTCATCGCCGAGGGAGTTCTGAATCATCTCTTCCACGGCCCTAGGGGGGGCGGCTCCGATCTCGCGCTTGGCGCCCAGTTGAATGCGGGCGAGGCCCAGCAGGTGCTTCAAACGCGTGCTCGAAGGTAGACCGTGCCCGTGTGAGTCGGAGGTCAGTACCGACATGTCGATGCCCGCTAGATTAACGTGTAGTTTCTTCTTGTTCTGGTCGTAGCACTTGGTGAGGCGAAACCAACGTACTTCAGTCGACAACATGTCCATCTCAACGTTGACGTAGAAGTTCAGATACCATTCACGGATCTCCTGAAAGGTGAGTTGCCTGATGGTGTTCCCACGTTTCCAGAGTGCGCTCACGAACCCATTGAAGATATGCAGTTGAAGAGGACCCAGCCCCAGCTGGTGTCCGCGTTCCTCTTGTTTGACTTGGAACGAGTACTGGTGGCCTGCTCCTAGTGTTTCCTCGACCTCTGGTTGTTTGGACTCCACGAAGTATGTCTCCACGCACACGGCTCGGAGATCTCAGAATTAGTGTTTGTTTGATGAGCACCGACAGTGCATCTTCTTGCGTTCGGTTGAATCCTGCTTCTTGCAGAGGCCCGAGGGCCCTGTTCCGATCTGTGCGAGCACGGCGGGGTATGGTGGCTCCCTTGCCGCCGCTTCCCTTCTCTTCGGGCTTTGCTGAGTTTGGAGGTTGGGCGCAATCTGCGGTGTCGGCGGCAGAGCGCGTGAGCGTCCGCGAGGGGCCGGCCGACTCGGGCATCGCGGCGGGCAGGACAGGGAGGTAAGTGTTCGTCTCGGATGTGAGATTGAAGCTGGTCAAGATTGGCCCAGTGAGATATTTTACAGAACGGGCAGACGAGCGGCACGGCAATAATCGGGGGGGCAGCATGAGCAGCACTCACGTTACAAGTCCTAGCGCGATAAGCAGCACGAATATGTGACATGGCAGGTCGTCTAAACGCGAGCGTTTGCAAACAACGCGGGCACTGGTTTGTCAGCGCAGCCTTCAGCGAGTTAGACGTCCTACCATGGGTGCCACATTTGGCGAACGTGTCGCGAATCGTTAAAGCCTTGCGGGTAGAACACGTGGCCACACACACAACCTTCGTCAGATAGTTGAGTACAACGAAATCGAAGTTCGGCATCACCCCACCTCTCCACCTCGTCCGTCGTCGGAGCAGGGCCCAGAACGATAAGAGGGCCCATCTTACCGAGCTTCCAGAGTTCCCGGCAAGCGGAGACGTCCGTATTCAAGAAACAGTGTCGTATATCATCACCCCCAAACAGCTTGAGAATCGACCCCTCCACATGCTCGTTCCAATCCTCCATGTCGGTGAGGGCCTCTAGCCCAAACGCATCGCCTGGAAGCCGTCGGGCCAACGGAGCAGCAGCAGCACTAGGTTTACCATCGACCAGTGCGTCGACTTCCTCGAATTGGCACTCACCAAAGATTAAAGGGCGAAGAACGGTAT
This sequence comes from Prorocentrum cordatum, assembly GCA_963575745.1. Classification (NCBI taxonomy): domain Eukaryota; class Dinophyceae; order Prorocentrales; family Prorocentraceae; genus Prorocentrum; species Prorocentrum cordatum. Next base: position 256,563 of record CAUYUJ010015642.1, read on the forward strand.
AACATAAACTTTTTCACCGTCGGGGACACCTGCCCCAGGGGGGCTGGAAAGTTTATACCCTTACGGTGGGCTGGAAAGTTTATACCCTTACGGTGGCGCCGTAGGGGTGTAAACTTTCCAGCCGCCCAGGGGCAGGTGTCCCCGACGGCGAAAAATTGATTTTATATTGTTTTTCGCCCGTTAAAAAGAGGGCGGTTAGAACCCGGGAGCGGTCGTCGGGCCAGCGAGCCAGTCTCCGATGCCAGCGATGCCTCGGAACTGGGAGCTCGCTCGCAGCGAGCAGGAGCCATGGGTCGAGCCGGGCGCGCGTGCGTCGACTGCCCCAGGACCTGGGACGCGGGCCAGAGCACTCACAGGCAGGTCCCTGGGGCCATCGATCGGACCTTACGCAAGAGGGCTCAGTCCAGGTCGGGCTCCCGAGCGGGGGACAGGATGAAAGGCGCCAGCCCCGATAACAAAGCGCCCTGAACAGCAGAAATGAAGACGAGCCCTTTCATGTGCCACGGGGCACCACTGCTCCAGAGCTTCTGAAAATAGCCGCGTGTAGCCGCAGTCTTAGACGCGACCAGCTGCGGGGCGAGGGCGCCGTTAGGCATGACAAAAGGCCCAAGAGATCTGGCGTGCGGCAAGACCTTGGCGCCGCCTACGTTCGCGTTCTAGAAGAGCCGGTTATCATGATACCCATGCAGCCACGGGACAAAACCTGTTTCTTCACGTTCTGCTTGTATCCATGAGATTCCAGCACCTCTGCAGCAATAGGTTGTTCCAAAGAGACTTGTGTAATTGCTTCCGCTAACGAACCAGACTGCAGCAGTCGGAATTTACCCTGGCGACGTTCCCACCCCCTGCGCAATGCGGGGCATGAGCAGCTTTGGAGACGTTATACGGAGGGGATGACGTGACGTGGGCGCATATACTTCTGCGAGCGGCATTCGCGAGGCTCGCAGCCCCCCAGGGTTTGCGAGGCCACGCTCAGATCTGCATGGTGCCTCACTCCACCGGACCCGCCACCAGCCTTCAAAGTAGCGACGGCTTCGCAGATCGCAGCGCCCCAAGGACGGCGAGGTCCACCTCGGATCTGCACAGTGCCTGATTCCGCTGGGCCCGCCACCAGCCTTTAAAAGTGTCGACGGTTTCGCAGATCGCAGCTATTTTGTTCCTCCTCTCGCTTTCTGCCCTGGCTTCTTTATTGTTGTGTTGGTGCGTGGGCGCGCGCGCCTAACGGCGGGGTCGGGTGGCTCACACCCCGCTGCCGCGTCCCGTACTGCGTGCTGCCGCGGTGGGCGCGGAGGTCGTTTTGCAGCGCCGTGCGCTGGCCGGCATGTGTCCGGGGCCATTGCTGGTTTTTCGCCATCGTTGCGTCTCGTCGCGCCGATCCCTGGTCGGCCAAGTGGCGACGGCCTTTGAGCCGAAGGGGTAGCGGCCTCATTGGATCACCCGCCCGAGGCCTTGGGAACTCGCGGGCCAGCGCCGCATCGTGGTCCATCACCCTAGGGGGCTGTGCGTCCCACGCCCCGGCCTGTGCATTCCACCACCCTCGGAGTGGTCCTTCGGCCCCTCAGCCCGCGCGCGCGGCGCCGCGGAGTTGTGCATTCCACCCCCTGTGCGAATGTGAGGAACAAAAAACGATGCTGATGCGGATGCTGCCGCTGATGATTATACTGATGATGGTGATGATCATGATGGTGATGGTGATGATGATGCTGATGATGATGATGAGGAAGATGATGATGATGATGATGATGATGATGATGATGATGATGATGATGATGATGATGATGATGATGATGATGATGATGATGATGATGATGATGATGATTTTTCATTCAGCGCCGTGGGCCCCTATGAGTGTTTTGTCTTTGTGAGAAGGTGCTCCTGCGCAACTTCTGCCGAGGAATCGTGATTCATCACTCTGATATACAATGACTTTGAAGAAGATGCGGCGTGCGGTGACGTCGACCGAGACGACCAGCGAAGAACGCAGGGCGAGGGGGGCGCACCTAAGGCCGACAGTGGCCCACGGCTGGCCCCGCCGACCGACTCGAGAGTTACGGCCGACTGGAGGAAACGATATTAGTGCCTCGTGTGTTTCAACATCGAGCGCAACCTATCTCTATGTATGAGTGTTCCAGCGGGGGCTGCCCCGCTCGATCCCAAGAGAAATGAAAAACAGCCTCAGGAGTCGTGGGTACCCTGGGGGCTTCCGCAACTGCCGCGGGGTGCACCGAACTCCCCTGGGTTCCCAACGGATTGGAGGAAGACGAGGAAGAGGCGAGGACCGAGGTGCCACAGCGAGACGCGGCGCGACGCTGCTCAGGAAGAGTCCAGGGGGCCCCGAGGTCGAGGGAGGGGAGGAGAAAGAGCTATTCTCAGGCGAAACGCTCTGCACAACGGCGGGGTTGCCGACAGGCAGAGCTGCTGCAAGGTTGCCTGCAGCAGCAGGCTCACGTAGCAGCTCAGTTGCAGCAGCAGGCTCAGGAACCCACTCAGGTGCAGCAGTAGGCTCACGTACCAGTTCAGGTACATCAGCAGCAGGCTCACGTACACAAGCAGGCACATCAGCAGGCTCACGAAAATCCATGCCCAAGGAACTTTTGGGGTCGTCAGGAACATCCATGCCCAAGTAACGTTTGGGGTCGTCAGCTGGTACTCTAACTTGTCGGGCTCTCACGACACCAGCTGCGCGACGTACTCCTGAAGCCGCCGAAGTCTACGAACAGCGAGCTGGAGGCCTTGCCCGCTTAGCGCCTCCATACCCCACACCTGAACGCAAGGACCGCGATCACCACGCGACTGGCGCAACGATCGTCTCGTAGCACGCGAAGTTGATCCGCTTTTTGTCTCTGTCGTACGTCTTGTCCAGACGCACATCTATCATCTCCATCTTTTTTCGTACCCTATTGTTAATATTTTTCGCTTTGTTCTAAAAAGAAGATTGACCGTGGCGAGCTGATGAGATGCCTGCGCACAGGCTATCGGAGGGATGAGCTTTTCCAGAATATCGATACTGAGCTTAACAAGACTTCAGATGAAGAGTGGCAGAGTCTCTTCCAGGCTCGTTCCCCTGATCGTGCGTGGCGGAAGTACGTCGAGTGCGTGCAAGCAGGCATGCAAAATACATTCGGGTTACAGCGCATGCAAGGGGACAAGGCGTATTTAGAAATGAAGAAGAGAAGGATGGAGCTCCTGGAGGAGAGACGACAGTGGAGGCAGCGCAGGATTGATGCGACGGATATTCGTCCTCCACGTTGTGGTCTTTGAACCACTCCATCATCTCGTTGAGGTGCTTCCCTTTCTGTGCTCCACCGCCTCGCCGCGCTCGTGTAGGCCCGCGATCAAGCCGGCGAGCGCCCATATGTAGGGAGCACCGTGAGGGTGACCTTTCCCGTCCTTCTTCACCGCCTTCGCGTAGTTGTGTGTCTGTCCCGCCATCTGCAGGGCCTCGACCCCGTCCGACGGGCAGAGAAAAGTGTCGAAGAGGCATCCTCCGAGTTCGCGCATGCCCTGGGCCACCCTCAAGAGCTGCTTGACCATCACCAGTAGGAACCGACGAAGCCCTTGATCGCTGACGCCTTTGAGCTTCTTGTCCTTGCCTCCATCCTGGCGTGGCTTGACGCGGCGTGGGTCTGGAGCAGCATCCTTCTTGTCGTCGACGGCCGCCAGCAGCGCGGGCATGGCGAAAAGGGTGACGCTCCACAAGGCACGGAGCGGGGCGCGGCAAGTGTTCTTCACGAGCGTGTGTGTAGTATTCAGGTAAGCTATCAAACTCGAGCCCACATATTTGTTCGTAATCTCCGAAGGAGCCCGCAATTCCCATGCTTGATGGTTCCCACGAGGCCGACATCTCCCAAGACTCCACGAAGCTTGCACGTGTTGTTTTGCGCTATCTTTTGAAGGAAACAGACTGCCACAGTTAAAGCACTGGTTCGCAAGCACGCAGCATCTAAGCGGGCACAGAACGCCGTGAGACCCACCGCGGGCCTTCGTCATGTGCGCACCCAGCTTCTCCAAGGAGTCAAAGCACAGGCCGCAAACGTCGCCCTGCGCGTCCAGCAAGTCGCACACGAACTCCCCCTTAGGCTCCTCCGCCTCCTTGGCTGTGGGTGCAAGTATGATGATGATGGTGATGATGATGCTGCTGCTGATGATGACGCTGATGATGATGCTGATGACGATGATGATGATGATGGTGATGATGATGATGACGGCGATGATGATGATGATGATGATGCTGCTGCTGATGATGATGATGATGATGATGATGATGCTGTCGTTGACGCTGGCGATGTCGATGTCGACGTCGATGTCGACGACGACGGCGACGACGATGACGATGACGGTGACGTTGATCATCATCATGTTGATAACGATGGTGGTGGTTGTGTTGGTGGCTGTGGTTGTGGTGATGATGATGGTGGTGGTGATAATGGTGATAAAGCTCGTTTGAGCCGCCTTGGGGCTGTCTTTGGCCTCCTGTGAGCCAGTCTTGGGTGTCTCTTGGGGCCCTCTTGAGCCGTCTTGGGGCCCTCTTACGCTGGCTTGGCGGTCTCTTGGGCCGTCTTTGGGCCGTCGTGGAGTCCTCTTGGGCCGCCTTGAGGTGATGGCACCCCGAAAAGCGGAGAATGTGACAATCATTCGAAAACCTAGAAGATATAATTGATTTGGGCTTGTTCGGACCCTGTTGGAGGTCCTGTTGTGGCAAATGTTTGGCCCTTTTTGACGCATCGTGGGCTGTCTTTAACCATGTTCGGCCGCCTTGGGGCCATCTTGGGCCGTCTTCGAGGCATCTTGTGCCATCTGGATGTCGTTGGTTGCCTGCACGGGCCATCGTGGAAGCTCGGGACGTGCATCCATCCAGTGTTTAAGCGAGGGATCGTGGTTTGGGCGGCACTGGAGCGCTTGGGAGCAGCGCCTGGGATTCCCGGAAGTGCACGACCCTCGAGTGGGTGCGCGTGGGATGACTGTCCAGGAGTTAGCAGCCATGCGGGAATTGCACAAATCTCGAGCGGGCGCACATGGAATGAGGGTTCAGGCGCTAGCTGCCATGCGGGAACTGCACCATCCTCCAGCGGGCACGCGTGGAAGGGGGGGTCAGGCATCAGCTGCCATGCGGGAAGTGCACACGTCCTCGAGCGGGCACGCGTGGAATGGAGGGTTTGGCATTAGCTGCCATGCCGGAAGTGCGCCATTCCTCGAGTGGGCACGGGTTCAGTTTCTTCGGAAAGGAGGGGCGATACACGTAAGAGTTTGCCAGTAGAAGGAGGGGCGGCCCCTTATTTAGAATTCAAAAGCCCTACAGACAAACATTGGTGGCGGCTTTGGGGCAAATATGGCTCCATGGCCCCTTGCATCGGGCTTAATACTTTTCAATCTGGCTTGCGAAGACTTCCCAGGGGTTGCCGCCTGAGTTCCCTGCATTCCTGCATCCCCGCCGTCTCCCAGAGCTCAGGTGACAGACTTGTACTTCGTGCTCGCCGAGGCCGAGGCGGCCGCGGCGGCGGCGCGCGTGGCGCCAGCGGGTGACGGCGGCGACGACCACGACGGCGACCCTGAGCGACCACGACGACCGCGACAGCGACGACCAGGACTTTGAGGGTGTTCGGGGCGGCGGCGTCGGGAGGCCTCGAGGAGGCCGTGAGAGTGCCTAGCAGTGCCCCGAGGCTGCTGTCCTCGATGCCTGGAGCTGGCTGTTCGAGGAAGGAGGACGGAGGAGGATACGGAGAGATGGAGGAGGAGCACGAGGATGGAGGAGCACGAGCACCTAAGGAACGATAAATAAGGAACGGAGCCCCTTGTCTATCCCAAGGAATAACGCAGACGGAACGATAAATAACAAATAACGCATAAGGAACTGTAAATAACGCATGTAAAACCTAAGGAACGACCGAGCCCCTTTTGAAAAGTAAGTGTTCCTTATTCAAGCCGCTCACTGTAGGAGGAAGTTGGTGGTGGGGACGGCGGCATGGACATGGCAGCCGTGCCCACAAGGGAAGCAGAGAAGGAGGGCCAAGGCCCCCGCCAGAGGCCCGCGTTGAGGGCGAACGGGGACCCCTCATGCCAAACGATGCTGAGTAATGGGTCGCCCCAGGGGGAAAGGCGCTAGAGGAGGGAGGAGGGAACAGAAGCAGGAGGAGGAGGAGGAGGAGGAGGATTACGTAGGAGGCAGGATCGGTTAGGATGGAGGCAGGAGGGGAGAGGAGAGAAATGGAGGAGGGGGAGGAGGACGAGGAGGGAGGGAGGTGGGAGGAGGAGACAGGGATCAGGAGGAGGGAGGGAGGGAGGAGGTAGAATTATGAGAGGTGGCGGAGGCGGGCCGTCCCCTTCTGTGGACCCCCCCCCCCCGTGCCGTGTACTACTGCAACCTGGCCTAGGCGAATTCACCGACCGCCCCCTGTCCTTTTTGGGACAGCGCCGATGGGACCGATACGTATGAGGCCCAGATCTGCCAAAGCTATCGGACCACGTGTCCCCGAATCGGTTTGGAAAGCCATTCCTCTTCGGCAGTCTTTTTGGCCACTTAAGTTCATCTTGGCCCGTCTTGGCGGACATCTTGGGCAAGCTTTGGGCAGGATCTTTGGGCTTTGGGCCGTCTCGGGCCAGGCTTCGAGGCCAACTTCGGCATCTGGTGGTTCCTGGCACGCTCTGAAGCGTCTGGAAGCCGTTTTGGGGGGCCCTATGGGCCGGACTTGGGGCCCGCTTGGAATGCTCCAGGGCGTCTTGGAGGCTTTCTTTTTCATTTCTTTCTTTTTGTTTTTTTTTTTTTCTATTTTTCTTTATTTTTTTTTATTTGTATTTTCTTTTGGGCGTCTGGGAGGCCATCTTGGGCGTGTTGGAGGCCTCTTGGGCCCTCTTGGGGCCCTATAGGGGCCATCTTGGAGGCCACTTGGGCCATCATGGGGCTCTCTTGGGGGCCTCTTGGGCGATCTTGGGGGCTTCTTGGGCCGTCTTGAGCCGTCGGAGAGCCGAAAAGGCGCAAATGCCAAAATCCTTCAAAAACCAAGGAAAATCAATGATTTTGGCCTCTTCGGACTCTCCTGGAGGACCTCTTGGAGGCCTCTTGGGCCGTCTGGGAGGCCTCTGGGGGGCCTCTTGGGCCGTCTTGGGCCGTCTTGGACTCTCTTGGGCCGTTTTGGAGGCCGTCTTGGACCATCTCGGGCGGACTTGGAGGCCATCTTGGGCCATCTTCGCGATTTTTTGAGGATGTCCCGAGCGAAACGGCCGTTTTGGGGCATTGCCAGACGCATTTTGGGAAATGCGCGGGTGGCCGGCGGGACGGGCCGAAGCCCACTGGGGAGTTCTTTTAGAAAAAGAACCAACACCAAAACCTGAATCATCCAGCACGCCGTGCACCCCTGCAAGCAGGGGGCGGCGGACATAATGGCATTCGGCCCGTCCCGCCACCGTGCCTGGGCTGTGGGTATGAAGCTTAACTTGCAGTGGAACCCATGCCAAGAAACACCCTGGAGGCATCTTCGGGACTTCTTGGCGGCTTGCCCGCGGTCTCGGGGGCTGACTTGGGGAGGAGGGGGCCCTCTTGAGGCCCTTGGGCCATCTTGGGCGCCTCGTACCAGCCAAACACATGGCATACCAGACCAAGCATCTCACGTAATCGGAGCACCGTAGAAACACATGTCAAGAAACACCCTGCATGCCTCCAGGGCCTTGGGTGTCTTGGTGTTCGATGGTTTTGCGATGAGAACGTGACGTTCCCACACTAGGAATCGATGGACGTCCTGGGATATCAGGGTCGGGTTTCTTGTGGAAGGTCTCTTGTGGTCGAGCTTCTACTGTATCGAAGACGCCTACGGCGAATCACCGCCGCCCCCTGCCTTTTTGGAAGCGCCTATGTGGCCGAACGTTGAGGCCAGACCTGCCAAGCTATCGGACCACGTGTTCCCCGAATCGGTTTGGAAAGCCTTCGGGGAACACGTGGGCATCTTGAAGGTCATCTAGGCCGTCTTGGAGGCCTCTTGGGCAAGCTTTGGGCGATCTTTGGGGCTTTTTGGGCCGTCTCGGGCCAGCTTCGAGCCAACTTCGGCCATCTTGGTGGGTTCCTGGCACGTCTGAAGCCGTCGGAAGCCGTTTGGGGGGCCTCTATGGGCCGACTTGGGGCCCGCTTGGAATGCTCCAGGGCCGTCTTGGAGGCCATCTTGGGCGTCTGGGAGGCCATCTTGGGCGTGTTGGAGGCCTCTTGGGCCCTCTTGGGGCCCTCTAGGGGCCATCTTGGAGGCCACTTGGGCCATCATGGGGCTCTCTTGGGGGCCTCTTGGGCGATCTTGGGGGCTTCTTGGGCCGTCTTGAGCCGTCGGAGAGCCGAAAAGGCGCAAATGCCAAAATCCTTCAAAAACCAAGGGAACATCAATGATTTTGGCCTCTTCGGACTCTCCTGGAGGACCTCTTGGAGGCCTCTTGGGCCGTCTGGGAGGCCTCTGGGGGGCCTCTTGGGCCGTCTTGGGCCGTCTTGGACTCTCTTGGGCCGTTTTGGAGGCCGTCTTGGACCGTCTTGGAGGCATCATAAGGCCATCTTAGCCGTCTTAGAGACCATCCTGGCCGTCTTAGAGGCATCTTGGAGGCCATCTTGGAACCGTCTGGGGCAGGAAATTGGGGAATTGAGCTCCTGGGCATCCTTTCCGGGTGGCCGGCGGGACGGGCCGAAGCCCATTGGGGAGTTCTTTTAGAAAAAGAACCAAAACCAAAACCTGACAGCTCATCCAGCACGCCGTGCACCCCTGCAAGCAGGGGGCGGCGGATCGAATGGCCTTCGGCCCATCCCGCCACCGTGCCTGGGTTGTGGGTATGAAGCATGTTGGAAGTCCGTTAAATTATCACAAAGGCCCTTGGGGGCCTCTCGGAGGCAGTTTTGATGCCTCATCGGGGGGCCGCTTTTCGGGCCTCTTTGGGGCCTCGTTTTGGCACCTCTTGGGGCCTTTTGGGGCCTCTTGGGGGCCTCCTGTAGGCCTCTTGGGGCCTCTTGGGCGCTTCTCGGGGCCTCCTGGGGGCCTCTTTGGGCGGAAGGCTTAGATTTTCGGTTACGTTTCCCTCTCTTGGGCCCCTTTGGGGGCAGTCTTGGGACGCTCTCAGGCCGTCTTGGGGCCCTCTTGGAGACCGCTTTGGCAGTTTCGGGGTGGTCTTGGGGGGCCTCTCGGGCCGTCATGGGGCGTCGGAAAGCCGAGCATGCGAGAACGCCAAAAACCTTCAGAAACATTCGGAGCATCAATGCTTTTTGCTTCTTGGGGCCCTCTTCGGATGCCTCTCGGAGGCATCTTGTGGCGTCTTGGAGGCCTCTTGAGCCATCTCGAGGCCGTCTTTGGCGTCTTCGGGCGACCTTGGGGCGACTTGGGGCCCTCTTTGACTATTTCGGGGGCCTCTTGGGGGCCCTCCTGGGCGGGGTGGGCCGCCGCGAGCGATGCCGGCGGACCCGGAGAAGCCCTTGGAAACGACTTGTCCAGCCCTGAAGAACTTACACTTCTGGGTGCAGCAGCAGCAGCACAGCCCTGTCAGTGCTGCATCAGCCTTGGGGCACTCAGCTTCGTGTCAGAGGCACGGTGGCAAATCTAAGTGCCATGTATCCCTGCGCCGCCATCCAGGGGCGGCTTCCGGCATCGGCCCTGATTGCGGGACAAGGTTGTCGCAGGTTTCGATCTTCGAGCGGGGGGGAGGAGGAGGGGGAGGAGGAGGAGGAGGAGGAGGTGGAGGAGGAGGAGGAGGTGGAGGAGAAGGAGGAGGTCATGTATCCCTGCGCCGCCATCCAGGGGCGGCTTCCGGCATCGGCCCTGATTGCGGGACAAGGTTGTCGCAGGTTTCGATCTTCGAGCGGGGGGGAGGAGGAGGGGGAGGAGGAGGAGGAGGAGGTGGAGGAGGAGGAGGTGGAGGAGAAGGAGGAGGAGGAGGAGGTGGAGGAGGAGAGGGAGATGGAGGTCCGTAGCCATTTTGGCTCAAGGCTAAACGTTGTGAAGGGCTATAGACGCCTGAGAATCAGCGATTAGCTTTGGACCCCTCCGTAGCCTGCCTGGCCCAGGAGGCTTGGGGCTTCCCGCCCACGGCACCTCTCTGATCGCCCCCTCTTGTGATTTATCGTTGCGGGCGCACGCTATCTGATAGCTGCGAGCGATGAATACAGGACATGGGAGCCAGACGGAGATCCTCGCGGCCCTCGACGAGGCGCCGACCTTCCCGTCCCAGGAGATGCGCCCCCCTCGTGTGCCGACTGCAAAAGCTGCTGCTGCTGATCGTAGCCGTAGCCGTGGCGCTGCCCCTGACCCAGGAGCTGCCATCGCGGTTGACGACGACTTCCAGGACGCAGAGGACGATCTTCGGTCATACGCTGACGAGACTAAGGCCTCCCTCATGGCAGCCATCGGAAAAGTTCAAGCCTCCGTCTCCTCGTTGGCCACCGCCGTCACGTCCTCATGCAACGACTTACCGAAGAGGATGGAAGTTCGTTTGGCATCGGTCGAGTCCGTCCAGAGAGCTACTACGACAAGAGTCGACGATCTCGAGCGCAAAGTACGTGAACTACACGCAATATTGGGTATCATGCAGAGTGAGGCGTCTCCAACGCCCGCTCCACAATCAAGCAATTTTGACCGGCCCCCTGATCCAGCGATCATTGTGTGCCGCACAAAGACAAACGTGGCGAAGCATCATTTTCTTCCTCCGCTCATGTCGTGGCTCTCTCGTGCGATGTTCTCCGAGGATGACCTTCTCGTCGAGTCAGAGCCGCTGTCCAAGAGGTTCCACATCAGGACCAAGGGCAGTGTGGCATAAGCGTCAAGGAAAGTGGGAATGACATTGGGTGCTCTACGTACGGGCCCTTCGAGTTGGGAGCGCTTCCAGGTCCCAGATGTGGATGGAGTGCCAGTGGAAATTCATGTTTCGGCGGACAAGTCGCCGTGTCAGGTTAAGAAGGAGTTGCTGCTCAAACAATGCAGACGGGTGGTGGAGAATCAGTACCCCAACTTGCGAGTGTACGTCAATAAAGACCGTGGCGAGTTATCCGTCTCGTGGAAGCCGATCCTCAAGGTGGAACCCGTTCAGAGCGACGTACCCAAGGTCGAGTGGGCCATGGGCAACATGGCCGCGGTCGGGATCTCCCGTGAGCGCCTGGAGCCTGGCATCTTGCCACTCCTCCAGGGCCCAGAGCCCACCGTGTGGTGCGGGTAGCGCCCTATTTCGGCAATGGCAAGGAGCACTCCCTCATCCTCGTCCCATCTCCTTCGTTACTTGGAACGCCCGCTCCCTCTTCCACCACAGGTTACCCCTTCGTGCTCGCAAGCTCTCCTACCTCTCTAAGCTCTTAGCCGACGGTGCCGTTGTCAGTGTGCAAGAAGCCCGATGGTCCCAACATGAACTACAAGACTTTCTATATCAGTCTCACCTACCCGTACAAGCATTCTCCCCGTTCCTCCCGAACTTCCCTTATCCCAAGGGCGGGGTCATCACCTTCCTCCCCATGTTCTCGCTGAGCCACCCCCAGAACTCCGTAGAGGTTGTCCCTGAGGTTATGGTTATTGGCAGAGTTTTGAAAATCGCCATCAAGTTCCCGAACCAGATTGAACTCGTTCACTATAATATCCACAACTACGGTTTAGATGCTGCGACCAGGGGCCGTATTCTCGAGGCTATTTCAGTAGATCGGCAACGAGCGACGGAAGCACCTTCTCGGATCGTCTTGGTTATTTCTGGGGATTTCAATGTGTCCGCTTCGCCCCCCGCCCTGGCCGCCTCCCTGGACAACGCTGGTTTGGAGACCCCAGCGGCCGATCACCGATCCCAGATTTCTGAATGGCGAGGTCGACGAAATAATGAGTGGCACAGGTGCTGCCAGTCCTTGGTGGAGTTCTCGGTGGTGGAGCCCACCCACTTTTATGCGCCATCAGGTACCCTGTCAAGCATTAACCGGATTTTTTCTTCTCTGCCAGGCTGGATCCTGACCCAGCTCGACGCGACGGCGTCGGTGAAGGGGTTCCCAGATGCGCTGCATTGGTCTGGGTTATCGGACCACGCAGCGTTAGTAGTATCTCTTCGGCCTCGAATAGAACAAGAATCCGACAACAGAGCCATTCACCCCGATATTTACAAGCTTCCTGTATTTAAGCAATATCTCTCGAAGGCCTCAGAGATTGCGGACGCGTCCGACCTGACCCCCCCGCTCTTGCTGGACTTCCACAAATCGCTGATGAAAGAAGCGGCCCGTCTCGCTCGAGATCGTCTGGTCCTGGGGTCCCCGAACAGCTCGCTCGCGAAGCTCCAGGTGGTGAAATCAATCAGCAGAGCCGTCATCCGTCAGGACTACATCCTCGGGGAAAAACTGATCAGGTCCCATCCTCTGGCCGTCAGGTTCATCTCGCTCGACTCGCTAAGCAGGAAAGTCCAGCTCGAGCACCCCGCAGAGTTTCTGGAGCTGACAAATGCTCTTCACATCGAGGCCAACCAGCGCGCACAAGGCGATGCCCGTGACCGACTCCAGGCTGCTGCTCCCGAACATGAGAAAGCTAAACATCGTCGTAAGCTTCGGGGTCTGCAACGTCGTGGAAAGATTTGGGCTCGATTTAATCGTCGGATCTGTCTCCGTGGGCTTCGTCAGGGCGACTCGGTCGTCACGGATCCGAATATGGCCCTCGCTGGGCTCGCTTCGCATTGGGGAGAGGTGTTCAATGAAAAACCGACAGACACGAGAGCAGCAGCAGTATATTTGCAACGATTTGGTTTTCAAGAGAGCCTTGCGGATCTTCCTCCTCCCGACTTCAATCTGATCAAGCGCGTCTTGCGGCACTTCCCCTCCAGCGCGCCCGGCCCCGATGGATTGCCGTGCCAAGCATGGCAGGCCCATCCGTGTGGAGCAGAGCTGCTGTATGAAGCGTTGCGCTGGATTTTGTCAGGCAACGGCATGCCCCACAACTTCAACGAGCTAAAAGGAGCATTCATCCCGAAAGAAGTGGATAGCAGCGGTGGTGATGATGAGTTGATTCGAGAACCTCTAGCCGTGAGATCCCTAAGCCTGAAAAGTGCTGACGGTAAAATACTCACTAATGCTTGCGTTTACCAGCTTTCCCGTAAAGCTTCGGAGATCATCGACCCCATCCAGCGTGGGTTCGTCGCGGGTCGCAATTTTGGAGCCAACATTCTCGAATTGGATGTGTGGAGCCGTGTCACTGGAATGCAGGAAGGGGCGGCAGCCCGTCTCCCTATCCTAGTTTCCTTCGACTATGGGCAAGCGTTTCCCTCGCAAGCCCACGCATGGATTTTCAGAGTCCTCGCTTCCCTCGGCCCCCCCTCCCCCCTCCTTTGGTTCCTGCAACTTATATACACTAATCTCGCGTTTTCTGGACAGGCTGGTCTTGCGTCGTTTTTTTTTTTGTTTTTCCATAACGTCTGGGATCGTCCAGGGCCGTCCTGCCTCGGGGGTGATCTACGTTCATGAAACAACTCAGAGCCCAGATACATGCCCCCAAGAGAGGGGTCACGCGCTGCTGTGCTGATGACGTGGGAGCCTGTCTCTTTTCCTTACCTGCTCTATAGAACATTCATTCAACCTTCCGAGCGGCCGATAGTGTTGCGGGCCTCAAGCTCAAATATAAGAAATGTTTCATAGTGCCCCTCTCAGAGGCGATATCAGACGAGCTTATAGGACAAATTCGGGCTTGGATTGCGGAACACGTTCCCGCCTGGAGCGAATTTCAGATCGGGGCCGGATTAAAGTACCTCGGGGTGTGGATGTGCCCTAGTGTTTCTGAAGAGTCTTGGGCGGCTCCGGTTTCCAAGTATCGGGGGAGATGCGCGCTGCTCGCCAAGTCTCGCCCACCCCCGACGGTTGCCGTGTTCTGTATAACTCTCGTGTGCTCTCTGTCCTGTCCTATGTTTCTCAATTTCAGCTGCTCCCATCTTCCATGCATCAGTCGGAGCGCGCATGTCTATCATCGGTTTGTGCGGTCCTTTTCTGTCGGTTGACCCGCAGCGATTTCTTCAATCTGCACAGGTGGGGAGGGCCGAAATTTCAGAGCGCCTTCGTACAAAACCTGGCTGCTCTCATCCGCTGTGCCCTTAAAACGTTCCAAGAGTGGCCCGAATATATGGTAGTGCTCAGAGATACAGCCACTCTGATGCTCCCGCTACCGCGTGTAGTCTCAGGTCAGTTGTCGCCCCCGTTCTGGCAGCCACGTGCTTTTGTAGAATGCCTCGAGGAGGCGAGTACAGGATTCCCACGCTACCCTGCGTGGGCCGAGGGTGGTCGTCTCGCTGTTTCCGCTGGCCGTGCGGCCACGAATGACCCCAAGCTCAAATTGCAGCGCGCGATAGGCAGAGTCTTGTATGAACACATTTATCCCGACACCCTTCAGGCCACCTTCACTCGTCGGCTCCGTCCCTGGTTTCCCAGGCCCCGCCATCAGATAGACAGAATAATCTGGAATGATGTCCGTGTGCAATTTCTCCGCATGCCTCCGCCCCAAGCCAATGCCGCCCTGAAGACCCTCGCAGGCGCTTGGACGTGCAGCGAAGCCTTTCAGGGGCAGCGGAAGTGCATGCTCGGCTGCCATGCTCGGGAGTCGATTTCGCACTATCTCTCTCGTCCTCGATTCCTCGACCTCCTCGCTGGGCTCTGTGATCGTCCGCTCGATGCCTGTCCGATTGCTCGCTTCGGTCTGCTCCGTCCGTCGCCCACCTCTCTCGCCTCTCTTGCTGCCGCCACTATGCTCTTTAACACTTTGGATGCTGCCGCCGACCTGGGCGGCATCAGCCAGTTCGAGGCGATGGCTGCGCCCCCGCGGGCCCGCGCCGCCCTGCGCCGTGTGGAGGAGGCTTAGACACTGCGTCCGCTCTCTGGGTACGCGCCAGGAGGGGGGGATGGAGGTGAAGGAGAAGAAGGGGGAGGAGGAGGGAGGAGGAGAGGAGGCGAAGGAGGAAGAGGTGAAGGAGGAGGAGGATGAGGAGGAGGAAGAGGGGCAGGAGGAAGAAGGAGGGCGAGGGGAAAGGGGCAGGGGAAAGTGGGGGGGAGGAGGGGGGGAGGAGGAGAAGAGGGATGGAGGAGAAGCAGGAGGAGGAAGAGGAGGAGGGGGAGAAGGAGGAGGATCGGGGCGGAGGTCAGAGGAGGACGAGAGAGGGGATGAGGAGGGGGGGGGGGGGGGGGGAGGAGGAGGAGGAGGAGGAGGAGGAGGAGGAAGGAGGAGGAGCAGGAGGAGGAGGAGGAGTAGGAGGAGGAGGAGGAGGCGGAGGAGGAGCAGGAGGAGGAGGAGGAGGCGGCGGAGGCGGAGGCGGAGGCGGCGGCGGAGGCGGAGGCGGAGGAGGTGGAGGTGGAGGAGGAGGAGGAGGAGGAGGAGGAGGAGGAGCGCGACTCAAGAGCGCCGAGAGAGCGATCTTTGAATACACTGGAAAGAAGCCCCGAGCGAGAACGCGATTCCTGAATAAAATGCGAGGAAGTCTCACGCGGGAGCGGGGGTCCGGGCAACGTTGTGGGGGAGTCACACGCGGGAGCCGTTGTTGTTGTAACCCGGGGGCCGCCCAGTTTGAGCTTCAGAATTTCCTTGCTTAAAACAAGGGTGCGAGCCCCAGGAAAAGGCGCTTCAATTTTAAAAAGACAACTTGCACCGTTGGGGGGCTCAACAATATTTAGTCTTCAACACCGACAACTGCAACGACAAGAACAACGTCATCAACAATAACAACATCAACAACGCAACAAGCAGAGTCCGCGCCACGGATTTTGAATTTCAGCTACGTGCCCAGGGACAATGAATGACAGTTCGGCCCCCTCGCTCTGATTTATGAGCCGACGCAGCACGGCAAGGGAAGGGGAGGAGGGGAGGGGGCAGAGGCAGCCTCGGGCAAGGCGAGAAAAGAAGGATAAATATCCCATTCATACCCCTGCAGCAGACTCGATTCTGACTGGAGCCAGCAAATCAGGACATGCGAAGGACGGGGGAGTCATCGTTTGAAGCGTGCGCTTGTCCCCGGGGGTGGTGGATTGCGCCGCCCCCCCCATCGCAGAGCGCGGCGGGCCGGACGCGGCGCGCCAGTGGAGGAGGGCGAGGATGAGGATGCGGATGAGGATGCGGTTGAAGATGAGGATGAGGATGAGGATGGGGAGGAGGAATCATAAAACGACGTGAAGATCAGGACAAAATCGGATCGGGATAACTCGAAATCTCTGAGAATCGGCGGGTTTGGAGGATGTATTGGGCGCCGCGGCCGCTCCAGAGCGTTCCGGAACGCTCTGAGGGCGTTCCGGAACGCTCTGGAGCGATTTATCCCGATCCTAGCCTTGTTTTAAATCATGAGGAGCAGGAGAAGGAGGAGCATGGGGAACATGAGCGAGGAGCGAGGGGGATGAGGTGTGAGGATGAGTGAGGGGGACAGTGAGCAGAAGGACGTGGATGAGGGGACCGGTGCAAACCCAGAAGTCATCAAGGATGCTGGAGCACACCCGCCCTCCGAGCTTCGTTTTCATAGGCCCCTACAAGGAGTCATTTCCGCTGGGGGAAGTGCCCCTCATGGGGGCAACCGTGTGAACATCCTGAAGCGCGCTACAACACGACTCTCGGGACCCCAACGCCGCGGATCAACGTGAGTGTTGCGTTTTGACTATCCTGAATCGCGCCAGCGCGCCATTATTAGGATCCTAACACCGCGAATGAATGGAACGGTTGCGCCCTGATAGTCCTCAATCGTTCCAGCAAAGATAGTTCTGCTACGTTAGCCGTGAGAAGGGATATCGCTAAACAGTGCCACTCCTGCAAATGTTGGACACGAATGCGCGCGTCGCTCAGGCGAGACCAACATTTTGAAGAGGATCCGCCCTTAATTCGTGGAGCTCTTGCAAGACGAATTTGCCTAAATGCAAAGTTGAGAGCCGCATTTTGACAACGAACCGCCCTCAATACGTAAAGCTCGTGCAAAGCTTGAAAAATAATATGCGTGGCGCTAAAGCTACGCATTGAACAACACCTGTCCCTACCCAATGGAACTCTTACGCAGTCTTAACAGGAGTGTGCGAGGCGCCTAGGCGAGCGCCACATGTTGAAATCAACATGTTAAGCGGGAACCACATTTTGGAAGACGCGTGTGGTGGAGTTTGAGGCTTATGAATGCTGAGGAAACCACGCGAAACGCCCGGGCCGCCGTTCCGACTAGCCTCGGGGCGTGGCAGGGAGGAGCTATTCATGACGAACAGGCATGGAGCGATGAGGAGTCAGGAGAAGTGAGGAGAAGTGAGAAGTGAGAGGTGAGGTTGAGCGAGAAAGAGTAGTAGGAGGAGAAGGATGAGCAGTGAGGGGTGGGACGTAGCGAAGAGTGGTGATAATGGTGCTGTTGATAATGATGATGATGATGATGATGATGATGATGATGATGATGATGATGATGATGATGATGATGGTGGTGGTGGTGGTGATGATGATGATGATTATGATGCTGATGATCATGATGATGATGATGATGATCAGGATGATGATGCTGATGATGATTGTGATGATGATGATGATGATGCTGATGATGAGTTGCTGATGCTGATGCTGATGAGGATGATGACGAGGATGAGGCTGATAAGGACGATGCTGATGCTGATGATGTTGATCATGACGATGATGGTGATGATGATGCTGATGCTGAGAGTATGACGATGATGTTGATGGTGATTCTGATGATGGTGATGATGATGGTGATGATGCTGATGATGATGCTGATGATGATGATGATGATGATGATGATGATGATGATGATGATGATGATGAGGAGGAGGAGGAGGAGGAGGAGGAGGAGGAGGCAGAGGATTTGGAGGTGGAGGACGGAAAGGAGGGGAAGGACGAGTGATGATGAGGAGGAGGAGGAGGGGAGCAGGAGGAGGGGGAGCAGGAGAAGGGGAAGGAGGAGTTTGGTGGACGAGGACGAAGGGGGGAGCAGGAGTGAGGAGGACGAGAGGGAGGAGGAGGAGGAGGAGGAGGAGGAGGAGGAGGAAGAGGAGGAGGGCAGGAAGGAGGAGGAGGACGAGAGGGAGGAGGAGGAGGAGGAGGAGGAGGAGGAGGAGGAGGAGGGATAGGAGGAGGAGACGGAGGAGGACAAGGAGGAGGAGGAGGAGGAGGAGGAGGAGGAGGAGGAGGGGGACGAGGAGGTTTAGGAGGAGGAGCAGTAGAATGGGAGGCCTGTTTTGCGTCATGCCGCCGTGTAATCTTAAGATTGACTTTTCGCCGGAGTGACCTTTGGTGCGGGCCCAATGGAGTCCCCCGATCGCTGAACGCGACGCGGTAGCTGCGGCTTGCGCGCCCAGGTTTGACCACCCCGTCCTCCGGTATCCCGCGCACCAAAGGTCATTCTTGCCTAGGGTCACTCTCGCGTGTAGCCGACTTGCTCGCATGAGATAATGATGGGCCGAATCAGCATGCAGGGGAAGGGGAGAGGAGGAGGAGGAGGAGGAGGAGGACCAGTGTAAACCCAAGAGTCATCGACGATGGTAAAATAAACCCTCCCTCCAAGCTCCCTCTGTATAGGCCCGTACAACGGTCCATGTCCACTGAGGGAACTGCCTCGTTAGAAGACAACCGTTTGAAGAGCCCGAAGCGTGTCACAGAATCATTCTCGGGACCCCAAGGCCACGGATCAACCTGATTGTCTTGACAAAGCGAAATCGTGCCGGAACGCCCTTCATGGAACTCCAACGCCGCGAATCAACGGAACTGCTGCGCCCTGACAATATTTGATCGCTCCAAGATATTGCTTATGGTACGGTAACCGTGAGAACGAGCGGCGTTCCTGCAAACATTTGAAACACATGTGCGCGGCGCTAAGGCGAGACCAACATTTTGAAAAGGAACCGCCCTCAATCCGTGGAGCTATATGCAAAGGCAAGAGCGCGATGCAAAGGCAAGATCCACAGTTTGAAAACGACCCGCCCTCAATCCGTGCAATTTTGTGTGAAGCGAGGGTGCGCGGCGCTAAGGCGAGAGCGACATCTGGAAACCCACATGTCCTCAATCCGTGAAGCCCTTGTTTTTGGCTTGGCGACAAAAAAACAAATGCGCGCGGCGCTGATGCGAGAGCCACATTTTGAAACCGACCCGCCCTTTCGACCGTCCTGTCGACTGGCCCGCCCTTTCGACCATCCTGGGGGTGCGACAGGGAGAAGTTATGTATATGGAAAAGGAATGGAGCAGGGGGGGAGCGATGAGGAGAAGGAGGAGGAGGAGGAGGAGGAGGAGTCGGAGAGGAGGAGGAGGAGGAGGAAAGGGAGAGGAGGATGAGGAAAGGGAGAGAAGGAGGAGGAGGAGGAAAGGGAGCGGGGGAGGGGGAGGAGGAGGAGCGAGGAGTCGGAGGATCGAGGAGGAGGAGGAGGAGCGAAGAGCGGGAGGATCAGGAGCAGCCGCCCTTTGCGCCCAAGGCTCGGGGTCCCCCGCGGCTCGCGGGCTCCACGGTGGCGGTGCGAGACGCGGCGTGCGGCCGGGTCCTTACGGAGCCCCGGGCGGTGGCGTCGCCGCCGCCGTCTGCCGCCGCCGCCGTCGCTCGCAGGATCCGAGGAGGAGCAGGAGGAGGAGGGGCAGGAGGAGGAGGAGGAGGAGGAGGAGGAGGAGGAGGAGAAGAGTCTTGGAGACCTCTTGGGGCGTCTTGGAGGCCTCTTGGGCCATCTTGAGGCCATCTTGGGTGTTTTGGAGCGATCGTTCTGCGATTGGGGGCCCTCGTGGACTCATGGGAGGGTTCGGGAGGTCGCTTTGGGGGAGGCACAGCGTCCTCAGGAGGCGCAGACAACACTTCAGACTTCACGGGAGCCAGCCAGGAGACTCCGGAACGGCCTGGGAAACGATTAGTCGGGGCCGTTAAACATTTACAATTCTCGTTGCAGCAGCAGCACAGCGTCTATCTCCCATTGCTGCATGAGCCTTGCTGCATGAGCCTTGGGGCACTCCACTTCGTGCCAGACACACGGTGGCGGATATAGTGTTTTTTGGGGGAGGAGGGGGAGGAGGGGGAGGATGATGATGATGATGATGATGATGAGGAGGAGGAGGAGGAGGAGGAGGAGGAGGGGGAGGAGGAGGAGGAGGTGGCAGAGGATGAAGAGGACGAGGAGGCGGAGGAGAACGAAAAGGAGAAGGAACGGAGGAGGAGGAGGAGAATGAGGAGGAGCAGGCCTTCCCCTCAGGAGTACATCGTGGACTCCACCTGCGATTCGAGGGCCGCGGTCATGTGCAGCCTTTCCAAGGACCCCGACCACAAGAAGTGGGTCGTGCACGGCCTTGGGTTGAAGTCCAGAGGCCTGGCCAGCTTGCCCTACCCCTCCTTGCTCTCCGCTCCTCCTCTTCCTTCTCCTCCCTCCCTCCCTCCCTCCCTCGCATCCTCCCTCCCGTCCTTTCTCCCTCCTCTCTTCAATGTTCCTCGATGGGTCCTGAGGGCGTCGTAGCAAGTGTAGACTGGTGTCATGAACCGGTAAGAACTTACCAGGAATAGTTCAGGCTTCCCACGAGGGGATGATCCGACTCAATGACCCCAGGGGTTTATTTGATTCGACTCCTCCTCCCTCTTTGTTCCTCCCTCCTCGGACCTCCCGCCTCCCTCGTCCCGCCCTCCTCCTGCGTAGCCACTCTGGCTTGAGGCCCGAGCCCCAGTCGCAGCCGCGGTTGCTCCCTTTCGCTCACGCAGAAATATTCTTCTTCCTCCTCCTCCTCCTGGTCGTCGTCCTCCTGGTCGTCGTCGTCCTCCTCCTCCTCCTCCTCCTCCTCCTCCTCCCTCCTCCTCCTCCTCCACCTCCTCCTCCTCCTCTTCCTCCTCCTCCTCCTTATCCTCCTCCTCCTCCACATCATCATCCTCATCCTCCTCCTCCTCCTCCTCCTGGTCCTCCTCCTCCTCCTCCTCCTCCTCCTCCTCCTGGTCGTCCTCCTGTTTCTCCTCCTCCTCTTCCTCCTCCTCTGCCTTCTCGTCCTCCTATTTCTCCTCCTCCTCTTCCTCCTCCTCCTCTTCCTCCTCATCTGCCTTCTCGTCTCCACTGTTCCCACCACTGTCCCCACCATGGTCCCACTCTCCCCACTGTTCCCACTGTTCCCACCACCACTGTCCCACCTTCCCCACTCCCCACCACCATTCCCACCACCGTCCCAACTAGTCCCGACCAGTCACCCATCCGGAGTGGGGTGGGGCAGCAGGGGGAGTCGCTGCGGTGAGGAGGGGGGGGTCGAACTGGTAGTTACCCCCCCAGGTTTTCCAGGAGGAGGGGGGGGGTCCGAGCTGGTAGTGCTCCCCCCCCTTTTCACTATGGACCGGGGGGGGGGTTTTGGACCCCCCAGTGACCCGCCCCCGGTTGTCTGCCAGCAACCGTAGAACATGCTATCTCGGATGAGATGATGATTATGATGACGGTGATGGTGATGGTGGTGGTGATGCGGAGGAGGAGGAGGAGGAGGAGCAGGAGGAGGAGGAGGAGGAGGAGGAGGAGGATTTGAGGAGGTGGGGAGGGAATCTCGCACCGCGTGGCGAGGGCCCTCTGCCTGCCCTGCTCGCCCAGTGGGCCCCGGGGGGCCGCCCGCCGGAGGCAGCGCCACGCAGTACGGCCCCATCCGAGAGACCATCGCCGCGAGGCAGGCGGGCTACCTCCGCCGGGGGCTCGGAAGGGGGGTGAGGGCTTTGCTCTGCACGTTCGAAATGGGTACTGAAAGAATGGGTACAATGCTCAACAGCAGTTCCTACTCATTTTGAACAGGGCTCGCTGTCTGCGCCGCCGCGGTCTGTGTCCATTCGAGACAGGAGGCCGCCTGCCCAACAGCGGCCGCTGTTGGTTTGGGACAACATTTGCTGTTGGGCATTGTGCACATTTTTTCGGTACCCATTTCGGGCGTCCAAATTTGCTGTCACGGGCAAGGCTGTGGGAGGGATCGGATGGTGGATCGGAGGCTCGAGGTGTTCGGTCGTGCTCGTCGGCTCTCGGCGGTTTTGGGCCTCAGGGGTGCGTTCCAGCGGCTGCGCCTCGCCGAAGGCGCTCCGAGGGCGCGAGAATCGTCGCGAACGGCCGCTGGAGAGCCGAGTTATGATCCGTATGGGGTAACTTTAGGTGGGATGGGCTCGGGAGGGGACGCAGCGGCCACCAACCGGCCGTTCATCACCAGCAGGGACCCGATTGGCCTACAAAGCCCAGGAGCGTACGCTTTTGCTAGCGAGGGCCGATCGCCGACCTGCCGGCGCTGCATCGCTGATTCAGGCGAGTCGATCTTTTTCCGAACGGCGCCCCTCAACTGAGTCTCTGGCGGTTAGCATCCTGGGGGCCGCAAAAGGCGCGGGGGATTCGAGGTTTGCAGGGAGTGTGGCCCCAAAGGGACCCCAAATGTCTGTTGAAACTGCCACCGCCGCGGGCGCCCAGAAGAGGTGCACGAGAGACGGGCGCCTTGCTGCATGCACGCATGTAACGTAGTGCACTGAAACACAGGCGGTGGTGTGCAGACGCGTACCGCGGCGTCTGTAAGCATGTTGGTGCACACGTGCGTTGTTGACAATGTCGTGCACGCGCGCATTGCGGCGCACACAGGCACTACCGTGCGTGCAGCGCGGTGCCGACAAACGCTGTGGTGCACTCTGGAAATGTGGTGGTCGCTCAGGCATTGCTGGACTCTATGAGTGTATTTGTGTGAGTGCGCGTCGGTGCAGTAGGCGGTGGTAGGGGCTGCAGTTGGCGGTGTAGCAAAGGCTTTCGCAGACCGTGCACCTTTTCGAAGCCCTCCGCCCACCGCGAAGCGCATTCGCAAGCGGCCAGCAAGGTCCGCGGCGGCAGTGGCACATTTGTTTTGCACTTGGCACACCGCGGCCCAGGTTACTTCATAATCCTGTCGCTTCTGCTTTACAGAAGAGAACAGACGCCCAACTGCGCCATCCACTTGGGATACAACTGGGCACCAGTAGGAGTGGAGAAAGGCCCTGTGTCATAGCATCGTGGCTGGAACTTACTCAGGTCCGACTAGGAAGGTACGCAGCAGTCTCCAGATCCATAGGGTTCCAGACGGATCGCATCAGGGTTCCAACAATTTGTTGGCAAACGCTGATCCAATCAACTCCATCTGGATTTGAGTAGATCCCCAACGAAATGCAAACAGGAATAGGGCAAGTCCTCAATCAGACAGAGGACCCAACTTTGGCTCTATTGCGGTTCCAATTCGGATGATGCGTGTCACTTGGATCATGGTGAGTTTCCAATTGGAATCTAGCAGAAGCCAGGGCCGTAACATTTCAACACATAGCAAACATGCTTCACAAAGAAGATAGCGAAGAGCACAAAGAGGATAGCGAAGAGCCGAAGAGCGAGAGAGAGAGAGAGACAGAGAGCGAAAGTGCGAGAGACAGAGAGAGAGAGAAAGACAGCGCCAGAGAGACGTAGTCATATAGCCCCCAAGTAGTTCTATATGTCCTCTCCAATCACGCCCGCTATCGCCGCGAATGCAGAAGTGCTCGCACGGGAGGGGTTGGCCCTTCGCCTGCCAAAGGGGGGCGGTTCTCCGGGGTCAGGATAAGGTCCGTGCAATGCCTCTGATTTTTCTCTCTCCCGAGGCCGCATACGTCTCAAGAGGTATGTCGTTTTTGGCTTCTCCCTGGTAGCCCCTTTGGAAAATTGTCGCCCGGGCCAGCGTTTTTCCAGAAACCATGCGTTCCTTATTTGCCCCTGGCTGACTTTGACCCCCGGAAGTCTGCCCCCATTAGCAGGCGGATGAGTTGGCATTTCGCCTTGGCCGGAAGCCAGCGAAGGACTGGTCGAAGGCGGCCAACGCAAACATGAGACGCTAGCACTACTGGAATGGAGTTGGACGTATGGGCTCCAGGTAGCAATTCTACTCGGGGCCAGGGACCGTCAAGGA
The DNA here is from genome assembly GCA_963575745.1 of Prorocentrum cordatum. Classification (NCBI taxonomy): domain Eukaryota; class Dinophyceae; order Prorocentrales; family Prorocentraceae; genus Prorocentrum; species Prorocentrum cordatum. Next base: position 280,376 of record CAUYUJ010015642.1, read on the forward strand.
ACGACTCAAGATGAGAAGCCCGTTCCTTGGATGGGGCTGGGAGGCCGACCAGAAACACCAAATTCTTGACGCTTCGCGTATCCCCACCAGCCCATCCAGAAACGACGCCCAGGCGAGTAGAGGTGATCATGGAAGCAGGGCAGCATACAGAGGAACAAGGGGCTGGGGAGGCCGTCGTACCCCAAGGGGGGGGGGGATGGAGGAGGAGTCGGAGGCGGAAGAGGAGGAGGATGATGAGGGTGGGGAGGGAGGAATGAGGAGGAGGAGGAATAGGCGGATGATGATGTTGATGTTGATATTGATGATTCTGATGATGAAGATGATGGTGGTGGTCTTGACGATGGTGATGGTGATGGTGATTATGATGATGAAGATGCTGATGATGATGCTGATGATGATGATGATGATGATGATGATGATGATGATGATGATGATGATGACGGTGATGATGAGGGGGAGGAGGAGGAGGATAAGGGCGATCAGAAGAGTCAAAGGCCTCTTGAATGCCTCGCGAAGTCTCTTGGGATGTCTCTTGGGATACTCTTTGAGGTCTCTTGGGGCGTCTTGGGGGCCTCTTGGCGGTCCCGGGAGCTTCTTGGACCGTCTTGGGTGCCTCGTGGGAGCCTCTTGGGGCCTTGGGGGCCTCTTGGGGGTATTTTGGGGGACTCTTGGAGGCCTCTTGGGGCCTCCTGGTCGCCTCTTGGGGCCTCCTGGGCGCCTCTTGAGGCCCTCTTGGGGCGCTCTTGGGAGCCTTGCGAGCGCTCTTGGGGCCATCTTGGAGGTGATCGATCAAAGGAAGGGGGTCCCCCAATTAGCCTCCCCCCTCGGGAGCCTCCAAAATCGGCCAAAACCTTAGGAAAACCTATGATTTTGGCTTCCTCGCCGAGGCCGTTTTGGACGCTCTAACTGCCAGCGGCCCCCCCCCCGTCCAAGTCCAGGGGAGGGGGTTAGAGGGAGGGGTAAACCCCTCCCCTAAGGGGATGAAGGAGGGGTGGAAGAGGAGATTCCCTAAACCACCTACGCCCAGAGGGCTGGTGGGATTTTGGGGTGTGCCTTTCTTGCCGGTCGCGGTGGACGAGCTCCACTTGCTTGTCAGAGCGCAGGGCGGAGGAAGAGGTATGTATGTTTGCAGGCGTGTCTGTCCGGCGTGGGCCTCCAAAGGCATATGAGCGACGGAACAAAAACGGAGTCGGCTGCGCGGACACATGCGCGTAAGTTTCACGCGTATGGTCGCGTGCGAGCGCTTTCTCCTCACGCGGTGTGCCACGCTGGCGGCCCGCGTAAACCGTGGCGCGTGCAAGCCCCAATCGTTTTGCGTACCTCCAGCGTCCTCGGAGACCTCTGGGGAGGCCGCGGAGGCGTGCTTTCCGAGCAGAGAGTGCGGGGCTCTCCTAATTAAGGTTGGGAGCGACGAGCTGCGATCGTGACCGTCCGCACGCTGCACAAGCTGGATCGGCTGAAGCGGGGCAGCCAGAGCAAGTTTGCCAGCTTGCTGTGGGGCGTGCTGGAGATCGAAGAACAAACAACTGCATAAGCATAAACTGTCGGAGTTCTGCGCGGATTTCTTGGATCTGTGCTGTGCCCCCCTGGCGACGCCTCCGGTGCCGCCCCTCGCGCGCACCGCGCGCCATGGAGGGAGCTTCAGCGCTGATCCAAAAAATCGGCGCGGACCTCCGACAGTTCATGATTATACAGCTGTTTTTTGCCGTAGGAGTTGCCCACCAGCCTCTTCCAGATGCTGTGCTCTTGGCTGTAGTAGGCCCCCAGGTGCACGTGTTGCGCTTGAAAGTTCATCCGTTCTAGACAAATTGCTTGCTCCTTTTTGGGAGCGGTTGGGTTGCTGAGCGCAGCAGCGCCAACGATATTTGTCATCGTGCTCGTAGCGTTGCATTTGCGAGGAATTTACATTACATACCACCTGCAGTCGTTTGTTTAACTCCTGCGGTGCTTTTTGTTTCGGCCTGGTATAGCATATGTGTCTTGAGCCTTGCAACTGCGGACAAGAGTGAAGGGTGTGCCTGGGCACCTTGCCGGGGTTGCGGGGCTCAAGCGCGTGGATTGTGGTTTGGGTGTGGGTGCGTCGCCGGTGGGTTACAGGCAGGTCGTCGGTGGGTCGCGGATGGGCCTCGGGGTGGGTCGTGGGGAGGTTGCGCGTGGCTTGCGGATGGTTCGCGGGTGGATCATTGAAGGGGTGTCGGCAGCCGCATCAATAACAAGAACAACGATTGTCCGTACCGCGGATCCGCTTTCCATCAGCCAGTTGCATAAGTAACCAATGGGACCGTCTGCAAGGGCCTTTGGGTCAGTCTTGGGGCCGCCTTCGCCTCGTCTGCTTGGGGCCAAATCTGCAAGGGTCCTGGGCTGTGTGGACGCTTTCTATGCCGGTCTTCCAGCCCTCTTCCTGCTCCTTATCATCATCCTCATCCTCATCCTCATCCTGCTCCTCCTCCCCCTTTTCCTCCTCCTCCTCCTCCTCCTTTTCCCCCCATCCCTCCGCGTAGCCATTTTGGCTCAGGTCGTTCTGGGCCCGAGCCGCGCCACCGAGCGTCTGGGCCCTGCCGCCGCGCTCGTCAGAGCGGCCCGTGGCGGCGAGCCGTTGTCTGGGGGAGGCGGAGTGGGGCACGCGCGGCCGCTCCTCGTCGCCCGCCGCGGCGACGTCGAGATCCAGGCGTGCTCCTACCTCATTCGGGGAAATTGGAGGAGCTGGAGCTGGTCGCTCGTTGCTTTGCTGGGGAGGCGGAGGGCGGGGGCAACAGCAAGGCTCGGCGGGCCGCCGAGCAGGCTCAGCAGCGCAGCGCTGCCGATCAAGAGCTGGAGGGCGGCCAGTCGGGCTCGTTCTTCACCGGGGACCTGCAGGCCATCCTCGACGTGGACGGTGGCGAGCAGGACGACGAGGTGGCGCAGCACGCCGAGGGTGGCGTCGAGGTGCCGAAGGATGGGGAGAGCGAGAAGTGCGGCGGCGTGCTTGCCCCGATCCCCGCCTTCCCAAAGCTGGAGGCCGTGATGCTGGAGGGCGAGGCCTACAGCGATGGGTCCGCGAACTTCGGGGAGCAGCTGCTGAACGCGGCCGCGGTCGCCAGCAAGAGTTCCACGAAGGACGGGCTGCTGGACAAGTTCGGCTCGAGCTTCGGGGGGCAGCTGACGGACGCGGCCGCGATGGTCGGCAAGGGCTTCACGGAGGGCGGGCCGACATGCAAGCTGGAGGCCGATGTCGGCGACGTCGGCGGCGACGACGGCAAACTCCGGGAAAATGCGGCAGGGAATTCGCGGCGCATCGCTGCGAGCTCAGCCTGCGAAGGCCCAGCCTCGGCCGACCCTCGGCTCCCTCCCCGGCCCTGTGGCGAGGTGGCAGCGCGAGGCGAGGCCAGCGAAGAGGCAGAGGGCAGGGCCCGAACCGAACCCGTTCAGCCTCTCCCTCGACACTTTCGGGCTGCTGGGAGTCTTCGGGGCCTGCGACGTCGGGGTCGAAGGCTGCGAGGGGGTCTTCGGACTCTAAGCAGGAGGGCGATGAGCATGGCTCCGTGGACGTGAGCGGGGTCATTGGTAAGAAGCTCTTCGCCCCCGACGGCGAGGAGGAGCTTGACGCGAAGGGTCTCTGCGACCACGTCATGAAGGCCATCGAGGGATTCGCGCCTGGTTCGGAGGAGCACAAGGGCGCGTTCGCGGAAGCGTGGATGCGCTTCGGTGACGTCTCCCCGGAGGCCATGCGCGCCGACATCGCCAGGCAGCAGGGGAAGGCAAGGAAGGCGAATGTGGAGTGCGAGAAGCTCCAGAAAGAGGAGAAGCGAGTTGTGGCTGGGCGACGCCGGCGAGTATGAGTACTCGGGTCCGTCCTCGGCCTCGACGAGTTGCACGTGGCCGACAGGGCGGCGCCGCAGAGGGCCACGCGCAGCGCGCGCGCAGTTCGGCCGCCGCGGCGGCAGGCGGAGACTTTCCGCCCAGCCTCATTCCCATTCCCTCCCCCGTCCCTCATCCCTCCTCACTCCTCCCCTCCCCCCACCCACCCTCCTCCTTCCGTCCTGCCTCCTCATCCTCATCCCCGGGCCTCCAGAAGTCACCACAAATACGTTGGGCCCCTTGCGGTCGTCTCAGATCCGCTTGCAGGGGGGTTGTTTTGCGTTCTTCTTTGCGCCTCTTGGGACGACGCGGGGTGACAGGCGCGACGCATTGATGTTCCGTCGCTTCAGACATCGTCAAATGCCGCCTGAAAACAGCAGTTTGAGTTTGCCCCTCCCTCTTGGGGACCTCCTTGGCCTCTCTTGGGGGCGTGGCGGCCGTCCTGGGACGACCTCTCGTGGGTGCTTTGGGACCGTCCTGGGGCGATCTTGGGGGCGTGCTTGGGCGTCCTGGAAAAGGCGACCGCGCGAACACATGCAAGGCTTTTGTTTTTCAATCGTCCGGGCTGTGGGGCGAGCCTTGGGGCTTCCAAAACGGCTCAAGACGCCCCCAAGGGGGCCACGCAGGAAGTGTGGACCTTCCCTGAGTCCTGGCGAGAGTGCGCTACGCCCAAGCGTGCCATGAGGGCCCTGGGGCGGCCCCAGCGGCCCCAAGGGGCACGAAACGTGCAAGCCCCACCCCCAATCAACGCCCGAACAAACATCGGACGGGCGTCGGACCGCGACCAGGCGGCTGTCGGACTCGGACGTGGGGAAGAGGATCTCTTTCAAATCGCGCTTGTCGCACGGCAGTGGGATGTGGCCGTTCTGGCAGACCGTCCGAGCATCGGGGTCCTCTTTGGGCCCGCTCTAAGCTCTGAGCCCCAGGACCTCGATCGATGCCACTGTTGCGCTCGAAACCTTTTTGGCTTTTGGAGGCTGGATCCTAAGGATTGCCATGGTCGAGGTGCGGCAGTGCGTCGCAATGGTCAGAGGCAGAACACGGTTTCCAGGACGCCGCAATGAGAACCACGCGTGTGCGGCCTGAGTAGAGCGCTGAGGTCGAGCGTTTTTTAGCGGGCGCTCTAGGGGCAAACCCAGCCCAGGCGCCAGTCGACATCGGCCTCAAAGCCCGCGCGGTTTACGGGCTGCGCAAATTTCTTATGTGTCGTCATGGTATCATTTGTTGCGCTTGCTGGGTCGATGTGTGACGCACTGGTCACTGCTGCTTCGATGGAGCAGGTTGTCCGGCATCTTGCGATTCAGTGCATTCCCAGAGGCCGTTCAGCGGCCACTGCTGGAGTGGTGCATCGTAGCAGTTGCCGTCAAAATACGGGCTGCAGTTTTTGTTTGGCTAGGTGTGGCTAGTGGGCGAGCGACGACGGGGCACTCCAGTCTGTCCTCTCGTCCCCTTCCTGGGTCTTGTGGCGTCTCGATTTTCCACCAGCCAAGGGACATTTTCACCAGACCGCACAGGTGGGTCCATCAGCGATCGTTTGATCACATAGGTGGCAGATTAGGGCCTTCGATATTCAGAGCTTGTATCTAGACCTTAGGGTCCGGTTGTGGGCTTGCGTTTCACTCTGGGGCCCACTGTGCGAATGCAGAGTGGGTGAGGACCTGTCATTGGGCCGAAGCCAGACAAAATCAGAGTCACCATCTAGCAGATTTCGAAACCAAGCATCAAGCTGTGAGTTTAGAACTTCGATGCCTTACCCCACTCATTGGCATCTTAGGGAATGCTTCCACATGGGAGGAATGTTCTGGGTGTAGTTCACTGCTTTCTACCAGCATGCTTTCTTGTATGATGTAATGCTTCCAGGCGTATGCCAATCTTGCCTCGGCTCACCACCATTGCAGCCATCGTCACCTGGCTCTCGCAACAATCACTCTGAGCCGCCTGCGCACGTCTCGCAGCAATCGCCGACGGCTTGGAAGCTTCCACGGTCCACGCCCACGATGTTAGCCAGGGTCCCGGGCATCAGCAGCAGAACGTCTGCCGAAGTTTGGACACTTCCCGCATGTTTGTCTGAACGTCTCGGCCAAGCAACGTTCTGCGTATTGTGTCTCCACCTGGGCGTCTCCTGCTTGATGCTCACCAGCCTCGAACGTATCCCTATCCCTAAGATTGACACGCCAAAAGGCGATGACACTCTCAGGGATTCGCCCTGAACAACTAAGGGAAACCCTAAGATTGGCATTGTGTTGAGGCGATGCCCAGCTTAGGGATAGGGAAAATTTCCAGGCTGGTAAGATGCGTGCCCACGATCGGACTACTCCAGCTGAGCGCTCCCTGCGGGGGCAGGCCCCGCGGCCCCGCGTGCCTGGGAACGGTCGAGGCGTTGACGAGGGCGATGCCCAGCGAAGACGACGCGGGGGGACGGGCGCACAGGAGGGGACCCCTCCAGCAGACGAGAGTTCGGCAGCAGAGCATGGGGGCCTGGCATCACCCCTTTTCATTCTGGCTGCAGCGTCGACTAGCGTTTGAGAGTCGATGAGATGGCGCCGATCTAGCGTCGGCTAGCGTCGATCGATCGTCGATTGAGCGTCGACTGGCGTCGACCTGGCGCCTGTGAGCGTCGGTTCGCAAGAGCCGACCAGATGGTATGGGAGGCCCCCGCGAGTTGCCGCCGAACGCAGGGGGTCTGCGGGAGGGTCGAAGGCGGCCCCCCCGCTCCCGGTACTCGAGGAGGACTTGGCATCGCTCGGACGTGTGTTTTTTTCCTTGGGCGAGGACCATCGAGGAGCATCCTTGGTCATTTGGTGAAAAAACCACGCACGAAACCGAAACAAACACAGGGAATGGACGTCCGAGCGATGGCCAGAGGACCAGAGGAAGGGGTGGGGGGGTCGAAGGCCCCCCTCCCGCCCTCGCGGCACTGCTGTCTTTCTCCCCCCCGCGCGCCGAAGGGTGGGGGGGGGGGGCTCTCCCCGGGGGCGGCAAAAAGAGGGGGGGGATGACTAGGAGGGGGGGGTGGATCTCGTGGCGTGGGCCATGATGTTTCCTCAGATGTCATGGCGCCTCTTCTTATTTCAGCACGTCCCGGCCCCCCCCCCTGGACCGCGCACGTGCCGCTGGCATACTCCAATGTCCTTTCTTCGGAGAGGAGCAAAAAATGTCACAAGCATAAACTTGTGGCGCTCCGCGCAGACTTCTGGGATCCGCGCCGGGCCCCCCCCAAGACGGCGCCTCAGGCGCCGCCCCTGGAGGGGGGGTCCAGCGCAGATCCAAGGAATCCGCGGGGACCGCCAAAAGCTTATGTTGTTTATGCAGCTTGTTGTTTCTCCATTCTCGCGCACTGAGAGGGGGGATCCACCCTTATCTCTGCAGGCGGATCTCCTTGCGAGCGTGCGCGACAAGCCGAGTGGACATGCAGCATGCTTTCTGGCCCGCGACGTTGCCACGTGGCAGGTGCAGCAATGTAAGCTTGTGATTGACAAAAGGCCCCCCCCCGGGGCTGATGAGTAGACCCCGCGGTGCGCGATACTTGTTTTTAATCACGCACGCCAAGGGGAAGGAGGAGAGAGGAGGGGGAAGGGGGAGAAGGAGGAGAATGAGGAGGACGAGGAAGAGGAGGAGGAGGGAGGAGGAGGAGGAGGAGCAGCAGGAGGAGGAGGAGGAGGAAGGAGGAGGGAGGAGGCGGAGGAGGAAGAGGGGGAGGAGGAGGACTACCCGCCTTGCTCGGGTCGCGTCCGACCCGAGCAAGGCGGGGAAGGAAAGGGGGGGTTGCAAAGCCTGCTGCGCGCAGTTCGGTCGCCTCGCCGAAGGGCCAGTCCTCAACGCATGGCCGCTTTCGGCGCCAGGAGGCGCTTGGAAAATCGGCGACGTGAGCTGCTTGGCACATCCCCACCTTTACTGTGCCCCACTGTCGTCCAGCCCGCCTTGCACGCAAGCCCGCATCGGTTCGACAGAAAGAGGGGCGCCCTGGCTCGCCCTTGCCTCCAACCCCCCCCCTTGCCCCTCGTTGGCGGCCGGGCGTCGGCGCTAATCACCAGCGCCGCCCCGTTGATGTTCAATTTGGCGGGCGCCGCTTCGCGATTCGTCCGAGCAGGGGAACGATACTTGCACACACGCGCCCCCAACGGACTTGCTAATCACGAGCTGCCGCTCGACTCTTGTGGTTTCCGCCCCGATGCGCTGCCTCGCGGCGAGTCTGACAGAGTCGTGCTGGTCTGCTCCCCAGGCGCTGCCGCGTGCCGAGTCGAGCGGCGCGATCGGCTGCTTCGCGCCCCAGTCGTCGCCACGCGAGGGGCGGCGTCGAAAAGGGGCGCCTCGGGCGCTCCCCCTGCTGCGATGCCGCTCGGCGTGTGGGCTGGCGCGAGTTGCCCTTCGCCCCCCCCAGAGGCGCTGCTGCGCGTCGAGTGAAGCATAGGAGAGGCGCCTTGCCCGCCAGGCTGCGGTGCCACGTGGCGGGCGCCATGGGTCATCATGAGTTTCGCCGCCACGCCCTGCCGCGTGTCCGGTCGAGGTGGGCGCTCGCTCGTTTTCTCCAGCGCGCTGCGTCGCCACTTGGCGATTGTGCGTCGTCCGCCGCGGTGCGCTGCCGCGTGGCGACTGGAATCGCAGCGTCTTGCTCTGCCCCTCGGGCGCTGCTTGGCTCGTTCCCCACGAGCTGCCACGTGACGGGCAGAGGCTCGAGCTCCACATGGGGGGGAGAGGGCAGGTCCCCTCGACCAGGCTCTCCGCGGAGGGAAAAAAGGGAGACCCATCCGCGGGCCTGAGGGGGAAAGAGAAAGATTCATCCGAGTGCCCGAGGGGAGGGGGGACTCTCCTTCGGCCCGCGGCGGCGGCACAGATACTGGAGAGCCGGGGGGGGGGGGGAGAGCTTTAGACAGCGCGCGGAAGGGAGACGGCGGCGGGCGAGTGGGGGAAGTGAAGAGGGGCGGGCCTCTTTAGGAGGTTCGGAAGTTCGCCGGCCTTTGAGCAGTTTTCGTGGCCTTCCCCGCCGTCAGAACAAGACCTTTCAGTTGAAGGCCCACCGCCTTCTGAGAAGGCCTGCTCCGTCTCATTCCCCCCCCCTCGCTCGCCGCCGAGGGCGACACAGAGATCCCCGAGGTGCCGGGGGCAGGAGTCATGGGGGCCACATACGAACGCTGCCCCTGCCCCCCCCCCCAGAAATCGTAGGGAGTAGGTGATGGGTTTGTTTCCCACCACCACCACCACCATACATTGGATGGCGAGGAGGTCCTCCTCCCTCCTCCTCCTCCTCCTCCTCCTCCTCCTCCTCCTCTCCTCCTCCTCCCCCTCCTCCCCCTCCTCCCTCCTCCTCCTCCTCCTCCTCCTCCTCCTCCTCCTCCTCCTCCTTCTCCTCCTTCTCCTCCTCCCCCCCCCTCAGAAATCGTGGGTAGGGGTAGGGCTCGCATGTGGCCCCGTAATGACGGGGGGGATGGCCCGCTCCCGTCGTACGCGCGGCGGCGCGAGGGGGGCCCTTCCCCGCGTGCGCGGCGGCGGTGCAGTGCCCGGGGGAGGGGGGGGGAGAGAGAGAGAGTGGGCCTCGTGCCATCTGGAGCCTTGAGGCCGGGTTCAATGCAAGCGGGGGTCAGCCAGAGCGCCCGATCTTGCAGGATCCTGCAGGGCCAGGGTCGCATTGACCCGGGTTTGGGCGCAGGATCTTGCAGGATTTTGCAGGACTCTGCAAGGCCTGCCTGACCCGGGTTGAGATTGACCCAGGTCAGAAGATTCCCAAAGTGCCTGGGGGGGAAACCTGTCTCGGGTATAGCCAAGACCACAGGTAAGGGGACCCGGTTAGTGGTGGGGCCCTGGAGCCTCCAAGTTGGCCAGAATCACGAAACCAGGTCTGCCGTAGCTGGTGCTTTTTCGGGCGACGGCAGTTCGGGTTAGTGGAACGGGGCGGGGGGGGCGTTCCCCAGTACACACCACTAAACCAGGTCCCAGTAAACCCAGTTCTGCCAACGCCCGACTGGCGGCGCGCGCATGGAGAGGACTTCGAGTCCCGGGGGGGGGGGCTGGCATGTCGGCGCGCGGCAGGAGAGGATCGGCGCCACCCCAACATGATTACTGATACTATGTGTGCGTCACCCTTCCAGGGGCGACGCGCGCACCGAGGAATCTCATAGTATCTGTGTCATGGCGGGCGCTTTCTGACCATACCGCTCGGGGCACGATTACTACAGGATTTGTGTACCAGATGTTCGGGTCGGACGCACGCCTCCGAGGAGGACGCATAGTACTGACCCTGTGCTGCCGAGATTTATCCCACAGGGATAATACAGTTCGGGATCGCGGGGGGATTATAAATGTTGCCTACCGGAGGCCAGCATGTGGGAGGAGAAAGAGATGATGTGAAGAGGACCGAAAGCCGAGGATCGAGGATCGAGAATCGAAGTCCGAGGATCGAGGATCGAGATCCCAGAAGTAGAGACAGATAGACAGACAGAAGGAGAGAGGTGGAGGAGGAGGAGGAGGAGAAACGCCAAAGCTCCAAACCTATTAAATTTAATGTGGAAACAAACCATGGAAATGCAGATTTCCATCTGCTCGTGTAGGGTAGCTCACGTGCCTCGTTTTTCGTGGAGAGTAAGCCGCAGCGATAGAAACAATCAGGGGGGCAGGGGGGAGGAAACGGAAAGAGAAAGAGAAGAGCAGACAGAAGAGAGAGAGAGAGAGAAATACAGAGAACGCTGTTGGTTTCGCTTGAGACATCCTCGACAACGTCTTCACTTCGTTTGATGTTGCTATCTCAACATAAGAAGGAAGTTAACCTCGATGGTGAACTTTTCACAGTGATAAAAAAGTTCGGCCTCCGCGCCCCGCGCCCCTGACCAAACTCTTCTTGGCCGTCGATAATCAACTCTAGCGTGGAAAGGGGGGGTCCTTTTTTATCATCGGCACACGGTTAGTATGTCCTTGTGCGTCCCAGGGGACTTTGAGTGCCCCGTGGGGGGAAGGGCCTTTCAGCGCGCGGGGCGATTCAGCAGCATCAGAAGCTTTACTCTGCAGCCTCGAGTGCCAGGAGAAGAGGGGGCTTTCCCCCCCCCCCCGCTTCGTGTGCCGGGGGGGGGAGCCGTTGCATCCCCCCCATCTCCCCCTCCCGCGTTTGTTGCGCGGTTTTTCGCTCAGTATCGCTCCCTCCTCCAGTCTTTGGGGTCTTGCTGGAGGAAGAGGAGGGCAAATGAAGTAATCCCAGAGGGTGAGAAGGGGGGTCAAGACGGCCTATGAGGGCACCAGAAAACGCCAACAGGTTCCCAAGAGTGCCCCAAGAGGGCCCCCGGAGGCTTCGACAACAGCCCCGGAGAGCACCCAACCCAACAATGTCGAAAAGGGCGGACAGAACCGAAGAGGGATACGGAGAGGTGAAGAGGAGCAGCCGCAAGTTCGTACTGGGCCTCCGAAGGGCTTTCAGGGACCTCCCGGGCGCGCCCAGGGCGGCCCAGGCGAGCGCCAAGATGGCGGGGCCGGACGGCGGCAGAAGCGAGGGCCGCGCGACGCTCTGGAGTCGCTGGAACGTGCACTGAGCCAATCGCCCCTCCTGCATGCCGGGCAACTCGCTTCTCGGTGTCGCCGTTTCGCTCTATCGCTGGTGCAGCCATTCTGTTGGCATCGCTCGGACGTGTGCATTTTTCCGTCGGCGAGGACCATCGAGGAGCATCCTTAATCATTTGGCGAAAAAACCACGCACGAAACCGAAAACAAACACAGGAAATGGACGTCCGAGCGATGGCCAGTTCTGCCTTGCCGCCGACGAGAAAAAGGTCTTGAGCCAAACGCATCGTGATCCGCTTCTCGTCTTTCAGGAGAGGAAAAAAACACACAGACACAATTAATCCTCGATTCCCCAGAAACTAGGGGAAAATATGGGAAGTGGGGGGGAAGACAGAAACCCAGAAAATATTGGAAAATATGGGGACTATTTTTATTTGTGTGTATCTATTTGTGTGTCCTGGGGCCCCTTCAGTCTTACCTTCACCGGTCTGCCTCGGGTGCCGCTCTCGTCCTTCCTCGGCCGCCCTGGTGGCTTCTGCTTCGGGCGTCGCCGCCGCATGTGCCCCTGCTCCTCAGGGAGAACTCTCGTCGCCACCGCTGTGCGGGCAATGTCTTTATCCACATCCAGTGCGTCTTGGAATTTCGGACACTCTTCCCAAGAAACATGAGGCGCACTGGATATGGATTATAATCTGCCTCCAACAGGCTCAAGTTTCATCCATATCCAGTGCGCCTCGGCCTTGCGGCGCCCCTTCCAAGACGCACTAAATATGGATATAAATATTGCCCGCAAGCTGGGATCTCCGCGGAATTATGGTCAGAATGCGCCTGGGAGAGATCCTAGGAGTCGCGGTGCAGGGGTACGTTTTTGTCCCACCGCGTTCTCTGCGCTCGAAGTCATGTTGCCAATGGTCAGCGTGATCTTTGAAGTGATGCGCCCACTCCTGGCGTACTCTCAGGCTGAGCCGCGTCGTGGCTACGTTGCAGCGGCTTCGCGGCCATCGTGGGACCTCTCGGGGGCATCTTGGGGCCTCTGGGACCATACTCGCGTCAAACTCTGGCCACCTTGGGCAATCTCGGAGCTATCTTGAGTCCCCTGGGGCCGGTCTTGAACGAGTCCCGGGGCCATCTCGTGGACTTGCTGGGCATTCTGGGCGATGTAGGCGACATCTTTGGGCCGCTCTGGGCAGTTATTTTGGGGCAGCTCGTGGGCTCTGGGGGTCGTCGCGTAGTGTCTCTTGGCCCTTCGGGATGCAAAGTATGGGGCAGGCAACGAAACATGGAGAACACTGGATTTGTAGTGTGTGTTGCCTTCTCGGAAGGGCCTTGGGGCCCTCCTGGGCCATCTTGGAAGCATCCTGGGGCCATCTTCAGCCGTGTTGGGCTATCGAAGCCCTCTTCGGAGCCTCCTGCGGCCGTCCTCGAGGCCCCCTGAGCCCTCCTGGCTGCGCCGTGGTGTCCAGTGGGGATCCTGGGGCCACCTCGAGAGGCCAGGATGCGTTGAGTCTGGCTGCCTGGGCCCCTGGGTGGACACAGTGGCGCCCCCTGAGGAGGCCGGCGGACCTTCATTCAGCACCGCTCGGGGGCCTCGAGACGGGGGTCAATGCAGACGGGGGTCAACCAGGGCGCCAGATCCTGCAGGATCCTGCGAAGACCCTCTGTGGCTGACCTGGGTTAGCGAGCCGCTCGTGGCCGCGAGGCGGCCGCGCGTATTGGCTGACCCGGGTTTGCGAAGACCTGCGTTGCAGTTTTTTTGTCCTGCATTGCAGTTTTTGGTTTCCTGCTGACCCGGGTCTGGATTGACCCGGGTCAGAAGATCCCACAACCGCCTCTCCCGCGTGGTAAGCTGAAGAGGGGAGCGACGCGCAAGCTGCGTAAGGCCTTCCCGCAGGCAAGGGCGATCCTCCGAAGAAGAGGAAACGGTGTAAGCATAAACGTTTCGCGCTCCGCGCGGATTTCTTGGATCCGCGCTGGGCCCCCTGGCAGCGCCTCCGGCGCCGCCCCTGGCGCGCTCCGCGCGCCAGGGAGGGGGGTCCAGTGCAGCTCCAAGGAATCCGCGCGGAGCGCCAAAGGTGTATGGTCACGCCGTTTTCTCGTTCTCATTCCCCCGGGCCGTGAGACAGTCGCCGTGGGGGCACCCTGGCAGGCCAGCATGTGTCGCGGCTGCCTGCCGCACTTGCTATCGTTTGCGCATGGTTTGGGGGCCTCCTTCTCGCCGCAGCCAGACGTGGCTAGGAAAGCCAGTCCCGGTGGTCTCCCGACCCGAAGGTCTCCGGAGGTCCCCGCGAGGCCTCCGGAGCTTGCCAGAGGAACTTGCCCCACAACGCCAAGAAGCCTATATCATCGAACCTGGACTGGGCGCCGATGCACGTTCGGAAGAGCGGGGTGAACGACACGATACGCGCTCGGGCGGCCAATGGTTTGTGTGTGTGTGTTTTTGTTATTTCTCTCTCTCTCTCGTTCTCTCTTTCCCTATATCTCTCTCTATTCACCCCTCTATGTTTGGTTGATCTCTCTATCCATATATTTGTATCCATCTCTCCTTCTTTCTCCTTCTCTCTCTCTAGCTATAGTGTTGTACAATGTGTCTCTCTCTCTCTCTCTTTCTCTCTCTCTCTCTCTCTTTCCCCATGGTGGTATCTTTTTGTATATCTATATATACACTTATATATATACACGCACTAACACATATGTAGATCCCTCTCCTCTCTATCTCTCTCTCTTTCCCGCTCTCTCACTCGCGCCAGCTTTCCCCCTCTGGATGAGGACCCGCGCATGATTGGCGAGGGGTCGCGGACCGGGCCCCCCGCCGGGGGCCGTTCCCGCCCGCCCCAGGCCGCTTCGGCTGCCCCGTGCTGCTGCACACCCGGCCCCCCCAACGCAGCGCTCCCTGACACCGGGGGCGGAAAAGAGGGGGGTGATGACTAGGGGGGGGGGGATATCATGGCGGGGGCCATGATATTTCCCCAGATGTCATTGCGCCTCTTCTTATTTCATTACGTCCCTGGACCCCCGCTGGGCCGCGCACATGCCGCCGGTCATGATTTGCACCCCCCCCTCTTGGTCTTGGACACCCCCCTCTTGGCCGCTCCCGATGCCACCAGCCACCCCACCTTCCCAGCAGGGAACGGGGACAGTCGGCCCGATACCACCCATAAAGGAGGCTGGAAAAACCATCTGACCGCGAGCATCGTATCGATCGGAGGGACGCCCTTACCCAGCACCTCACGTGGGACAGCCATCAGCGACAAGAGGACTGGCGTTCAAGCGCTCAACCAGCGCGCCAACCAGCTGGTGACTTTCAACAGCCTGGATGACGCTGTTGTCCAAATTGTTGCGATCTCTCTCCCCCCTCTTTCTGTCTTTCTCTCTCTCTCTCTCTCTTTCTCCCACATCCGACCCCCCCTCGCGCAGTGGCAGTCGGCCCTGGAGATCTTCGACAACATGAACCGCAGTGGGGTCGCGCTGGGGCATCTCCACAAGAACCCATCTCGGGGCTCACGGAACGGGGTCAGTGGTTACTCGGGTTAGCCAATCCTCACTGGGTGACCTCGGTTTGGGAGCCACGTTTGGTCGATTCCCGTCCGCCCTCCGCTGACCCGGGCTGCGGAGCTATGAAGGAGCATTTTCCACCGGTGTTGGCAAGCGGGGCGGGGTCAATCCCAATCCTCCGAAAACCATGGGGAGGGGGGTTCTGGAACCTCCCTCCCACCCCCGCCGGGAAAATGATTTGGAAGGTCCAGAACCACCCTCTCCCCGCGAGAACAGTATTCGGAGGGTTCAGACCCAACCCTCGTAAAATTATTCGGAGGGTCCAAAACCCCCCCGAGCAACGACGACGACGACGCCGACGCCGCCGCCGGAAAACGGCGCGGACGACGACGACGCCGACGACGCCGAGGACGACGACGACGAAGGCGACGACGCCGACAACGACGACGACGACGACGACCTTGACGACGACGGCGACGCCAATTCCGACGCCAACGACGACGACAACAACGACGCCGACGACGACAACGACGACGAAGACGCATACGACGACGACGACGACGAGGACGCCTACGACGACGCCGACGACGACGATCGATTACAAGTTGGCTGCGATTATAGCTGGACCGAGTCCCAATAAGATAGAATCAAAGATGGGCCGAGCCTCAATACTCTATGAAAGCTAGATCCAATTCTTTCAAGACGTTGGATTAACGCAGAATCGAACTTTCGTCGGATTCCATCAGGCCTGTATGCAGCCCTGATCAGAGTGAGGGAGCCGAACGGTCATTCACTCTCCCTGGGCGCGTGGTTGCAGGGAGGTTCTGCCATGCGGATTAGTCATATTATTATTGTAGTTGTTGTTGTTGTTGTTGTTGTTGTTGAACATTATTACTTCTAAAGAATAATTATTGTTGGGACCCCTGGTGCGCGGCCCCCCCGCCGCGCCTAGGCCGCAGCCACATTTTCATTATTTTCGTGAGGAAGTCTCAGGCAAAACGGGTTGGTCCGGATCCGGTTGTTTTGTTACGGCCCGCTTTCCCTTGCAAAAAATAAGCTAAAGTGGACATTTCTTGTTCTAACATAACCAAACTTCAAGAATCCCTTGCAAAAAATAAGGTAAAGTGGACATTCGCGCGCGCAAGACGAAATCCTTCCAAAACCTTAGTTTTCGTAGCGATTTTAACATAAAAACATCAAAAACCAATGGTTTTTCAAAAACAAATGTCAAAATTTCATCCCGCGCGCTCTTGCGGATTCGTAGGAAACCCAACACTTTTTAAACATTTCTGTCAAACGGGCTTTTGCGAGCAACTTTTTCGAACTTCTGCAACAACGGTTGCGCACCTGCCAGGGCCATCATCCCTGTCAAATAATACCATGCGGGACACATTCGTTTTTTCTTCGCGCGCGCACGCCGTCGTCGTCGGCCGCGGGGCCCTGAATAGTAGCCACGGTCGTCCGCATGCCACGAAGTGAAGTGTCCGAACGTCATAGGGCGGGAAGCTGGGTGTGGGTGGTGGCGAAGAGTCGTTTGGAAATTTGGTAGAGCTTGAACCGGCCCCCCCACAAAGTGGGGGTATTGCCCGCCTCCTATGAAAACCCTGGCACTGGTGAGAACGGAGTGTCCCCACGTGCTAGTAATTGTTGTTGTTGTTGTTGTTGTTGTTGTTGTTGTTGTTGGAGGTGGTTATGTTGGTGAACTCTCACTTCTGAACAATAATTATTGCTGCCCCCCCTCTGGTAACCATTATATTTCCCCATTTCCTAAGGTGGGGTTCTTGTTCTTAATCTGACGCCTCCTACTCCTCCTTCTCCTTCTCCTCCCCTCTCCTCCTCATACCCAGACTTACTCATGCACAGACTGACTCACACTCAGACTTACTCATACCCAGACTTACTCACACACAATATTACTCATACTCAGACCTACTCATACTCAGACCTACGCACACTCAGACTTACTCATGCTGAGACTCACTCATACCCAGACTTACTCATACTCAGGGCTTCTCATTGTCTGACTTATTCTACACACAGCAGATTGTAAGGACGTCTCAGGCAGTACGCTGGTTCCAGCACCCCTAAGAGAAGCCGCCGAGGGGTATGGCACGGTCCCGTTCGCTGCCGTTTTGTGGGGATGTCTCAAGCGGTTTGCTTGTTTTCTGGCCCAACATCCTTCGCTTTCGGAGCAGATTTGGAGGATGTCTCGAGCGAGGCGCTCATTTTCAAGCCCCTCAGGGGAGCCGCCGAGGGGTTTGACACGGTCCCGTTCGCAGACGTTTTATGGGGATGTCTCAGCGGTTTGCCAGTTTTCTGGCCCAACATCCTTCGCGAAGATTTGGAGGATGTTTCGAGCGAGGCATTCATTTTCACGCCCCCAAGGGGAGCCGCCGAGGGGTATGACACGTCCCGTTCGCGGCTGTTTTGTGGGGATGTCTCAAGCGGCTTGCCTGTTTTCTGGCCCAACATCCTTCGCGTTCGGAGCAGATTTGGAGGATGTCTCGAGCGAGGCGCTCATTTTCACGCCCCTCAGGGGAGCCGCCGAGGGGTTTGACACGGTCCCGTTCGCAGACGTTTTGTGGGGATGTCTCAAGCGGTTTGCCAGTTTTCTGGCCCATCAGCTTTCGCGTTCGGAGCAGATTTGGAGGATGTCTCGAGCGAGGCGCTCATTTCCCCCCCCCAGGTGGGCCAGATGTTGAAGATGTCTCGTTCGGTTTGCCGGTTTTGGTGGCCAGACTCGCGGACACAGATTCTCCTCAGGGTGCCACAGGATGCTCCAACAGGCTCCAGGAGGCCACTGGGGACCACATGAGGTCCCAGGAGGCATCAGGGGGCCACAGAAACACTCAAGAGGCTACAAGATGTCCCAAGATGCCCCAGGAGGCCATAGGAAACTCCAGGAGGCCTCAGGAAGCCGCAGGAGGCCCCAGGAGGCCACAGGAAACGCCAGGAGACTTCGGAAGGCAACAGGAGGCCCCGAGAGGCCCCAGGAGCAGGAGGCCTCAGAATGCAACAGGAGTGGCTCCAATCCCATGTGTTTTACGTATGCTCCTATAGATTGGGCCTCACCTGGAGCACGACTCCTTGACGTTATACGTATATTTCTGTAGATTGTCCTTCTCCTGTGAACACAATCCTACATGTTTTGATATATGTTCCTATATATTGGGCCTCTCCTGGGGCACGAGTCCTTGGTGCTTTACGCGTGTTCCTATATATTGCCCTTCTCCTGCGGCTCCAATCCGCAATGTTTTATGTACGTCGGCTGCTATAGATTAGGCCTCTCCTGGGGCACGAAGCTTCCCTGGGAGGTCCCAGGAGGCCCCGGGAGGCCCCAAGAGGCTCCTGGAGGCCCCGGGAAACCCAAGTAGGTTTCAGGAGGCCCCAGGAGGCCCCAGGCTCATGCGCAGAGACGCGCTCGTACTACTGAGGCTCATTCGCACTCACATTTATTCGCAGTTAGATTCATGACCAGACCGTCACAACTGAAGCCCGTTTATATTCGAAAGCTCTTGCGCCTAGACATTCACGGCGGACAGGTCCATGCGAATAAATGCACAGATGGGGAGCTCCACGCAGTGACTCATTTTCAGTTGGATCGCCCCTCCCAGGGCTCGCACCCGTTTTTTTTTCAGGGAGAGTGTGTTGTCACCAAGCTTCGTTGTTGGCCCCGAACCACAACAACAGCGGCTCCCGCTTGATTACCTCGCGATTGATGCAGGACGCACGCTTCAGCAACCCGCCTGCTCGACCTGGCAGCCTGGGCCCGCCTTCCGACCCGACCGTTCGGGTCTACCCGCCCGATCTGCCCATTTGGTTCTGCCACGTATTTTCTTCTCCTACCCCCTTCCTGCTATTCTCATTCGTGCTCCATCCCCCTCCATCCCCCTTGTCCCTTCCATCCGTGCTCTCTTCCCCTGCTTTAGGCGCTGCACGAAATACACGTTGCAAGTAAGACAGATACACCTCCAAAGGGGCACGATCGAAGACGGAGGGGAGGGTGGATATCGAGGGTGTGGGGTGTACGTTCTGAATGGCACGCGGACAGATCAGAGCGAGCGGTCTTAACATGATTGTTGTTGTTGTTGAAATCTCAGTATTGAAGAATAATCATTGTCGATCCACCCCTCCGGTAACATCTTGTTTGTCGATTGCAATGCCCCTCCCAGGGCTCGCACCCTGTTTTTGTTATCCGGGGAAACTGTTGCTTCTCGAGCTGCGCCGCTGGCCCCCGCATCACAACAACAGCAACAGCGGCTCCCGCCTCACACTTCCGCTCAATTTACTAAGGAATCGCGCTCTCGCTAGGGACTCCCTTGTCATTTCTTCAATCATCTCGCTCTCGCCTGTCATTTCCTCGCAATTTCTTCAGGCGCGCGCCCTCGCCATTCAGGAATCGCGCTCTCGCCTGGGACTGCCTCACGAAATACACGTTGCAGGTTAGAAAGATATGCCCCCAGAGGGGCACGATCAAAAACGAGGAAGGCGGGTATCGAGGGTTTGGGATACCTATACGACCACCCTTCGGGTGGTAAGGAGATTCGGGGGGGGAGGAACCAACGTCTCATTCGATCGGTCTCACCATCGATCTCACTATCAATCTCACTATCGGTCTCGCTCGATCGATCTGACCCGATCGATCTCACAATCGATATCACTCGATCTATTTCATTCGATCGTTCTCTCGATCGATCTGACTATCGATCTCACAATCGATCTCACGTTCGATCGCACAATCGATCTCGCATTCGGTCTCACTATCGATTTCACGATCGATATCACAATCGATCCCCCAATCATCGTCATCAACCTCTTTCTCATCAACGTCATCAACATCATCATCATCATCATCAGCATCATCATCATCATCATCATCATGATCGGGACACCATTATCATCATCACCTCATCACCATAATCATCAAGATCATCATCACCATCACCCGCATCATAATCATTCGGACACCATCATCGCCACCATAATCATCATCAGCATCATCATCATCATCATCATCGTGACAACAGCATCTTCATCATCGGAACACTTCCATCATCATCATCACCACCATCACCATCATCACCATCAACATCATCAACATCATCATTATGTGGACACCATGATCACCACCACCATAACCATCGTCATCATCGTCATCATCATCAGCATCTTCGACACCATCATCACCGGCATCATCGCGACACCGACGGGACACCAGCGGGACACCGGCGGGACACCGCGCGCCACCGGACGCCGGAAGGGAGTCATTTGGTCCGGCCGCGCCTCAGCCACAGCGGGACACCGGCGGGACACCGCGTGCCACCGGATGCCGGAAGGGAGACATTTGGTCCGGCCGCGCCTCAGCAACAGGAGACTATCTTCTCGCCCGCCCACGCAGCTTCGCCTCGCCCGCACGCACGGCACGCACGAACACGAAACCGAAACCGATTTCCCGGTAGGGGGGCCTGTTCCACTTCGATCTCACCCCCTCACCTCCGATACGTGTTAAATGGAACGCAAGCAGATAAGAGCGATCAGTCTTAAAATTCGGATTGTTGTTATTGGTGTTTGGGGTTGATGTGATTGGTTGTTTGTTGATTATTGCATGTTGGTTGTTGATTGTTGATTGTTGTTGTTTGTCTTTGTTTGTTGTTTGTTGTCGTCGTTCCCCCCGCGACCCACCCCGCGACCCACCCGCGACCTGCCCGCGACCCGGCCCGCGACCCATTCGCGAACCGCCTGCGACCCCGCCCGCGACCCAACCCGCGACCCAGCCCGCGACCCACCCGTCATCCACCTTGCGACCCGCCCGCAACCCACTTGCGACCCATCGGCGACCCACCTGCGACCCACTCGGAAACGGGCCCGCGACCCACCCGCGACCCGCCCGCTACCCACATACGACCCATCGTCGACCCACCCGCGACCCACCCGCGACCCACCCGCGACCCAGCCGGCGACCCACCCGCGACCCACCCGCAACCCACCCGCGACCCACCCCGCGACCCACCTACATTGGTTCGACGAACAAATCCGCGCTTGCTGCGGACTCGATGCGTAATTTGTAAAAGTTGGCGCGTGCGGCGGATCCAGCTCTGTAGGATGTTGTTAGACATGGATTGACTTCTTGTTGAATTTTATTTGAACGAGGCCAAGCCCGAGTAGGATTCTGACACAGCTGGGTCGAGCTTCATGAAAGGTGGCATGCCCTAGAAGGGTTTTACTAGAGCTGGATCGAGCCCTCGTAGATTTCTACCAGATCTGGGTCCAATCCGAATGGGACCCAATTGAAACATGACTGGGCCTCAGTAGGGCTGCGTTCAGAGCTGCATCGAACCATCGTAGGGATCCGACTTGAGCTGGATCGAGGTTTTGTAGGATTGGATTGGACATCGATCGAATATTGATCGGGTTCTATCCTCGCTGGGTCCTATTCGCAGAGTTCGATTCGTTCTGGAACGAGCCATACTTATAGCCAGGTGGACAGATTTGTCTTTTTGAGGTGAAAATGACGATGCGGAGTTCGCGAGACAACGTCGGAGCAAACCGGCGATTGGCGCGGGCTCTGGCGACAGGTACGCCGTCGCCGCCGCCGTTGACGTCGCCGTCGTGGGGGTCGTCGTGGGTGTCGTCGTCATGGGTGTCATCAGCGTCGTCGTTGTTTTCGTCGTGGTCGTTGTCCGTCGTCGTGCTCGACGGTTTTGGTCGTATTCGTCGTCCGTTGTCGTCGTCGTTGTCGTCGTCGTTTTCGCCCGCGTCGTTTGCCAGCGGCGACGTCGTCGTTGTCGTCGTCGTCGTTGTCGTCGTCGTCGTTGCCCGGCGGGGGGGGGGGGAACGTCTAGACCCCTCGAAACCATTTTCCCAGGCGGGTGGTGGGTTTTTGGGCTCTCCGAATTATTTTGAGAGTGGGCGGTGTTGGCCCAGCCCCCCCGTTTTTGGTGGGAGGGGGGAGGGGGTTAAAGGGGGAGGGGGGCCCCCTGGCTTGTGACCCCCCCTGACGTATACAAGTGTTCCAGGCCGGCGACGGTGGATGGGCGCGCCCTCGGAGCCACTGAGCGGCCGGCCTGGCCCCGTGACGACGCCCTGGCCGACCCAGGCTTGCGCTGTCCCTTACCATTCCTGCCCTCCTGGCTCGTGGCCTGTCGTGGGCTAGAAAGACTGGCGGAGGTTGCTGGAGAACCCCCCTCTGCCAAGTTTGTGGAAGGCGATCAACGGAGGGGAAGCACGCTGCCAAGCAACTTCCAGGTGTTAGACAGCTTTGAGCATGTTTTACATGTGTGAAGGACGTGCTTTGAGCATTATGTATATATATATATATGTTTATATATATGTATATATATATATATGTTTATGACAATCAAAAAACACATGTTTCATTTCATGGTGGGATTGTTAGAGTGTCCGTCGTCATGGCGTCCACAATGCCAAGTCGACCGGTGATTTGCCCGTTTCCGCTTCTCGACCGGGCGTTGCGGCCGCCATTTTCGCGGTCGTGCGCCCGCCTGATGTGGTCCCAGGTCTTCCATTGCATCTGGCACGTCGCACACCAAGCCAGCCTGCCAACAGGTTCTCCACGGAAGTTCCCTATCCCCCGATTGCCTTGCGGGCCCGGGGCTCAGCAAGAAGCTCATTTCTCGACAGAGAGTGTGCCCCGAGGTAACTTGCAGCTCTATATGTTATCGTGCGTGTCTATTGTGAAGGGTTGTTCCACTCAACGGGAGAGCGCGCGTCCCCCCCCTTATTCCTCCCTCCGAGGATGCCCTCCTCTCTGCTGCCGCCTCCAGCGCCCGACGGCCGAACCCGCCGTCAGGCCTGCCGCTCCGACCGCGCCGAGCGTCCGCCCGCGCCGCGACGAACGGACGTGTGCCAAGCAGCGCTTGCACGCAGAGGGTCGTAGCCGCACGGCTCCGCCGAGAAGGCTCGCCGCCGCGGGCGCCCCTGCGTGCCGGCCCGCGGGCGCGCCGCGGGCGCGTCGCGGGCGCCCCTCTGCCCCCGAGCGGGGCCGACGAGCGCTCTCCGGGTGCCCGCGCGCGGGCGCCTCCGGGGGCGCCTGCGGGCTCCCCGTGCCCTCCGGCGGGCGGCACCGTGAGCACCGCGCAGCGCACACCGCACGGCGTGCACCGCGCAGCTTGCAAGACACAGCTCGCACCACGCGGGCCAGATCACACGGCTTGCACACCATGGCTCGCATCGCACACGCGTCACACACACATTCATACGCATACGCATTCGCACATACACACGCACACACACGCTGCAGCTGACACCACACAGCTCGAAAACAGCACAGCTTGCACGGCATAGCCAACACCACAGAGCTTGCACCCCGAAGCCTTCACCTCGACAGTGCAGTAACTCACGGTCTGGGCCCACGCTGGCTATCATGTTTGTTTCCAGAGAGGCCTGTCCACAACCTCGGGTTGAGGATCGGGGCTTACGGACCTCTTCCTTCTTGCTCGGGGCCGCTCGATACCTCTTGGGGCCTCCGCGGGGGCCCCCGGGGGCCTCCGCGGGGACCCCTTTTGTAGACCTCCGGGAGGAGGACGGAGACTGCCAGGGACCGGGTGTGGGTCGCACGCGTGCTCGCGGTCCGCCGTGTCACAGTGTGCCCAAGGAGATCTGCCAAGCAAGCATCAGCCACGCGCAGACGGGGGTGGGGGGAATGGGGAGGGCTTCTTAGAAACACCCTTGCTTGTCAGAAGGCGCGGGTCTTATCTGTAGATGCAAGGCCGGCGCCTTCCAGGAGGCAGCCTCCTAAGAGGCCACCCCCGCTCCCTCCACCCCCTTGTACGCGCCGCCAGAAGCAAGCAAACATGACCGAGCATCCAGAGGGACGCGTGGGCGGAAACGGAAGAAACGCGAGCGGTGCCTGCGCGCCGTTTGCGCAACAGGATAAACGCTTGACCACTATAAGTCATCGAGTCGTCTTAATAAACACAGGTGTCGCCCATTGCTGCCGCGGGCGACCCGGTCGTCGCTTGGTCGCTTGCTTGCCCCGGTATGTGATTGCGCTCGCGACGAAGGAAGCGGGTGCTGACGGAAACGGGCCCCGAGGTTTGTCGCCGTCTTCAGGGCCTCGGGGCCTTCCGCGGGTCTGGGCTGTCAGCGGAACGACTCGGGGTACGAATTTGGTCACGGGGAAGGGCCCCCTGTGGTCCAGGACGCGCTTTTCTCGGGCCGGGCGAAAGGGGGGGATTGGGAAAGGGGGGGTTACGAAATTTGCTGCATGCAGCTGCTTTCGGCCCCACGGAGGGGCCCATGTTTCGATGCATGGGCGCCTCCCGGCGCCGGGAGGCGCCAGGAGAATCAGCTACGTGAGCTGATTCTCAACCCCCCCCTTTGCTATCCCCCCCTCTCGCCCGACCCGATTTTCTCAGGAGACCGCTGCCTTAGTGCCAAGACCCCGGTGGACAATGATGTCGCGCAGAAGAGTGTTCCCAGGGAGGCCCGAGGCCGCCGCCGAGTTCTCCGCTGGATTCCTTCGAAGGGCATTCGGCAACAATCAGGAGGGGAAAAAACACACAGACGCACTTAATCGTCGATTCCCAAGAAAACATGGGGAAATATGGGAAGTGGGGGGGAAGACAGAAACCCAGAACATATTGGAAAATATGGGGAATCTTTTTATCTGTGTGTACTTAGTTGTATGTCCTGGGGCCCCTCCAAACAAGGCGCCCGTGGAGGTGGAAGGCCTCCCAGGGAAAGAGCGAGGGTCGAGTCTGTACAGCTCGTCTCCTTCGACGATCGTCGAAGAGCCGAGACCGCCACGGGTCGAAAAAGCGTGACGCCGTCTGTCTCCGGAGGGTCGGCGCTGCAGAGGGCTCGCTCCGGTGAGGCTTCACGTCGCGCGCGAGCGGGCCCCCGATGTAGCCCCCGACTGGGGCGGCATCGGCACCTCGACCCTGGGGCGCGGAGCGCCCCCAGGGGCGCCGCCAGAGGCGGCGCCAGGGTTAAGTCGGGCGTGTCCCGCTACAGGAAGAAGATGCACAAATAGTCGATAAATCGTATGGGGACGATTTGTCGTTCATGTTTCGACTAGTTCTCGATATCTTCGACCATGCCTGCAGGAGGACATGCCCGACCTAGCGCCAGGGTGTTGAGACCGGCCCGGATTTCTCGTGGGACCTGTTGAGGCCAGCCAGGACTCCTTGGGGGGCGAGGAGGCGGCTGTGCGAGCGCCACGCTTCCCAAGTCGCTCATGCTCTCCAGACGACGGCCCCGGGAATGTTGGTGTTGGTGCCACTGGCTAGCAGACGGAGGATAACGAGGAGGCGGCCTTTTGGCACACATGCAGTCAACCGGCATAGTATGGATGGGCCACCTTCCCAGCATCCTTGCCCCCTCGGCCCATCCTTGGCGACTTTCTCTGGCAGCCTCGCTCGAAAGACGTTCACATGGGCCTCCGAGGCCCTTGCACCCTTACCGCGCATCCTTCTGATACGGGCTCACTGTACGTTTAAGTCGGGCGTGTCCTTCTACAGGAGGAATATTCGAAAACACTCCAAGAATACTCTCGGGATCATTTTTGGAGTATGTTTTACAGCGTTTGCGTACTTGTTTGGCCATGCTTTCTTTCTGCACAAAATCCGCCTGCAGGGGAGACATTCCCGACCTGACTGTACGTTGAACGGCCTCCGCGTCGAGGTGAAGCTGGACGTCATCGCCTACAACGCGGCGCTGAACGCGTGCGCCAAGGGGGGGAAGTGGGAGCTCACGCGGGGCACCCGGCAGCCCCTTCGCCCTTCGAGCACATCCCGCTCCCTCGTCGGCTCCGCTCTCTGGCGGCGCACCGGCTTGGAGAAGAAGCGCCTACATTCGGGCCTGTCCCTCTGCAGGAGGGATATCCAAATACAGTCAACATCTAGTCTGGGGACGATGAATATCTGTTTTGACTATTCTTTGCCTTTTCTTGAATATCTGCTGGCTTTTCTTGAATATCTGTTTTGACTATTGTTTGTCTATTGTCTGATTTTTCCCGGAAAGGGCTGGGGCCCAGGGTTCTCTTTTAGTTGGTAAACCTGTCCCCCGGTGCCAACTTGAAGGAGGCCGGCGGATTTTTTCCCTGATAAATATCGAGGTCGAAGGAGGCCGGCGGATTAAAATTTGAGGATGTCTCGAGCGAAACGCTTGTTTTTGAAATCCCGATCGATAAATCACAGGGTGCGGGCCACTTTTTCGTGTGTTGAGGATGTCTCGAGCGAAACGCTTGCTCCGCAGAGTTTGCCGAGGATGTCTCGAGCGAAACGCTTGTTTTGCAGAGCCGACCGCGACGCGGAAAAGCGCCCCGCGCGAAGGAATTTCGATGATGTCTCGACTAATTCCTTTGTTTTTGTACGATTTCCTGGAATTTTGGCAGGATGTCTCGAGCGAAATGCACGACCCCACCCTAGCACGACCATACCCCAGCACGACCACACCCCAGCACGACCAGACCCCAGCACGACCCCACCCCAGCACGACCCCACCCCAGCACGACCATACCCCAGCACGACCACACCCCAGCACGACCCGACCCCAGCACGACCCTACCCCAGCAAGACCACACCCCAGCACGACCACACCCCAGCACGACCTCACCACAGCACGACCACACCCCAGCACGACCACGCCCCAGCACGACCACGCCCCAGCACGACCACGCCCCAGCACGACCACCCCCCAGCACGACCACCCCCCCAGCACGACCACCCCCCAGCACGACCACCCCCCAGCACGACCACACCCCAGCACGACCACTCCCCAGCACGACCACACCCCAGCACGACCACCCCAGCACGACCACACCCAGTCGCACCCCCGTGGAATGTTTCGTGGCGTGTCTGGTTGAGTGGTTGCCTGTTCGTGGGGTGTCTCGTGGAATGTTTCAAAGGGTGTCTCGTGGAATGTTTCGTGAGGTGTCTCGTGGAATGTTTCGTGAGGTGTCTCGTGGGATGTTTCGCGGGGTGTCTCGTGGGATGTTTCGTGAGATGTCGCCCAGTTGGGTATCGTGAAAACGTGACCATGCTGCACATGTCTTTATCCCTTTCCGGGTTCGTGGGTCCATCATGTTGGGCTACTTTTGTTCACTATTTTTGGCTATTCTTGAATATCTGTTTTGACTACTGTTTGTCTTTCGTACCAAATCCCCTTGCAGGAGGACGTGCCCGACCTCAGCATGCACCCTCGGAGCTCCGCGCGCGCGGATTTCTCGGCTCCGCACCGGGGGGCTCGTCCCCGGAGCGCGGAGCGCCCGTGCGCGGCGCTGAGGGCGCAGAGCTCAGGGATCCGCGCTGAGCTGCGAAAGAGTATGGTAATGTGGTTGTCGCTTCCTTCATTTTTCCCGGAAAGGGCGCGGGCCCAGGGTTCTCTTTTCCCGGAAAGGGCGGGGGCCCAGGGTTCTCTTTTACTATGTAAACATATTCCCCCGGTGCCAACTTGAAGGAGGCCGGCGGATTTTTTCCCTGATAAATATCGAGGTCGAAGGAGGCCGGCGGATTAAAATTTGAGGATGTCTCGAGCGAAACGCTTGTTTTTGAAATCCCGATCGATAAATCACAGGGTGCGGGCCACTTTTTCGTGTGTTGAGGATGTCTCGAGCGAAACGCTTGCTCCGCAGAGTTTGCCGAGGATGTCTCGAGCGAAACGCTTGTTTTGCAGAGCCGACCGCGACGCGGAAAAGCGCCCCGCGCGAAGGAATTTCGATGATGTCTCGACTAATTCCTTTGTTTTTGTACGATTTCCTGGAATTTTGGCAGGATGTCTCGAGCGAAATGCACGACCCCACCCTAGCACGACCATACCCCAGCACGACCACACCCCAGCACGACCAGACCCCAGCACGACCCCACCCCAGCACGACCCCACCCCAGCACGACCATACCCCAGCACGACCACACCCCAGCACGACCCGACCCCAGCACGACCCTACCCCAGCAAGACCACACCCCAGCACGACCACACCCCAGCACGACCACACCCCAGCACGACCCCACCCCAGCACGACCACGCCCCAGCACGACCACGCCCCAGCACGACCACGCCCCAGCACGACCACCCCCAGCACGACCACACCCCCAGCACGACCACCCCCCAGCACGACCACGCCCCAGCACGACCACACCCCAGCACGACCACTCCCCAGCACGACCACACCCCAGCACGACCCCACCCCAGCACGACCACCCCAGCACGACCACACCCCAGCACGACCACACCCCAGCACGACCCACCCCAGCACGACCCCACCCCAGCACGACCCCACCCCAGCACGACCACACCCCAGCACGACCACACCCCAGCAGCACACGACCCACACCCACGCACGACCACGCCCCAGCACGACCCCCCAACCCACCCCCAGCACGACCACCCCCCCAGCACGACACCCCCCCAGCACGACCACCCCCAGCACGACCACACCCCAGCACGACCACTCCCCAGCACGACCACACCCCAGCACGACCACACCCGCACGACCACCCCAGCACGACCACGCCCCAGCACGACCACCCCCCAGCACGACCACCCCCAGCACGACCCCAGCACGACCACACCGCCTTGGTTGAGTGGTTGCCTGTCGTCGTGGAATGTTTCGTGGGGTGTCTCGTGGAATGTTTCGCGGGGTGTCTCGTGGAATGTTTCGTGAGGTGTCTCGCGGAATGTTTCGTGAGGTGTCTCGTGGGATGTTTCGTGAGGTGTCTCGTGGGATGTTTCGTGAGGTGTTGCCCCGTTGGGTATCGTGAAAACGTGTCCATGCTCCACATGTCTATATCCCTTTCCGGGTTCGTGGGTCCATCATGTTTCTATGTAAACATATCCCCCCGTGCCCAACTTGAAGGAGGCCGGCGAAATTTTTCCCTGATAAATATCGAGGTCGAAGGAGGCCGGCGAAATTATTTTTGAGGATGTCTCGAGCGAAACGCTTGTTTTTCCCGGAAAGGGCTGGGCCCAGGGTTCTCTTTTAGTAGGTAAACCTGTCCCCCGGTGCCAACTTGAGGGAGGCCGGCGAATTTTTTCCCTGATAAATAACGAGGTCGAAGGAGGCCGGCGAATTAAAATTTGAGGATGTCTCGAGCGAAACGCTTGTTTTTGAAATCCCGATCGATAAATCACAGGGTGCGGGCCACTTTTTCGTGTGTTGAGGATGTCTCGAGCGAAACGCTTGCTCCGCAGAGTTTGCCGAGGATGTCTCGAGCGAAACGCTTGTTTTGCAGAGCCGACCGCGACGCGGAAAAGCGCCCCGCGCGAAGGAATTTCGATGATGTCTCGACTAATTCGTTTGCTTTTGTACGATTTCCTGGAATTTTGGCAGGATGTCTCGAGCGAAATGCACGACCCCACCCTAGCACGACCATACCCCAGCACGACCACACCCCAGCACGACCAGACCCCAGCACGACCCCACCCCAGCACGACCCCACCCCAGCACGACCATACCCCAGCACGACCACACCCCAGCACGACCCGACCCCAGCACGACCCTACCCCAGCAAGACCACACCCCAGCACGACCACACCCCAGCACGACCCCACCCCCAGCACGACCACCCCAGCACGACCACGCCCCAGCACGACCACCCCAGCACGACCACCTCTCAGCACGACCCACCCCCAGCACGACCCACACCCCAGCACGACCACCCCAGCACGACCACGCCCCAGCACGACCACCCCCCAGCACGACCACCCCCCAGCACGACCACACCCCAGCACGACCACCCCCCAGCACGACCACACCCCAGCACGACCACTCCCCAGCACGACCACACCGCCTTGGTTGAGTGGTTGCCTGTCGTCGTGGAATGTTTCGTGGGGTGTCTCGTGGAATGTTTCGCGGGGTGTCTCGTGAAATGTTTCGTGAGGTGTCTCGTGGAATGTTTCGTGAGGTGTCTCGTGGGCTGTTTCGTGAGGTGTCTCGTGGGATGTTTCGTGAGGTGTTGCCCAGTTGGGTATCATGAAAACGTGTCCATGCTCCACATGTCTATATCCCTTTCCGGGTTCGTGGGTCCATCATTTCAGAATTTGTTGAGGATGTCTCGAGCGAGACGCTGGTTTTGCAGAGTTGGGGATGTCTCGAGCGAAACGCTTGGTTTTAGAATTTTGTTGAGGATGTCTCGAGCGACACGCTGGTTTTGCAGAGCCGACCGCGACGCGGAAAAGCGCCCCGCGCGAAGGAATTTCGATGATGTTTCGACTAATTCTTTGTTTTTGTACGATTTCCTGGAATTTTGGCAGGATGTCTCGAGCGAAATGCACGACCCCACCCTAGCACGACCATACCCCAGCACGACCACACCCCAGCACGACCAGACCCCAGCACGACCCCACCCCAGCACGACCCCACCCCAGCACGACCATACCCCAGCACGACCACACCCCAGCACGACCCGACCCCAGCACGACCCTACCCCAGCAAGACCACACCCCAGCACGACCACACCCCAGCACGACCTCACCACAGCACGACCACACCCCAGCACGACCACGCCCCAGCACGACCACGCCCCAGCACGACCACGCCCCAGCACGACCACCCCCCAGCACGACCACCCCCCCAGCACGACCACCCCCCAGCACGACCACCCCCCAGCACGACCACACCCCAGCACGACCACTCCCCAGCACGACCACACCCCAGCACGACCCCAGCACGACCACACCCAGTCGCACCCCCGTGGAATGTTTCGTGGCGTGTCTGGTTGAGTGGTTGCCTGTTCGTGGGGTGTCTCGTGGAATGTTTCACGGGGTGTCTCGTGGAATGTTTCGTGAGGTGTCTCGTGGAATGTTTCGTGAGGTGTCTCGTGGGATGTTTCGCGGGGTGTCTCGTGGGATGTTTCGTGAGATGTCGCCCAGTTGGGTATCGTGAAAACGTGACCATGCTGCACATGTCTTTATCCCTTTCCGGGTTCGTGGGTCCATCATGTTCCCGGAAAGGGCTGAAGCCCAGGGTTCTCTTTTAGAAGCCTGCCCCCGGAATCGACGGGAAGAGGGCCGGCGGAATTATTTTGCGATAAATAACGAGTGGGAAGAGGACCGGCGTAATACAATTTCAGGATGTCCCTAGCGAAACGCTTGTTTTTCAGAATTGATTGAGGATGTCTCGAGCGAAACGCTTGTTTTGTGTTATAGCTTGTCCTCTCCTGGGGACCTGAATTCAGAGGATATCTCAAGTGAAATGCTTGTTTTCACGTGCCAAGGTCTTGAGGATGTCTCGAGCGAGACGCTTGGTTTCACGCCTCCAGGTTGCCCAGACAGATGTCTAGCATGAGGATTTCTCGAACCACAGGCTTGCTTTCACGTGTCCAGGTCGCCCAGGCGGATGTCTAGCATGAGGATGTGTCGAGGAAGTCTCGATCGAGACGCTTGTTTGCACGTGTCCAGGTTGCCCAGGCGGATGTCTAGCGTGAGGATGTGCTGAAAACGTCTTGAGCGAAACGCGTGTTTTCACGTGTCCAGGTCGCCCAGGCACAGCACAGCCCTCGGCACGGTACGTCAATATCGATACCTTGAGCATTGCAGCTTGGCATGTTGCCTGGCACGTTTCGCGGAGCGTCCCGTGGCGAGTCCCCCTGGCACGTCGCGCGGTGCACGTCCATTGGCACGTTCCGTAGCGCGTCCCCTTGACACGTCCCGCGGTGCGTGCCCATGGCACGTCTCCTGGCACGTCGCCTGGCGCGTCCCTTGGGACGTTCCGCGGCGCGTCCTCCTGGCATGTCCCCCTGTCGATTAGTTCTGGGGCAGCTACCATCTGCTCAGGCAGCTCGAGCTTAAGATCCAGATCAGTTCGGTCAGGACTCGGATGCAAAGAGGACTCGATCCACAACGCTATAACAATCGCGGCATGGAACATCGCAGTTCAGCACGGCCAGCACAGCGCAGCCGTCGGCACGGTACATCAAGATCGATACATTCAACATTGCATCTTGGCACGTTCTTTGGCGCGTTCCTTGGCGAGTCCACCTGGCACGTCGCGCGGCGCGTCCCCTGGCACGTCCCGCGGCACGTCCATTGGCACGTTCCGTAGCGCGTCCCCTTGGCACGTCCCGCGGTGCGTGCCCATGGCACGTCCCCTGGCACGTCGCCTGGCGCGTCCCTTGGGACGTTCCGCGGCGCGTCCTCCTGGCATGTCCCCTTGTCGATTAGTTCTGGGACAGCTACCATCTGCTCAGGCAGCTCGAGCTTAAGATCCAGATCAGTTCGGTCATCACTCGGATGCAAAGAGGACTCGATCCACAACGCTATATAGAGCACAATCGCGGCATGGAACATCGCAGTTCAGCACGGCCAGCACAGCGCAGCCGTCGGCACGGTACATCAAGATCGATACATTCAACATTGCATCTTGGCACGTTCTTTGGCGCGTTCCTTGGCGAGTCCACCTGGCACGTCGCGCGGCGCGTCCCCTGGCACGTCCCGCGGCACGTCCATTGGCGCGTTCCGTAGCGCGTCCCCTTGGCACGTCCAGCGGTGCGTGCCCATGGCACGTCTCCTGGCACGCCGCCTGGCGCGTCCCTTTGGACGTTCCGCGGCGCGTCCTCCTGGCATGCCCCCTCTGTCGATTAGTTCTGGGACAGCTACCATCTACTCAGGCAGCTCGAGCTTCAGATCCAGATCAGTTCGGTCAGGACTCGGATGCCAGGGAGGACGCGATCCACAACGCTATATAGAGCACAATCGCGGCATGGAACATCGCAGTTCAGCACGGCCAGCACAGCACAGTCTCGGCACAGTACATCAAGATCTGTACATTCAGCACTGCATTTGCCCGTCGCCCAATCAAGTGTCTTTGAAACGTTGCCATGCCTTACATTTCTATATTCCTTTCCGGGTTCGTCGGTCGATCATGTTAAGTCGTCGGGGGTGGACAGAACCCCCTACATTGACACGTGGATTAGTGAATTGTCCGTTTTCGGTTCTCGAGGGGGCGCCGTGGCCGTTATTTTCCAGGCTTGCGCCCGCCAGGTTTGGGCCTCAGGTCGTTTTCACTAAACCACGCTTTACTAGAGGGGGGTCCGTCCATCCCCGAGTAATGCAGTTGTTGCTTCCCTTATTTTCAAGTCGGGCATGTCCCTCTACAGGAGGAGCCTTCAAAATCGTAGTCAACAAGCAGTGCGGGGACTATTCTTTAATGAGTCTCGTTCTTTCCCAAACCATCCTGTGGTGTTGGGTCTTCGTTTTCAAGAGACAGCGCCCCGCGTCACCTCCGCACTCCTCCCCTTCTTCCTCCTCCGCGAGGTACTGGTGATGTGCCAGGAATGGTGTCGGGGGGAACCTGAGTTGTTCCCAACCATCCTGTGGTGTTGGGTCCTTGTCTTGAAGAGACAGCGCCCCGCGCCACCTCCTCCTCCTCACTCCTCGGGCTCCCCCTCCTCCCTCTTCCCATCCGCCTCGTCATCGTCATCGTCATCGTCATCATCAGCATCACCCCACCCATCCCAGCACACCCTTCACACGGTTCGTGGTCCATAGGGAGCTCCAGCGAAGGCCCCAGTGGCAGGGTCCGCATGCGGGGACCGCTACCCATTTCCCGGACAGGGCGCCGGCCCAGGGTTCTCTTTTAGTTGGTAAACCTGTCCCCGGTGCCTCAACTGAGGTGGGCCGGCGGATTCGTCTCTTCAAACATATCGAGGTCGAGGTGGGCCGGCGGATTAAAATTTGAGGATGTCTCAGGCGAAACGCTTGTTTTTGAAATCCCGATCGATAAATCACACAGGATGCGGGCCACTCTTTCGTGTGTTGAGGATGTCTCGAGCGAAACGCTTGCTCCGCAGAGTTTCCGAGGATGTCTCGAGCGAATCGCTTGTTTTGTAGAACTTGAGGGATCTGGGCGCCCCAGAGATTTGCTTTCTCCAGGTGCACGAACCCGTGTGTTTTTACGTATGTGCCTGTAGATTTGCCCTCTCCAGGTGCACGAATCCATGTGCTTGTACGTATGTGCGTGTAGATCTGATTTCTCCAGGGGCGCGAATCCGTGTGTTTTTACGTATGTGTCTACAGATTTGCCTCATGGGGCGCGATGCACATATCGCACCGTGCGCCCACGTCACTCGGTCATGAATTGGCTAGATACTTTCTCCTTTTGACGTAGCGCGGGAAACTGGTGCTTTTTTATTTCCCCCCAGAAGGGAGCCGGCGGAATTATTCTTTATAAAAAACTAAGTAAAGTCCAAGTCGGCGTGCAACAAATGCGTTTCGCGCGTGCCCGCTCGAGGAAAATCAACCCCCCATCTCGGATCCTCGTTAAATAACCGGGTCCGCGGGCCACCGTTTCCTTTAAGAAAAAGAATGCGGGGCACGACTCGGAAAAGCTCCCCGCGCGCAGGAATTCCGAGGATGTCTCGCGCGTGCCGCGTCCCGCGCGCAGGAATTTCGAGGATGTCTGGATTAATTCGGTTGTTTCGCCCGGATTTCTTGGGATTTTGATAGGGTGTCTCGAGCGAAACGCTTGTTTTTTTATATTAGTTGAGGATGTCTCTAGCGAAACGCTGGTTTTGCAACATTGGGGGATGTCTCGAGCGGGGCCTCGTGGGGGGCCAGAATTCACAGGATGTCTCAGGCAAAATGTTTGTTTTCACGTCCCGCTCGCAGGAAGTCTGAGGATGTCTCGCGCGTGCCGCGTCCCGCGCGCAGGAATTTCGAGGATGTCTTTACTCGTTCGTTTGTTTTGCTAAGCTTTCCTTGAATATTGGCAGGATGTCTCGAGCGAAATGGTTGTTTGTCATACTTTGTTGAGGATCTCTCGAGCGAAACGCTGGTTTTGCAAAAATAGGGGTCGTCTCGAGCGGGGGCCTCGTGGGGGCCAGAATTCAAAGGATGTCTCACGCGAAATGCTTGTTCCCAACCATCCTGTGGTGTTGGGGTTTCGTTTTGAAGAGACAGCGCCCCGCGTTCACTCCTCCTCCTCGCCCCTCCTCCCCATCATCATCGTCATCATCATCACCATCCTCATCATCATCATCATCACCATCATCATCACCATCGACGTCATCATCATCCTCATCATCATCATCATGATCATCATCATCATCATCATCATCATCATCATCATCATCATCATCATCATCATCATCATCATCATCATCATCATCATCGCCATCACCGTCATGATCGTCATCATCATCCCTTTCGGTACACCCCTCACACGTTTCGTGGCCCCATGGGGAGCTCAACCGACGGCTCCAGTGGGGGGGCGGGCCCGCATGCGTCCGCCACACCCAGCACGGCGCCTCGTGGCCCCATAGGGAGCTCCACCGAAGGCCCGCAGCGGACGCACCGTTTCGATGAGCCCTGGCGAGGTCGGCGTTCCGACCTACCCTGTGCATATGGCGGGTGGGTTCACGTGCAGTCACGCAGGTGTAAGAACGTGGAGAAATTTGATCATGGTTTCCCGTCGATCGCCCGCGCACGGGTCCCAGCGACAAAGAGCACGACAAGCGCGTTGGCTCAGAGATGGGAGACGGTGTTCGCCAGAGCGCAACTCGCGAGGTGGAGTCACCGTTGCCCACGGCAGCCCCAGAAGACCATTATAGAATTCTTGCGAGTACCCCACTGGCGAAAACCACCCCAGTCCCTAGTCGAGCTCCCAAAGGATTCACTTTCGTGCCCACTGAGTTTCGGGTGTTTTTTGGCCGCGTCTGCGCGCCTCCCGGCGCGAGAGGGCGACGACGACGACGACGGCGAGACGAGTGTTCTCCGCGACCAGGCGCAGCTGCTCGCCAGGAGTGGTGCGGGCGGCGGGTCTTTCACCACCCACCAGACCACCCCGGCCCAACCCGAAGGCCTCCATTCTCCCTCCACTTCCAGCGGGGGTGGGTGGGGGTCGGGGAACATTTCGAGCACACACATGGGAACCCGCCCCCCCCAAACCCGAGATTCGAGTCTTCGGGCTGGGTTGGCGTGGTGTGGTAGAAGACTGTTTCTCAGGGTCAGGCGATGACCCGGGTTACCGGGCTTGCCCCCCCCCCAGGATAACCTGGCCTTGCCGGTTGTGCAGGTCTGGGGTGGGGGGGGGCGCGGGCAGATGCAGGGCTGCCCACCGCGGCCACAGCGCGAAGGTTAGTACATCGGCTGGCCCTCTCTCTCCCCCCCCCCGGGATAACCCGGGCTAACCCGGGATAACCCTCGCCGATTCAAAATAACAGGTCTCTGGGCAGTCAGTCTTGTCACTCGTGAGGCCCCCCCCCCCCGACGCGCCGAGGCTGGAGGTGCTGGACCAGATGCGCGGTGCACGGGTGCTCCCGGACGCCGCCCGCTCGGCGGCGCGCGCGCGGCCGCCGGGCATGGCGGGAGCCTTCCCCGGGAGGGCGGGCCAAACCAGGGCGGCCGTCGGACCCGCCGCTGTGGGCGACGTGAGGTCGGGACGGTAGGAGGGGGTACGGAACGAATGGGTACGATGCTCTATCAGGAGGGGAAAAAACACACACAGACACGATGAATCCTCGGCTCCCCCGAAAATATGGGAAAATATGGGGAGTGGGGGGGGGAAGACAGAAACCCAGAAAATATAAGGAAATATGGGGGACCTTTTTATTTGTGTGCATTTATTTGTGTCTCCTGTGGCCCCTTCAAGGAAGGGATACGGAACGAATGGGTACGATGCTCTAGGCCTCCTAGACGGGGTCGGAGCAGGTGGGGTCGGAGGGTCGCGCCGCATCGCCGGTGCATCGGCGATGCGGCTTCATATGGAGCCCGATTTGCTTCACGCCGAGGTTGCCGATGCATCGCCCACGTCGACGATGCATCGCCGGTGCATCGACGGTGCATCGCCGATGCATGCCCGATGTATCGGCGATGCGGCGCGATCTTCCGACCCGAGTTACTCTGACCCCGTCTAGGAGGCCTCTAGATGCCCAAAAGGAAAGTCTGTTAATTCTGAACAGGGCTCGCTGTCCGCGCCGCCGCGGGCGCTGTTCACTGAAGACAAAGAGCCGCCTGCCCAACAGCGGCCGCTGCCGGTTTTGGGCAACGTTTGTTGTTGAGGATTGTGCCAATTCTTGCCCGTACCCATCTCGGGCGTCCAAATAAGGGTCTTGGCGGGGACCCTTCGCCGAGCCGTCGCGTAGCCTCCCGTGGTCTCTTGGGGCCCTCTAGGAGCATTCTCGGGACCATTCCACTGGCAACCTTGCGCCCCCAAGAAGCCAAGCCTGACAATCGGGCAGTATCGGCGTCCGTTGCGGGACCCCGGCGCCGGTTGAACCACGTAGGGGGTCGGGTCAGGGCAGCCAGGTCTGAATCCATTGACTTTGTCGCGTACGCGTGGGGGCATGTCGTTCGCCCCTTGGCCGTCTTTGGTGGCGTCGAGGCCTGAACCCAGATCTCCGACGATCTGCCTTTGTCATTCTTGGCGTTTGGCTTCGACTTCGGCCTCCAGGGCCCGTTATCGGCGGGTCCATCAAGAGTAGATCGGGGCACCAAGCTGCCCCCGGCTGAAATAGTGGGTGGGTGGAGGTTTCCTCCCCGGCTTTATGCCTCCAAACAACTCGGCATCGCTCGAACGTGTGCATATTTTTTTCTCGGCGAGAACCATCGAGGACCATCCCGGACCATCGAGCAACAACAAACACACACACACAAAACCGAACAATGCATGGGAAATGGACGTCCGAGCGATGCCCAGACAGCGGCGGATCGGGCGCGGCAGGGCCCTTTTGGGCCCACAGCCCTCGGGCCGCCTCCTCCTCCTCCTCCTCGCACCTCCTCACTCTCCTCGGATGCTGATGCCGACGACGATGGAGGTGGAGGAGGGGGAGGATGCCGTCTTCTCAAGCGGCCTGTGGCGCCCGCCCGACGGGGGGGCGCGAGCTCTGCGGCATGCGAGTCCTCGTTTCCGCTGCGCCCCCTCTGTGCCCCCGACGCCATGCGCGTCTCGAGCCGCGGGACCCACCTCGAGGGCCCCCGCCCGAACTGGAGGGGGGTCCTGGCCCCCACTACCCAGCACTCTTGGCACCGCCCTGTGCCTCCTTCACACGTTGCCTCCTCCTCGCGCCCCGTGGCCGCCGCGCTGTCAGCCGTCGAGGCTCCCCCGCGCTCCAGCCTTGGACCTCGTCGGTCCCGGCTGCCCTGCGCCTGAGCCTCAGGCCAACGCGGCCGCCTCACGCGCTCCTCATACCATGGTCAGGTCCGCGGCCGCCATGCTGCTAACTACGCCCTTCGCCATGTCCCTCGCCTCCCACAAGTAGCCCTGGAAGGCGTCGCTGTTCCACCGCCCCCAGCGCTGCGCCAGTGCTGTGTCCTTGAACGCCGCGTATAGCGCCGACGCCCCCCCTGTCCTCAGGCCGTGGGAGCCCAGGTCATTCGGGTCGACCCCCTCCGCCACGGCCGACTGCATCACCACGCGGTGAACATCAACCCTGATGACGAGCCGCATGTCGTCGTAGGCGAAGAGCGGGTTGTACGACCACGCTCCGGAGAACCTCTCGCGCGCCCGCTCTTCGTAGATCGTCAGCGCCTCCACCGCGCAAATCTGTTCATCGTCCGCCGTGCCTGGTGCTGCTTCGACCCTGAAGTGGTTGCGCCATTCTCCTCGATTGTACTGGTCCGTCTTGCTGGCCCGTATCTTGACGACGACTTCGTTCGCCTCAGGCCAGCTCCTCTTCGGCTCGCCCGCTGCCTTCGGTGTGACGTCCACGCCCCTTACGCCTTTGCCACTGGTGTAGCCGTTCTGGTCGCCCGACACGTACTCGCTGGCCCTCAACAGGAAGAAATAGCCCGTGGCGACCGCAGGAGGAGGAGGAGGTGGAGGAGGAGGAGGAGGGAGGAGGAGTGAGGAGGAGGGAGGAGGGGGGATGGAAGACAGAGGAGGGAGGAGGGAGGAGGGAGGAGGAGGAGGAGGAGGGAGGAGAGGAGGGACGAGGAGGAGGAGGACGTAGGGAGGAGGAGAGGAGGAGGATGAGGATGATGATGATGATGATGTGATGATGATGAGTGATTGATGATGATGATGATGACTGATGCTGATGCTGATGCTGAGATGATGATGAGGAGGAGGAGGAGGAGGAGGAGGAGGGAGGAGAGAGGAGGGAGGAGGAGGGAGGAGGGGGGAGGGAGGAGGAGGAGAGAGGAGGGAGGAGAGAGGAGGGAGGAGGGAGTAGAGAGGAGGTAGGAGAGAGGAGGGAGGAGGTGGAGAGAGGAGGCAATAAGAGACGAAGGCGAGAGGAGCGAGGAGGAGGAGGATGAGGAGGCAGGAGGAGGGCGGAGGAGGCGGAGGAGGAGGAGAGGAGGAGGAAGGATGAAGAAGAAAAAGAAACAGAGAAGAAGAATATAAAACGAATAAGAATACTACAAAAGAGAAAAGAGGAGGAGGAGGAGGAGATGAGGAGGAGGAGAAGGAGGGAGGGGGGAAGAGGGAGAGGGAGGAGGGAGGAGGGAGGGAGGAGGAGGGGGGAGGGGGAGGAGGAGGGAGGAGGGAGGAGGAGGAGGCAAGGGAGGAGGGAGGAGGGAGGAGGGAGAAAGGAGGATGGGGAGGAGGGAGAGGGAGGAGGGAGGAGGGAGGAGGGATGGAGGAGGGAGGAGGGAGGAGGGAAGAGGGAGGAGGGAGGAGTTAGGATGGACGAGGGAGGAGGAGAAGGAGGAGGGGGAGGAGCAGGAAGAGGAGGAGGAGGAGGAATACTAATAATAATAAGGCTAACACTAACAATAGTAATAATATCCAGAAGAAGATGATGAAGAAGAAGAAGAAGAGGTGGAGGAGGAGGAGGAACAGGAGGAGGAGGTGACGGCGGCGGAGGCGGAGGCGGAGGCGGAGACGGAGGCGGAGGCGCAGGCGGAGGCGGATGCGGAGGTGGAGGCGAAGGAGGAGGAGACAGAGGAGGATGAGGAGTAGGAGGACGAGAAGGATGAGGAGGATGAGGAGAAGGAGGAGGAAGAGGAAGAGGAGGATGAGGAGAAGGCGAAGGCGCTGGCGGAGGCGGAGGCGGTGGCAGAGGCGGAGGCGGAGGCGGAGGCGGCGGCGGCGGCGGCGGAGGAGGAGGAGGAGGAGAAGGCGGAGGCAGATGATGATGATGATGATGATGCTGATGATGATGATGATGATGATGATGATGATGATGATGAGGATGAGGATGAGGATGAGGATGAGGATGAGGGATGATGATGCGGATGAGGATGAGGATGAGGATGAGTAGGTTGATGATGACGATGCTGATGATGATGCTGATGATGATGATGATGATGATATTGATGATGCTGATGATGATGCTGATGATGCTGATGATGATGATGATTATGATGATGATGATGATGATGATGATGATG
>CAUYUJ010015643.1:0-144588 GCA_963575745.1 Prorocentrum cordatum
GAAGGCCCCAGTGCCCGCGGCCGCATGCGTCCCCCACACCCATTTCGGCACACCCCTCACAAGTTTCGTGGCTCCATAGGGAGCTCCACCGAAGGCCCCAGTGCCCGCGGCCGCATGCGTCCCCCACACCCATTTCGGCACACCCCTCACACGCTTCGTGGCTCCATAGGGAGCTCCACCGAAGGCCCCAGTGCCCGCGGCCGCATGTGTCCCCCACACCCATTTCGGCACACCCCTCACACGTTTCGTGGCTCCATAGGGAGCTCCACCGAAGGCCCCAGTGCCCGCGGCCGCATGCGTCCCCCACACCCATTTCGGCACACCCCTCGCACGTTTCGTGGCTCCATAGGGAGCTCCACCGAAGGCCCCAGTGCCCGCGGCCGCATGCGTCACCCACACCCATTTCGGCACACCCCTCACACGTTTCGTGGCTCCATAGGGAGCTCCACCGAAGGCCCCAGTGCCCGCGGACGCATGCGTCCCCCACACCCATTTCGGCACACCCCTCACACGCTTCGTGGCTCCATAGGGAGCTCCACCGAAGGCCCCAGTGCCCGCGGCCGCATGCGTCCCCCACACCCATTTCGGCACACCCCTCACACGCTTCGTGGTTCCATAGGGAGTTCCACCGAAGGCCCCAGTGCCCGCGGCCGCATGCGTCCCCCACACCCATTTCGGCACACCCCTCACACGTTTTGTGGCTCCATAGGGAGCTCCACCGAAGGCCCAGTGCCCGCGGCCGCATGCGTCCCCCACACCAATTTCGGCACACCCCTCACACGTTTCGTGGCTCCATAGGGAGCTCCACCGAAGGCCCCAGTGCCCGCGGCCACATGCGTCACCCGCACCCATTTAGGCACACCCCTCACACGTTTCGTGGCTCCATAGGGAGCTCCACCGAAGGCCCCAGTGCCCGCGGCCGCATGCGTCACCCACACCCATTTCGGCACACCCCTCACACGTTTCGTGGCTCCATAGGGAGCTCCACCGAAGGCCTCGGTGCCGCCGCCCGCATGCGTCACCCCCACCCATTTCGGCACACCCCCCGCATTTCTCGCACGGCAGGGTCATCACCACGGTGGCGTGCCAGGGGCGCACCTTGCGCGAAGGCGACAGGGCGGGGGAACGGCGCTCCGGGGGCGGCCAGACCTCCGGGGCGCGAGCAGTCCGCGGCCAGACCATCTCTCGGTCCTGTGGACTCTCGCCCTGGGCCGTCGGCTGCCCGGCGCGCTGCTCCCTCGGTCGACGTCGCCCAGGCGTGATCCTGGATTGCGGCCGCCACGAGGTAGGGAACGGCAAGAAGGAGGACGACGACTGGTGGCTGGAGCTCTACGTGCGGCTCTCGCGCGCCACGCGCCACGAGGACCTCCTGCTCATGCGGGCGCCGCGCATCGAGTTCTTCCTGGCAGGGCCGCCGCAGGGCTTGCGGAAGCAGCTGGAGCCGTTTGCGGCGCGCACGAAGCGGTGCAGGAGGGAAGCGACGGCCCTCGCCAGGGAGCTCGGCTTCACCGAGTTCATCCGCGAGGCCTGACCTGAGGAGCGTCTCCCCCGAGCCGCGCCTTCTCTCGACTGCCCGACTAATTGTTTGGCCTCGCGCCGCGGACGACCCGCGCGCGTCGCTGGGACCCTCTCGGGGCGACCAGCGCGCGTCGCGGGAACTCCGTGCTGCGGGGGGCCCGGCGCCTCGTTCGCCCGTCGTCGCTCTGCCCAGCGGTCAGAGACTTGCCCGCTATCAGCCAGCCAGTTAGCTAGTCAGCTCTCTCTGCTTCGCGCAGCGGACGACCCGCGCGCGTCGCTGGGACCCCGCCCGGGGCGACCAGCGCGCGTCGCGGGGACTCCGCGCTGCGCTGCGCCCGCAGCCTTGGATTTTGAAGTGCGCGGGCAAAGAGGAAGGAAAAAAAAAACCGAAAGCGGGCGCGATCCTCGCAAGAGGCGTGCCGACATGGGCGTCGCGACGTGCGGACGCTGCCGTCGGGGTTCCCGCGGAAGCTGCCTGCGGCGGCCACGCCCAGTGTCACGTGTGTTCGGACAGGCATGCTCGACACTTACACTAGGCGGTTCCATGATCGCATTCATGCAAATATATTCACTCGCGCGCAGACCCATTCATACTCAGATTCCCTCGCGCTCTGACTCACCCGCGTTCTTTCTCTCGTAATCAGATCTATCGTATTCCTTTGCGTTGTGTACCCCGCCACATTTCGGCACACCCCTCATGCGGTTCGTGGCCCCATAGGGAGCGCCACCGAAGAAGATACTCACAATTGCGATACTCACAACTGCATATGGTTGGGTCCTTTGCCAGGATAATGTTCGGTTTCGTGCGTGGTTTTTCGCCAAAATGATCAAGGATGCTCCTTGATGGTCCTCGCCGAAGAAGAAATGCACACGTCCGAGCGATGCCAAGTAAGGGGGGGGGTCAGAGGCGGTCCCCTTTCGTGCCCCGCTCGGGCCCCTCCGGAGCCCCAGGGGGACTCGGGTCAGGTACACCACGTGGTCCATTTCCGATCGTGCT
This sequence comes from Prorocentrum cordatum, assembly GCA_963575745.1. Lineage (NCBI taxonomy): Eukaryota > Dinophyceae > Prorocentrales > Prorocentraceae > Prorocentrum > Prorocentrum cordatum. The sequence continues at coordinate 2,516 of CAUYUJ010015643.1, forward strand.
CGTTTCTAATCGTGCTCGTTTCGGACTGTCCCTGGCCGCCCAGTGGCCAGGAAGAGGCCCAGGATAGAACCATGAGAGATGAGAAAAGATCGTGGGCCCCCCCCCAGACCCCCCAGAAAAATCAGAGAACTTTCGCAGAATCAGACGCGACAAAGGTGTACCGTTTGGGTACCTTTTCAGACCACCCTCGCCGCACGCCCACTTATGATTATGTCGGGCCTGTCCCCCTACATTGGGGATTTTCGACGAAGAATAGAACATACCCCCAAAATAATACAAACATAGTCTGGGGACTCTTTATATTTATATATATATATATATAAACAAGTTTGGGGTATGTTTTCCTATTACCCAGCCATCCTGTGGTGTTGGGTCCTCGTTTAAAGGGACGGTGCCCCGCGTTCTCCTTCCTCCCGCTGCCCCCTCCCTCCTCCCTCCTCCCCCTCCTTGCCTCTGCTCTCGGCACGTGGCCCCATAGGGAGCTCCACCGAAGGCCCCAGTGCTCGCGGCCGCATGCGTCACGCACACCCAATTCGGTACACCCCTCACACGCTTCGTGGCCCCATAGGGAGCTCCACCGAAGGCCCCAGTGCCCGCGGCCGCATGCGTCACGCACACCCAATTTCGGCACACCCCTCACACGTTTCGTGGCCCCATAGGGAGCTCCACCGAAGGCCCCAGTGCCCGCGGCCGCATGCGTCACGCACACCTAATTCGGCACACCCCTCACACGCTTCGTGGCCCCATAGGGAGCTCCACCGAAGGCCCCAGTGCCCGCGGCCGCATGCGTCACGCACACCCAATTCGGCACACCCCTCACACGTTTCGTGGCCTCAGAGGGACTCCACCGAATGCCCCAGTGGCACGCGTCGGATGTGTCCCCCACACCCATTTCGGCACACCCCTCACACGTTTCGTGGCTCCATAGGGAGCTCCACCGAAGGCCCCAGTGCCCGCGGCCGCATGCGTCCCCCACACCCATTTCGGCACACCCCTCACACGTTTCGTGGCTCCATAGGGAGCTCCACCGAAGGCCCCCGTGCCCGCGGCCGCATGCGTCCCCCACACCCATTTCGGCACACCCCTCACCCGTTTCGTGGCTCCATAGGGAGCTCCACCGAAGGCCCCATTGGCGCTGCCGCCGCTCATGCGTCCACGTCAACACGCCAATTCGTAACACCCCTCACACGCTTCGTGGCCCCATAGGGAGGCTCCACGAAGGCCCCGTGCCCGCGGCCGCATGCGTCACCCACACCCATTTCGGCACACCCCTCACACGTTTCGTGGCTCCATAGGGAGCTCCACCGAAGGCCCCATTGCCCGCGGCCGCATGCGTCACCCACACCCATTTCGGCACACCCCTCACACGTTTCGTGGCTCCATAGGGAGCTCCACCGAAGGCCCCAGTGGCCGCGGCCGCATGGGTCACCCACACCCATTTCGGCACACCCCTCACACGTTTCGTGGCTCCATAGGGAGCTCCACCGAAGGCCCCAGTGCCCGCGGCCGCATGCGTCCCCCACACCCATTTCGGCACACCCCTCACACGTTTCGTGGCTCCATAGGGAGCTCCACCGAAGGCCCCAGTGTCCGCGGCCGCATGCGTCCCCCACACCCATTTCGGCGGCACAGACCCCTCTACACGTTTTTCATGGCCCCATAGGAGCTCCACCGAAGGCCCCAGTGTCCCGCGGCCGCATGCGTCCAGCGCACACCCAATTCGGTCACCCTCACCGTTTCGTGGCCCCGTGGGAGCTCCACCGAAGGCCCCAGTGGCCCGCTGCCCGCTGCTCACGCACACCAATTCGGCCCGCACCCCCTCACACTTTCGTGGCCCCATAGGGAGGCTCCACCGAAGGCCCCAGTGGCCGCGGCAGCATGCGTCACGCCACCCAATTCGCACACCCCTCCCACTTTCGTGGCCCCATAGGGAGCTCCACCGAAGGCCCCAGTGCTGCCGCCCGCATGCGTCACGCACACCTAATTCGGCACACCCCTCACACGTTTCGTGGCCCCATAGGGATCTCCACCGAAGGCCCCAGTGCTGCCGCCCGCATGCGTCACGCACACCCAATTCGGCACACCCCTCACACGTTTCATGGCCCCATAGGGAGCTCCACCGAAGGCCCCAGTGCTGCCGCCCGCATGCGTCACGCACACCCAATTCGGCACACCCCTCACACGTTTCGTGGCCCCATAGGGAGCTCCACCGAAGGCCCCAGTGCCGCCGCCGCATGCGTCCCCCACACCCATTTCGGCACACCCCTCACACGTTTCGTGGCCCCATAGGGAGCTCCACCGAAGGCCCCAGTGGCCGCGGCCGCATGCGTCACCCACACCCATTTCGGCACACCCCTCACACGTTTCGTGGCCCCATAGGGAGCTCCACCGAAGGCCCCAGTGCCCGCGGCCGCATGCGTCACCCCCATCCACTTCGGCCAACCCCTCACACGCTTCGTGGCCCCATAGGGAGCTCCACCGAAGGCCCCAGTGCCCGCGGCCGCATGCGTCACCCACACACATTTCGGCACACCCCTCACACGCTTCGTGGCCCCATAGGGAGCTCCACCGAAGGCCTCAGTGCCTCCGCCCGCATGCGTCACCCCCACCAATTTCGGCACACCCCTCACACGATTCGTGGCCCCATAGGGAGCTCCACCGAAGGCCCCAGTGCCGCCGCCCGCATGCGTCCCCCACACCCATTTCGGCACACCCCTCACACGCTTCGTTGCCCCACAGGGAGCTCCACCGCGACGTGCGGACGCTGCCGTCGGGGTTCCTGCGGAAGCTGCCTGCGGCGGCCACGCCCAGTGTCACGTGTGTTCGGACAGGCATGCTCGAACCATTCACATTCATGTACACTTACACTAGGCGTTTCCATGATCGCATTCATGCAAATATATTCACTCGCGCGCAGACCCATTCATACTCAGATTCCCTCGCGCTCTGACTCACCCGCGTTCTTTCTCTCGTAATCAGATCTATCAAATTCCTTTGCGTTGTGTACCCCCGGCACACCCCTCATGCGGTTCGTGGCCCCATAGGGAGCGCCACCGAAGAAGATACTCACAATTGCGATACTCACAACTGCATATGGTTGGGTCCTTCGCCAGGATAATTTTCTTTTTCGCCGAAAATCCCCCTGTAGGGGGACAGGCCCGACCTAAACTTGTGACCCCCCCCCATTGTGCGCATCGCCCGAGGCCCGGCGGCCCCTCCCCGCTGGGGGGCGGCCCCCTGGCGAGGCGAGGCGGGGAGCCGCGCCCGGGCAGGCCGCGGATGGCGAAGCGTGCGAAATCTAAGGGCAATGTCGTGGAATGGCCAGGGCATACAGTCGGGGCGTTGACCTAAGGAACCCTGAATAAGGAGCGAGGCCCCTATCTTCCATAAGTTAAACTTCGATTTCCGATCGAAAACCTAAGGAAAAAACAAAGCAAGCTGCGAAACAATTAAGGAACACGGAGCCCCTCCCCAACGAAAAGGGTTCCTTCTTCAGGGCCCCGACTGTAAGGGCAATGTAGTGGAATGGCCAGGGCATAGTTTCACAAACTCGGGCTCCCAGGCTCAATTCCCAAGGGCACCCAAGTTGTTCCCCCCCGCAATCTGCAGAGGAGCCACGCCGGGCGGCCCTGCCCCAGAGGCCCAGGCCCCCCCCCCCCCGGCGCTCGCTGCCATGGCCTAGTTGGGCGGCCCTCTGGCTCCGAGCCAACCTGTCGCGTGCGCCGGCCGCGGCGCAGGGGGGGGGGCGTGGCAGTCGGAAGGGAGGGTCGAAGGAGAACGCCATCGGAAGGAAAGGGGAGAGCGACGGGGGGGGGGGACGCGAGCCCAGACCTCCGACGTATTGAAGTCATCAAGACGGAGGGTCGAAGGAGAACGCCATTGGAAGGAAAGGGGAGAGCGACGGGGGGGGGGACGCGAGCCCAGACCTCCGACGCATTGAAAAATCAAGACGGAGGTTTCTCTCGATTTTCGGCCTCTGGCAGCCCCCTCGCCGAGCCCCGGGACCGTCAAAAAACGACTCAGGATGAAAAGCCGGTCCTGGGGAATGGGTCGAGACTTCTGGGGACCCCGTATTGAGAAAATCACGACGTCGGATCTCTGGGAGAGAGAAAGAGAGAGAGAGAGAGAGAGAGAGAGAGGAGGCCTTCGCAGAAGGCGGCGGGGCTTTTCGCGGAGGTCCTCGCGCCCTCTGGGGAGTCTCCCGTGCCTCCGGGGAGGGCTCGCGAGACTTCTCTCGCGAGGCCAGAAGACCTCCGGGCCTTCCGAGAAGGCCGGCCCCCTCTCACTCCCCCCCCTTCTGGGCTCGCCGACCCAAGGGGCCTCCGCAGCAGACGTGGAGGAACGAGAGGACAAGTCAGCAGCACCGGCACGCGGGCGGCACGGCGGGAGGCGGCAGACAGCACATGCGACACCGGAAGCCGCACATCTCCTCTCCTAGGGGTCGGCGGAATGGCGTACGCCTCTTGGATAGGGGGAGCCTCATTTGCGTTGCGGCGCCAACCCGCCCACATCGACGACAGCACCTCCGCGATCTTGCGCTGTGCGGTGGCCGATTTCGACTTCTCGCTCATGGTCATCACCTGGATCGTGAGGTCCATACGTCGCAAGAGAATCTGTCTGCGCATCGTGTACTCTTTGCGGACTGCATCAACCTGTTCCCTCACGGCCATCTCCTTGGAGATCCACGCATGCGTTGGGAGTCCCGAAACAGTGCCGTGACAGACCGTGCGGTGACCTCGAAATCCCACTGACTGACCGCACAGTGTGATCACCGCACCGTTGGGGCCCCCGACTGAGCATCACACCGATCGAATGAGCTCAGGAAGACCCCAGGAAGACTACGAGGGGGGTTACTGTAAGATGGCAGGGCGGATGAGAGGACGATGAGACGGAGGCGAACTATGTGAGTGGGATGCATACCAGACGTTGACACGTTTCGAGCCCTGCATCTCCTGCATGATCGACAGGTTGCTGCTTGCGAGGGCGGGCGCGGTGGAGGCAGCGGAGCTGTCCACAGGAGGTACGCCTTGCGCGCACATGGCGTCGGCGGCCTTGGCCATGCGCTCGACCACGGGCTTTGAGGCGTCGGCGTCTGCTGCGGCCGCCCTCTTGACCAGAGCCTCGACGAGCTCCTCTGGAGGATTTTCAACCGTACGCCGGCGCCGCAGCTGGCCAGCGCCCCGCCAGGCCCAGCAGCACTGGCGCGCAGAGCATCCCGACACGGGCCAGGGCGGCGTGCACACCAGTCCTGGGGCCAGGAAGTGCCTGGTCGACACCTGTGCCCGCGCGCCCAGCAGGTTCGCGAGACAAGATGTCTTGCTGTCGGATCGCCAAGGGGACTTGTCTTCGTCTACGATGGGCGCCGCTAAGCTTCACGACGACAGCAAACGCGTCTTGCGCAAGAAGCCATAGCGACCTTCCACCGCGACTTGCGCGGGCGGCCAGCGTTGCACAACGCGTGGAGCAGAGGGCGCTTGCGCGCGACCTGGCGCGGGAAGCCATGTCCGGGCAATCGGCCCCGTTTCCTTCCGTCGCTCAGGTGGCCGCCACGACGCCCGCCGCCGCCCGGAATGCCCCAAAGGCTGCAGCACTCCATGAGAAGCCGGAGGCACCTTGGGCCAGGGACGGGTACCTCTGACCTGGGGGGACCAAACGGTACCGATACTGCTGCTCTACGGACCTCTCCTGGCGTGCGGTCTGACCGGGATTTCGAAGCGAATCCAGCCGTGGCGACGACGGAATAAAATAATAATAATAATAATAATAATAAGACTAAACATAATAATAATACTAATAGTAGTAGTACTAATCGTAGTAGTAGTAGTAGTAGTAGTAGTAGTAGTAGTAGTAGTAGTAGTAGTAGTAGTAGTAGTAGTAGTAGTAGTAGTAGTAGTAGTAGTAGTAGTAGTAGTAGTAGTAGTAGTAGTAGTAGTAGTAGTAGTAGTAGTAGTAGTAGTAGTAGTAGTAGTAGTAGTAGTAGTAGTAGTAGTAGTAGTAGTAGTAGTAGTAGTAGTAGTAGTAGTGGTAGTATAGTAGTAGTAGTAGTAGTAGTAGTAGTAGTAGTAGTAGTAGTAGTAGTAGTAGTAGTAGTAGTAGTAGTAGTAGTAGTAGTAGTAGTAATACTAATAGTAATCATAATAATAGCGGTGCTTTTTCCTCTCCTGGGAGGAAAAATCGCCACCGCGCCGCCTGACACGTTGAGGCGTGGAAGAACGCCAAGGGGTGTCTGGTAAGGCTTTGTAATCTAATATGAGAACGCTCCCCTTTCTGCTATCATATTCCTGCATGCTTCCCCCCTGCTCACTGGGGCCACTTCTCTCGCACGCTCGACGATGGTGCACTTCTCCCTTGGCAGCTAATTCCTGAAACCCCCTTCCACGCGTGCCCGCTCGACGATGGTGCACTTCTCGCTTGGCAGTTAATTCCTGAAACCCCCTTCCACGCGTGCCCGCTCGACGATGGTGCACTTCTCGCTTGGCAGTTAATTCCTGAAACCCCCTTCCACGCGTGCCCGCTCGACGATGGTGCACTTCTCGCTTGGCAGTTAATTCCTGAAACCCCCTTCCACGCGTGCCCGCTCGACGATGGTGCACTTCTCGCTTGGCAGTTAATTCCTGAAACCCCCTTCCACGCGTGCCCGCTCGACGATGGTGCACTTCTCGCTTGGCAGTTAATGCCTGAACCCCCCTTCCACGCGTGCCTGCTCGAGGATGGAGCACTTCCTGCATGACAGCCGATGCCTGAACCATCATTCTATGCGCGCCCGCTCGAGGATTGCGCACTTCCCGCATGGCTGCTCCTGGACCCTTCATCCTACGCGCACCCGCTCGAGGATCGTGCGCTTCCCGCATTTCCAGGCGCTGCTCCCAAGCGCTCCAGGGCCTCCCAAGCCACAAACCTTCGTTAAACACAACGGATATGCCAGATGCGTCCCGAGCTTCCGAGGCGTCCCGTACAAGATGACCCAACATGCCTCGAAGACTACCCAACATGGCCCCAAGGCGGCTGACAATTGTTATTCAAGACGGCCTAAGATGCCTGCAAGAGCGCTCCAAAGAGCGACAAGAGGACCTCCAACACGGCCCGACTGCGCCACAGCCAACATGATGTCCCTTGACGTCTGAACGATTTTCGCACTCCTCTTTTCGGGCTGCCGTCCGCTCAAGACGGCACACGAGGACCCCACAACGGCCCAGAAAGCATCCAAGGCGGCCCCGAAACAGCCCACGAGGGCCTCCCGCGGGACCCAAGACGGCCTCAGAGGGCCCGTCGACGGCCCAAGGCGGCGCCACGATGGCCCCCAGGCATGCATCGTACAGGCAAGAGGGCCCACCAACGGTCCAAGAGGACCCCAAGCTGGCGGAAGAGGGCCCCAAGACGCCCCAAGAGGGCCCCAAGGGACCCCCAAGACTGCCTCACAAGAAACTTCAAGGCAGCCCCAGTCGACCCAACCGAGTCCCACCAGCCCTCTCGGCGTAGGTGGTCTAACGATGTCTTTCTTTCCTCTTCCAAAGAACCCCTCTTCCCCTTCGGGAAAGGGTTAACCACTGTTCCCTATAAAATATACAGCCCCTCCCCCAGGCGACTGGGAGCCAACCCAGGTCCATGCGCCCCCCCACCATCCCTTGTAAACAGCAATACAAAACACACTCTGCCCCCACCATCCCTGGTGAAACACTACAAACACACTCTGTCTCCAAATTCTGAATATGCGCAGCGAACCCGACGCGGGTTCCCCCCACCATCCCTGTCAAAAAAACAATACAGAGTACACTTGGCGGCGGCGGCGGCTGCGGCGGCTGCGGCGGGGGCAGCGGCTGCGGCGGCTGCGGCGGTGGCGGCGGCGGGGGCGGCGGCGGCGGCGGCGGCGGGGGCGGGGGCGGCGGCGGCGGTGGCGGCGGCGGCAGCAGCGGTGGCGGCATCGACTGCGGCGGCAGCGGCTGCGGCGGCGGCGATTTGGGCGCGCGGCGGCGGCGGCGGGCGGCAGCGCGGTGGCGGCGGCAGCGGCGGACAGCGGCGGCGGCGGCGGCGCGGCGGCGGCGGCGGCGGCGGCGGATTGGCCCCCAGTAGCTGGCCATCCAACGACGACTGCTGCATATGCTGCGGCTCGGGCCAGGCTCGGGTGCTACGTATGTGTTGGGAGGGCGGGTGGGAGTGAGCGAGACGGCTTACGGGCGGGGAGGGAGACTCTTGACCCTTCCCCCTACCCCCGCGCCTGTATGTTTTTTGGAGGGTTTCGCGGGTGGTCGGAGGGCCCATTTTCGGCACCTGGGAGGGCCAACTTTTGACACCCCTCACGAGGATCGTGTCCCCCGAGGGGGGGGGGACCTCGATCGGGAGACCACCTCCTTTGATCAATAGCCCCGAAGATGGCCCCAAGAGGCGCTCCAGGGCTCCCAAGAGAGCCCCAAGAGAGCCCCAAGAGGGCTCCAAGAGGGCCCTCTTGGGGCCCAGTAAGCACCCGAGAGGCCCCCGAGCGGCCTCAGAGAGCCCACGATGACCTCCAAGATGGCTCAGATAGCCCAATCTGGCTCAAGATGGCTCCCAAAATTCTCCACACGGCCCCAAGACCGCTCCAAGAGCGCCCAAGAGCGCTCCAGGAGAGCCCCAAGAAGCGGTCTGCGGGCTCCTGAGGGGGGAGCTGGGTTGGGGACCCCCTCCATCGTGTAATCGATGGCCTCCAAGATGACCCCCAGAAACCTTCCAGGGTTACCAAGAGGGTTTCCAAGAATGCCCCCAACAATTCCAAAGAGCACCAACAGCAGCAACAAACGCAATAATACCTCTGGATGGTTCCATGAGTCCTCGTCCGCGTCGTCCTCATCCTAGTCCTCGTCCTCCTCGTCCTCATCAGCGTCCTCGTCCTCATCCTCCCCCTGCTCCTCCTCCGCCTCTTCCCCTCGCCCCCACGCGGCCCCTAGGCATGACCCGGAGAGGCCTTCCAAGGCCATTCCCTTGCTCCCATAGATCACTCGGTTCACCCTGGTTGCTCGCTTTGTTTCCCTAGATGTGTCCCTTCGTCCCTTTCCCCGTCAGCTCTCATGGGCAGGGCGTCTGCATGGGCTGGTGGGGATACGCGAAGCGCGAAGCATTTCCTCCTCCTCCTCCTCCTCATCATCATCATCATCACCATCGTGATCATCATCAGCATCATCATCATCAGCAGCATCATTATCAGCATCATCATCACCATCATCAGCATCAGCATCAACACCATCACCATCACCATCATCATCACCATCACCATTATCGTCATCATCAGCATCATCATCATCACCAGCATCGCCGACGTTGTAATAAGCATCTTCTGCGACGTCATGTTCAGCATCGTCGCCGTCGCCATCATAATCAACATCGCCATCAACATCACCATCGACCCCTATCGACACCAACACCACCATCATCATCATCATCAGCATCATCATCATTATCATCATCAACATCACCACCACCATCATCTGCAACATCACCATCTTTCATCATCATCACCATCATCATCATCATCGTCATCATCATCATCATCATTACCACCATCAATCAGCATCGCCTTCATCAGCAACACCATCCGCACCATCATCATCATCATCCACCTCATCCTCCTCCTCCTCACCATGATCATCAGCGTCACCATCAGCATCACCATCACTAGCACCATCAGCATCATCAGATCATCATCATCAGCATCATCTCTGTCATAATCACAAACATCACCATCTACCATCACCACCATGAATCGCCGACCATCGATCATCGATCACCAGTCATCGTCATCATCACCACCATCATTCTGATCATGATCATGATCATGATCATGATCATGATCATGATGATCATCATCATCATCATCATCATCATCATCATCATCATCATCATCATCATCATAATCTTCACCACCATCGTCATCATCATCACCGTAACCATCCTCATCCTCACCCTCATCCCCATCCTCATTCTGATCCTCGACCGCATCCTCTTCATCCTCATCCTCATCCTCATCATGATCCTTAATTCCATCTTCCTCGATTATCATCATCGTCATCACCCCCATCATCCTCATTATCGTCATCATGGCTCTCATAAGCCTTGAGACACGAAGTGTCACACGTGACGTCCCGCGTGCCCCCTCGAACAATCGCCACCTAGAATGCTGGGCTGGCACGGTGGCGGCACTTGCCGCAGGCAACTGGATACCTCTGACTCCTCTTGATTGCCTGTGATGGGGCTGGAGTAGCTCGGTTTTCTTCCGTCGATCAGTTGACCCGCGGGGGCCATCGGTGGGTAAGACATTCTGCGGGAATCAACTGACAAGTCGCTCTCTTGTTCGACGCGGTTGGCAGGTCAAGATCCTCCGCGAGTTTCATGCTGCTCTTCGTGTCCACCGCCTGCGCCACGCCCTCCAAGTCGTCGGCGGGCTTCTCGACCCAGCCCTTCCCGTCTCCTGGTGTGCTGCCAGAATAGACCTGGACGCCCCTCACATGCTGGCGATCCCGCGCGTACTATGGCGACTGCAGCGCACCCCCGCCCAAACGCTGCTTATCGATACCCAGCCCCCCCTGAGTAACGACCGCTACCCGAAATACTGCAAGAAGAACCTCGAAGGAGGTCATCACCAACGTTTGGCGGCGCGCACGAGGGGGTGGGGGGAGGGGGGAGAGCTTCTTAGAAGCAGGCTGCTTCTTAGAAGGCGCCGGCCTTACATCTATAGATAAGGCCCGCGCCTTCTAAGAAGCAGGGGTGCTTCTAAGAAGCCCTCCCCCTCCCCCCACCCCCCTCTGCGCGTGGCTGAATTACCTTGTTGGCTTGGGCGATGAACGCAACTTCTGTAGATTTCCAGCTTGTCGGGGGGCTGCCGTGGCCGGCATGTTTGGGGGGGGACGCGCCGGCCTCGGCCAGACCCGGGGCCCTCGCAACACACAAATAAAAAGATGCCTTATATTTTCCTATATTTTCTGGGTTTTTGTCTTCCACACCACTTCCCCCCATATTCTCCCATATTTTCTGGGGGGTCGACGATTAATTGTGTCTGTATGTTTTTTCCCCTCCTGAGGGAAGGCCTCCAGCAACGACCGCGTTTGGGGAAAGAGTCGTGCCATCATGCAGGGAAAAGCAGTGGCCCCACCAAGAGAACGAGCCGTCGGGGGGAGCTCAGAATGGGCAAGGCTCCCATCCACAGAGCAATCTTTTTTCATGGAAGCACTGGCCCGGGGGAATCCGAACCCTGGTCAGTCGGGCTCTGCAGTATCCTGCAAAAAAGTCTCAGAGATCCTGCGGACTCCTGCGCGCTGGCTCTGCCTGATCCTGCAAGATCCGGCGCTCTGGCTGGCCCCCGTTTGCACTGACCCTCGTCTCAAGAGAGGACGCCCGAGATGGGTACGGAGAGGATGGGTGGGATGCCCAACAACACGTGTTGTCCAAAATCAACAGCGGCCGCTGTTGGGCAGGCGGCCTTCTGTCTCAAATGTGCAACGTCCGCGGCGACGCCGACAGCGAACCCTGCTCAGAATGAGCAGGAACTGCTGTTGGACTCTGTACCCATTCTGTCCGTACCCATTCCGATCGTCCCCATCTCAGGGCTCCCGATCCTCCGAGCTCCTCGGGGGTCCTGGCAAGCCAGAGCTCCTCGAGAAGAGGCGGGGGCGGAGGAGCCGGCAGCGGCAGCGGCAGCTTCCCAGCGAGCACAAGGACCAGGGGGCTACCAGCGGCTTGCACAGGTCCCCCTCGTGCAGGCGGGGGATTCGTGTTCGAGCTCGAGCACGTCTTACTTCCCTGGACAGCCAAGCTGCCTATCCGAAAGAGTGCGTGGGGAGGAAAAGCAGACCCCACAAATTTGCTGACTCGAGAGCCCTGCCAACAACTGCCTGTGCTGTGGCCACTGACCGCCAGAGACCACGCTGACAGTGCACGTGCGCTCCTGTGCCTTGAGCTTGGCCAGGCCAGCCCTGGAGCCAAGTCCTCCTCCGACTCCACCTCCAGCTCCACCTCCTCCTCCTCCTCCTCCTCCTCCTCCTCTTCTTCTTTTTCCTCCTCCTCCTCCTCCTCTTTTTCTTTTTCCTCCTCCTCCTCCTCCTCCTCCTCTTTCTCCTCCAGTTCCTCCTCCTCCTCCCTCCCGTCCCTCCCTCTCCCTTCTCCTCCCCCGCCCCTCTCCTCTCTCCCCCTCTCCTCTCCTCCCCCCCTCGTCCGCCCCCGCGGCGCTCCGCTGGCCGGGCCCGCAAGCGCGGGGAGGTCGAAGCCCCGGCCGGCCCGCAGGCGGGTGCAGATGAGGTCGGCCGCGAGCTCCGAGAGCAGGGCGCGCCTTGCGGAGGAGGAGGAGGAGGAGGAGGAGGAGGGAGGAGGGAGGAGGAGGAGGGAGGAGGGAGGGAGGAGGAGGAGGAGGGAGGAGGGGGAGGGAAGAGGAGGAGGAGGAGGAGGAGGAGGAGGAGGAGGAGGAGGAGGAGGAGGAGGAGGAGGAGGAGGAGGCGGAGGCGGAGGCGGAGGAGGAGGGAGGAGGAGGAGGAGGGAGGAGGAGGAGGAGGAGGAGGAGGAGGGAGGGGAGGAGGAGGGAGGAGGAGGGAGGAGGAGGGCGCGCCTGCGGGGGAGGGTCGGGCCGGGCGAAAGGGGGGGATAGCAAAGGGGGGGGTTGAGAATCAGCTTGCGCAGCTGACTTTCCCGGCGCCTCCCGGCGCCGGGAGGCGCCCCTGTATCGAGGAGTGGGCCCGGCGGCGGGGCCGAAACCAGCTGCATGCAGCAAATTTCGTAACCCCCCCTTTCCCAATCCCCCCCTTTCGTGCGGCCCAGGAGGGGGGGTCGGATCGGATCGGAGGATGGGATCGGATCGGAACTTGAGGCCAGTTCGATCGAAGCCTCCTCTGAGTGAACGAAAATAGAGAAAGGTAGGCATGACAGCAAGACGACTGCCCCGATGGGAGCGGTCGGCAGGAGCCTGCAGTGGGACAGCAGGGGCCACGTCCCACTCTCGCACAAGACCATAGCCCCTCCTGAGCCCAAAGTGGTCCTCATTTCAGCGCCTTACACCCAGCGCCCTCGCATTACAAAGGCTCCCTCTGGGGGTGGGGGTCGGCGTCCTCTCCAGACCCTCTCGCGTCGCGGAAAATTCGCGACAACGTTTTTTGGGTTTGTTTTATTTCTTATTCCATGGGGGGGTCAAAGCGGCGCGGCGAGAGACCGCGTGGTGACCTCGTAATTCCCAGACAGCTTCTAGGGTTCTCATAAAGGTAAACAGTAGCGGCCTCCCGAATGGGGTCCGAGCAGGTGGGGCCCGAGGATCGCGCCACATCACCAATGCATCGGCCACGTCGACGGGCGACGTCGACGAGGAGAAACTGGGACTCCACATCCGGCCGCATGGCCGATGCCTCGGCGCTGTGGCGCGACCCTTCGACCCCATCCAGATCGGACCCCACCTGGGAGGCCCAGAACCAGCGGGCCGCAGGAGAGCCCCACGATATGGGGGGCGGGGAGCCCGGGGACGCTTGGTCCACCGGGCCGCTGCGCCCGAGAGGCCTCCTCGCACGCCGGGGCCGCGCTCTCGCCTCCGTGCCGGCTGCACCTGTTGCTCCCGACGGCCACGCTCCCTCGGAGCGGATGCGCAGAGGTGCACGTGGTCGTGCTCTCGCCTCCGTCAACAAGTCCGGACGGCCACGATGCCTCGGAGCGGATGCGCAGAGGTGCACGTGGTCGTGCTCTCGCCCCAGTGCCGGCCGCACGGCCACGATCCCCTTGCACCAAGACGCACAGGAAGGTGCACGTGGCCGTGCTCCAGCCCTGCCCCGGCCGCTCTCGCCCCCGTCCCGCCTCTTCACCTCTGCTGCTGCAGGAGGGCGCGAGGTACTTGGGGGGGGTCCCGAAACAGTGCGGTGACAGACTGTGTGGTGGTCTCGAAAGCTCAAGAGACCTCACCGCACGATCCGTCGCCGCACGATTCGGGGGCCCTGGAGGCCCCAGTCGCCACAGTCATCCTCTGAGAACGACCCGCGTCCCAAAGCTATGTAGTCACCCGAGCCCCCCCACTGACTCACCACACGGCGTGGTCACCACACCGTTTGCCCCCCCTCCGCCCCCGCCCTTAGGCGATGTTTCGGCTTCTCGGGGCCCTCAACCCTGGGATCGTCAGCAAAAACGACTCGGGATGGCAAGCCCGTCCTCGGGAAGGGGTGCCGACCTCTGGGGGTCCACGTTGCGAGAGAGTAGCGCCGTCGGGGGTCCGGGTCCGGCGGGATCCCTCGATGTGGATGCCCTTTTCCTCGACTTCAGCACCTGGGGCCCGCTGTTGGGCCCCGGGGAAATCACATGACAAACGATCAACACGCACCCATACCCATAGGGGGGACGGAATGAAGTGTGGGTGCGTGTTGTCGGATAGGGGTCCCCGCTCGAACGGGAGCCTCCCCAGGGGTCCGACAACCCGCACCCATACCCATAGCCAGTCCTTCTCCCTCCGACCTCCCTATGGGTATGGGTGTGTGTTGTTCGTTCGCCAATCACAGGCGGATCCGAGACCGACAACGCTCCCTTGGGGGGAGGAGGGGCGTCGTCGCCGTCGCAGGACTCGGGGCCAGCTCGAGGTCAGCTCGGGAAGGGGTCCCACTTCCCTCCTCCCTCCTCCTCCTCCTCCTCCTCCTCCTCCTCCTCCTCCTCATTACATCTTCCTCCTCCTCCTCCTCCTCCTCCTCCTCCTCCTCCTCCTCCTCCTCCCTCCTCCTCCCGCCTCCTCAAGGTCAGCTCAGGAAAGGGTCCTCGTCCTCCGACGGTGTGAATTTCTGAATCCGGGCGTTCTTCATCGACTTCGGCATCTGGAGCACGTCTCGGCGACTCCGAAGGGCGCGGTTTGCAAAAGGGGCGGTTTGCAATGCGCACCCTGGGGAGCGGGGGGGGGCCTCGACAAAGTTCTCCGCCGTGCCCCGAGGCGGCCCGACGAGGGCAACGTGGTGCCCCCCAAGCTCAAACCGACGCATGTCGCAAACCACACCCTGGGGTAACCATACCCTTGTAGTCGCCGACCTTTATCGAGTCCTGGGCCATCAAAAAATGGATCTGTGGTGCAAAACTGAAACTCTTCCTCGGTTGGGGTGGGCGGGGGGGCCGTCGTCGCCGCCGCCCAGACGCAGACCAGACGCAGCGGTCAGCTCAGGGCCGGCTCAGAAAGGTCGTCGCCGTCGTCGCCATCGCCAGGGCGGCTTAGGGCTAAGATAACCAAGCTGGACGATGACCCCCTCCCACTTCCCTCCTCCCTCCTCCTCCTCCTCCTCATTATATCCTCCTCCTTCTCCTCCTTCTCCTCCTCCTCCTCCTCCTCCTCCTCCTCCTCCTCCCCTTCATTACTCTCCTCCTGATGTTCTTCGATCCTTGAGCCTCGATGCTCGAGCCTGGGCGCCGCGAGGCAGATCGTCGTCATCGCGGCTGCCGCCGCCGTCGTCGTCCGACGCCGTCGCCTTGGTCGGTCGACGTCGTCGTCGACGTCGCCGTCGTCGTCGTCGTCGCGGTCCGTCGTCGTCGTCGTCGTCGCCACCGCCGCCACCGCCGTCCGTCGCCGTCCGTCGTCGCGGTCCGTCGTGGTCCATCGCCGCCGCCGCCGCCTCCGCCGCCTTCGTCGTCGTTATCACTATTAGTGTTATTATTATTAATTATTATTATTATTATTATTATTATTATTATTATTATTAATTCTTATTATTATTATTATCATCATTATGATTATTACTACTATTATTATTAGTATTATTAATATTCTTTCTTGTTATCATATTTTATAGTATGATGTCTACTACTATTAGTACTACTATTATTATTATTATGATTCTTATTATTATTCGTATCATTATTACGACTATTATTATTATTATCATTATTATGATTGTTATTATGGTTCGTATGATTATTATGTTATGGTGTTATCTTTATTTTTCGAATTATCATTGTTACTATTTTTCGTATACTATTATTTTTTCATATTCTTCTTCTTATTACTATTGTTATTATGAATATTATTATTTGTATTATTACTATTACTCGTATTCTTCGTATTATTATTATTATTATTATCATCGTCGTCGTCATTATCGTCATCGTTACCGTTATCGTCTTCGTCGTCGTCATCGTCCTTGGCCGGTCGCCGTTGTCGGATGAGCGCGAGGGGAGGAAGGAGGAGCAACCACGACGGGGTTTAGGAGGACGATGCGGATAAGGAGGGGAGGGAGGCTGCGGAGGAGGAGAGGCAAGTGAGGGCGCCGAGGATGAGGGGGACGACGAGACATTGAAAGACCCACTGTCAAACATGGAATCCGCATGGCGCCGGGAGGCCGGCCGCAACCCTTCCGGCGCCACGGCTGGACGGCGTGAGGGCTCTCTCTCCTCTCCCGTCGGCGGGTGGGGGCCGCGAGCGCCCGCGGGAGCGCTCCCTGGCCGCCGCCAGGGAGGCGCCCCTCGGATGGGCTCGGAGGAGGAGGAAGGGGGAGGAGGAGGAGCAAACGTGCGAAGAGAGGGACGGAGCGGAGGGATGAGGAGGGGGAGGAGGATAAGGAGGAACACATAACGCTCCGTGCTGGTGCATCAGGTTCTTGCAACGTCAAAAAAGGAGGGGGACGCGGAGTAACGAGGAGGGTCAGCAATGATCATGACGGTGATGATGATGATGATGATGATGATGATGATGATGATGATGATGATGATGACGATGACGATGACGGTGATGATGACGGTGATGATGATGGTGATGATCGCACTGGATTGGGAGAAGAGGAAAGCGGACACGAAGCGGCGGGAGCGGAAACGAGGGCAAGCGGACACGAACGAAGGGGAGAGAGAGAGAGAGAGAGAGAGTCCGTCCACGGCACACGCCCTAATGCCAAACGGATAATCACCACGGCCGTCATTGTCGGAGAAGCAACCCTACCGTGAGAGCATCGTGCGTAGATACACTGCAGCCGAAAAATAAACCTCACATGATGTACTTTTTGCAATGGGGAAAATTGTCGAACCCCTGAGAGAGCGACGGTGCCGAGACAGAGCCATCACGCGTCACTCTGAACTTCTCCGATGCAGTGTTCATATCCTTGATCGTGTTCGTCATCTTCGCGATATCTTCCATGATCACCTCTAGCTGGCAGTCGATCTTCTCTTGACGGTGTGCAGCGCGAGCAAAGGACACCTACAAAGTGATATGCTTCTTGGGCACAGGGTCGCCATCTTCGGGAAGTACATGAGAGCGGCCAGAATCATACGAATCATAACTGTTTGGAAGCGGATGGCGGGCTTCCCAGTCACCCACCCGGTTGGCCGAAGACTGCGGCTGGTCAAGGAAGGGCTGCATCGAAGAGAAGAGAGCAACCTTGTCAAAGAAGACTTGCTGCTTAAGCTGCTCCTTGGTGCCGAAGGCTTGAGGCTCCTGGCGACGTAGCCGCATGGTGCCATCGAGGTACTGGGCTGTAAGGTGGCGCGGGACCTTGTACGCAGGGTCGATGTTCCGAAGCTTCCGGGCCAACTCATTCGAGATGTTCTCATGGTGCAATCGCTGCTAATGGAGGGCATCACGAAGCGTATTAGCATGTCGTCCCTGGCTGTCGGAGAACGCGCCGAGCACATCAGATGAGAATTTGGCAGCATGCTCAGCACGGTGCTACCAGAAGGAGACCGCATCGTGGGAACAACGCACCGCAGGGGCTACCAGGAGCCCTGAGCCAAATGGCTCCGGATGATGATGATGCTGCTGCTGCTGCTGGTGATGATGATGATGATGATGATGATGATGATGATGATGTTGATGGTGATGAGGATTATTATGTTGGTGTTGATGCTGATGGTGAAGCGGATGATTGTGGTGGTGATGATTGTGATGATGCTGATGGTGATGATAAGGAGGATTAATCTGATGATGGGGATGACGATGAGGATGATGGTGAGGAGTGTGACGACGCTGACGACGAGGAGGAATATGATGATGATGATGATGAGGAGGAGGAGGAGGAGGAGGAAAAGGAGGATGAGGATGATGATGGGGAGGAGGATGAGGATGAGGAGGAGGAAGATGGGGAGGAAGAGGAGGAGGAGGAGGAGGAGGAGGAGGAGGAGGAAGAGGATGAGGAGGAGGAAGAAGAGGAGGAGGAGAAGGAGGAGGAGGCGAAGGAAGAGATGGAGCGCGCCTCCACGTGGAGTCCGCGGTGGGCGACGTGAGGCCCTCGGGGAGCAGATAGCCTCTCTCCGTGGCGTACTTCACCGCCGCCTGGGGGAAACTTCCACCGCGTACGTGAGTCTGGCCCCCTCCCATCCGCCTGCGCGCCGCCCCTCCTCCTCCTCCTGCTCCTCCTCCTCCTTCCTCCTTCTCCTCCTCCTCCGCCTCCTCCTCCTCCTCCTTCTTTTCCTCCTCCTGCAAGCGCCGCGGCGGGTCTCTCGCCGACGCCCGCATCGCGCGCGCCCCCACGCGGACACGGAGCACCAGGAGGAACGCGACGGACCGGTAGGCGACCACGAGCACTCCCGGCGCCCCAGCAGCCGCTTGGCGAGGCCGCCGCGGCGGCCCGCGGTTCAGCTGCCCGCCCGGCGCCGTCCGCTCCCAGGGCGGAGCGCAGCTGTCGGGCTGTGGCCCTGTGGAGAGCCGCGCTGAGCTCCATGCCCCACCGGGCAGCCAACTGCCCAGCAAGGGCCTCGGCAACGCCTTCGTCGTCCGCCTCGAGCAGCGCGGCCTGCTCCCGGGCGAGCCCGCGCATGTGGCGCAGGGCCGCCTGGCCGAGCTGGCCAGCAGTCTCCAAGGCGTCTGCCCGCCGGGATAACGACGGCGCTCATCCGCCTCGGCGGAGGCGTTGACTGCCCCGCCGCGGCTGGCAGCGGCCTGCAGCGCATCGGCGTCACCGGGTGCGCTGCACCGGACGGTGACGTCGAAGAACGCTCGCGGGTGGCGGGGCGTTGTGCCTTGAGATCGAAGGCCTCCTCCTCCTCCTCCTCCTCCTTCTCCTCCTCCTCCTCCTCCTCCTCCTCCTCCTCCTCCTCCTCCAGGTGCGCTCCGACCCTGGTGCGCTCCGCGCGCGCGCCAGGGTGGGGGGGTCCAGCGCCAGTCCAAGACATCCGCGCGGACCTCCCAGCATTTCAGTGTATGCTATTGCTTGCTTGTTTTCCTGATCCTCCCTCTTCTTCAGGATCGCCCCGTGTCTTGCAATCGGCACTTCGAAGCTGGGACCCTGAGACATGGGGCCCTGGGGCTAGAAGGCTTTGAGTGGTGCAAGTTATACCTGGAATCCCCTCCCTGTCCCCCCAGGAGCCCATCTTCGAACCTACCGAACTCGTGGTGGGCAAGCCCCGCCTGAACGCCCCACCCCTCTTTGCCATCGCTCGGACGTCCATTCCTAGTGCATTTTTCGGTTTCGTGCGCGTATGCTTTCGCAAGGCAATCCAAGATACTCCTCGATGGTCCTCGCCGAGAAAAAATGCACACCTCCGAGCGATGCCAAGCCTCAGGGCCCCATCTTAACGCCCTTATCTGGCACCCGCCGGTATGATTTTTTTCAACCCGCGGCCCCGGAGATCCTGTGCCCCCTTCCCGGCGGGTCGTCTTGCGTCCTGGATCCGTTCTTGAGAGCCCCGGGCCCCGAAGAACGGGCCCCAGGGGCCGAAACCGAGGAACGACGCTGGCATTGCAAAAATCACATCGTCGGAGATCTGAACCTCAGGAGCCCATTTGAACGCCCTTCCTCGCCATCGCTCGGACGTCCATTCCCCGCGGATTCGGGTTCGCGCGTGTATCTTTCGCACGATGATTCTCGTTGCCCCTCGATGGTCCTCGCCGAGAACAAAATGCACACGTCCCAGCGATGCCAAATTTCATAGTTGGCGTGCCTCAGCGCTACTGGGCGCCGCGGCCCAGAAGTCGGTCACGTCCTTCGCGTCCTTCTCCAGCGCGGCCACCTCCACGGAGAGCCTCCGCAGCAGGGCCCAGAACACGGCGTCGCTCACCAAGTACGCGGCGTCCGACGCCTGCCAGGGTGATCCACAGATTCAGATTTCGGGCAGACGCTTATCTGGATTGCATGTCCGTGGATCTTAGAGGAAGGATGACTGCGCAAACACCGATCCGTGCCGAGCCCAGGATCGGTGCACACGCCATCCTATCTATGGCTTGGCACGGAAGCCGTGCACACCCATCCTGGGCCAGGGATGGGCCTGGTCAGGATCGGGGTATGTTTATATAATTCCTTTCGCCTGAGATCTGGTTCGGTGGTAACTCATGGGAGCCTCCCGCACCACCTTGTTGGCTCTTCCGGATCGACGCAAATCGACGCTAGTCGACGCTAATCCACGCTGAGTCGACGCTGATCGACGCTGATCGACGCTAAATCCGTGCTACCTCGTCGGTTACCAAGCGCTAGTCGACGCTAGCGCACACTAATTATGCTACCGAGGACCCTTACATACTTATATCATGGCTGGAGTGATGATAGCTGAAGTGAAGCATGTGAGAATGATGTTGGTGGCCGTTCCCTGCGCACCCCCTATTGTGTCGAGAAAGTGCCACGCCTGCTGCGCCCTGGACGACCGGCTCGGATAGCGGCCGCGCTCAGAGACCACCACCTGCGGACCCCCTAAGGTTACGAGAATATGCCACGCCTGCTACGCCCTGGACGACCGTCACGGATAGCGGTCGCCCTCAGAGACCCCCCCCTGCGCACCCCCTATGGTGTCGAGAAAGTGCCACGCCTGCTGTGCCCTGGACGACCGTCACGGATAGCGGCCGCGCTCAGAAACCACGACTTGCAACCCCCCTTATGGCGTCGAGAATGTGCCATGCCTGCTATGCCCTGGACGACCAGCCGGCTCGGATAGCGGCCGAGCTCAGAGACCACCTCCTGCGCACCCCCTCTGGTGTCGAGAGTATATCACGCCTGCTATGCCCTGGACGACCGGCTCGGATAGCGGCCGCGCTCAGAAACCACCCCCTGCGCACCCCGTATGGCGTCGAGAATGTGCCGTGCCTGCTACGCCCTGGACGACCGTCACGCATAGCGGCCGCACTCGGACACCACCCCCTGCGCACCCCCTTATGGTGGCGAGAATATGCCATGCCTGCTGTGCCCTGGACGACCGTCACGGATAGAAGCCGCGCTGAGAGACCATCCCCTGCGCACCCCCATGATGTCGAGAATGAGCCATGCCTGCTATGCCCTGGACGACTGTCACGCATAGCGGCCGCACTCGGACACCGCCCCCTGCGCACCCCCTATGGTGACGAGAGTATGCCATGCCTGCTGTGCCCTGGACGACCGTCACGGATAGCGGCCGCGGTGAGAGACCATCCCCTGCGAACCCCCTCTGGTGTCGAGAGAATGCCATGACAACTGTGCCCTGGACGACCGTCACGGATACCGGTCGCCCTCAGAGACCAACCCATGCGCACCCCCTCAGGTGTCGAGAAAGTGCCACGCCGTCCGCGCTCTCCGACCCTGGCACGCATAGAGGCCGCGCTGAGAGACCACCCCCTGCGCACCTCCTTTGGGGTCGAGAAAGTGCCACGCCTGCCACGCTCTCCGACCCTGGCACGCATAGAAGCCGCGCTGAGAGACCACCCCCTGCGAACCCCCTCAGGTGTCGAGAACGTGCCACGCCTGCCACGCTCTCCGACCCTGGCACGCATGGAGGCCTCGGTGAGAGACCACCCCCTGCGCACCCCCTCTGGTGTCTGCCACGCCTGCCACGGTGGCACGCATCTCTCGTGTCGATGCCAGCCACGCTCTCCACCTGGCACGCATGCTGAGAGACCACCCCCTCTGGTGTCGAGAACGCCTGCCACGCTCTCCGACCCTGGCACGCAGAGGCGCTGAGAGACCACCCCCTTCGCACTGGTGTCGAGAAAGTGCCACGCCTGCACGCTCTCCGACTGGCACGCAGAGGCCGCGCTGAGAGACCACCCCCTGCGCACCCCCTCTGGTGTCGAGAACGTGCCACGCCTGCCACGCTCTCCGACCCTGGCACGCATGGAGGCCTCGCTGAGAGACCACCCCCTTCGCACCCCTTCTGGTGTCGAGAAAGTGCCACGCCTGCCACGCTCTCCGACCTAGCACGCATAGAGGCCGCGCTGAGAGACCACCCCCTGCGCACCCCCTCTGGTGTCGAGAAAGTGCCACGCCTGCCACGCTCTCCGACCCTGACACGCATAGAGGCCGCGCTGAGCCAGCCACGCTCTCCGACCCTGGCACGCATGGAAGCCGCGCTGAGAGACCACCCCCTGCGCACCCCCTGGTGTCGAGAACGTGCCACGCCTGCCACGCTCTGCTGGCACGCGCTCGCTGAGAGACCACCCCCCGCACCCCTTCTGGTGTCGAGAAAGTGCCACGCCTGCCACGCTCTCCGACCTGCACGCATAGAGGCCGCGCTGAGAGCTGCAGAGACCACGCCTGCCACGCTCTCCGACCCTGGCACGCCCCGCGCTGAGAGACCACCCCCTGCGCACCCCCTCAGGTGTCGAGAACGTGCCACGCCTGCCACGCTCTCCGACCCTGGCACGCATGGAGGCCTCGCTGAGAGACCACCCCCTTCGCACCCCTTCTGGTGTCGAGAAAGTGCCACGCCTGCCACGCTCTCCGACCTAGCACGCATAGAGGCCGCGCTGAGAGACCACCCCCTGCGCACCCCCTCTGGTGTCGAGAAAGTGCCACGCCTGCCACGCTCTCCGACCCTGACACGCATAGAGGCCGCGCTGAGAGACCACCCCCTGCGCACCCCCTCTGGTGTCGAGAACGTGCCACGCCTGCCACGCTCTCCGACCCTGGCACGCAGTAGAGGCCGCGCTGAGAGACCACCCCCTGCGCACCCCCTCTGGTGTCGAGAAAGTGCCACGCCTGCCACGCTCTCCGACCCTGGCACGCATAGAAGCCGCGCTGAGAGACCACCCCCTGCGCACCCCCTCTGGTGTCGAGAAAGTGCCACGCCTGCCACGCACTGCGAATCCTACACGCACTCGGTGTGCCCAGTATGTAGCGCGCACGTCGTGGGTGTACGGTGCAATGAACACGACAGGCGTGCACTAGCGTTGTATGGCGTGTGTGTGTGTGTGTGTGTGTGCATGCGTGCGGCTGCATGCAGACACGTGTCTGATCCACGTGCCGTGCATGTGTTGCGCGTGGATGAAGGGAGGAAGGAAGCGAAGGAGGGGAGGAAGGAGGAGGGAGGGGAGGTGTGTGTGTGTGTGTGCGGGAGACTCCGGTGAGACGCGGCAGAGAAGAAAGCCAGCACCCCACGAAACATGTGGGGAACCAGAACGGTGCTGTGCTCCGCTGTGCTGTGCTGCGCTGCGCTGTGCTGTGCTGTGCTGTGCAAGAAGGAGAAGGAGGAGGGGTGAGGAGGAGACGAGGGTGCGACGCGGGAAGGAAGAAAACCATACCCCCACACATACCGACAAGGCTCAACACGGCTCCCATGTGAGTATCGCTTAACCGATCCCAATCCACAGCGGCGTGGCCTGGGCCCCACTGGCCGATTCACCCCCTAGATGGGGATATAGGTCGTTCCCTTCGGGCTTCGAGGAGTGTATCCCCAGCTGGGGTGGTAATTTGGTGGGGGTCTCGAAGGGGATGGGGATGGGGATGGGGATCGGTCAACCGATACTGACAAAGGTTTGCTACCGAAATCTGGCACGTGAACGCAGGGGGGGGCAGCAGCCCGCCCCTGCGAAGCCACGAGGCTGGTGCCGCGCCGATGCTGCAAGGAATCGGGACGCGCCACTTACCCTGGCGCCCTAACTAGACAAGCGCGTTCCACTTCTCGCAAAGCGACTACTCGCAGATGGCCTGGATCCGCCGCGGGGGATCTACGATAAATTCCATCGAGGCAAGCATATGTTTTTCGGACATTTGCGAGTAGGCACTTTGCGAGTAATGGGACGCGCTCGGTGACTAACCCATGTTGGCGTTGGCACTTCCTCAAAAACTGCCGGCTCGGCCCCCCGACCCGAACCCTTCCCCTCCCCCTCCCCAGGCATTCGGGCGGACTGTGATGCCCGGACTCGTATCAGTCGGGCGTCCGCCAACGGGGGGGCAATCAGCTACGAGGGAAACAATTTGTTTTTGATCCGCGGGTCGAGAGCGCACCTCTTCCGGTCGAAGCTAAGCGGGCCGCGCACAGCTCGAATTCACAGAGGGGGGAAGGCAGAAGGAGGGGCCTCACGTCAAGGCCAAGAGAGGGCAAAGCCCCGGATTCAGGCGGTGCCGAAGACGATGTGCATGCGAAGGAACGCCTTGCACATGAACCCGGCGAAGAGGGAAAAAACACGCGGGCGCCAGATACACGGATCGGGGAGAGTCCCCCCCGAACCATGGAGCGAAGGCCGCCCGACCTGCGGCGGAGCGCTTTGATTATGTATGGCAACGGGGCCCGTCGCCAATCCATGCGCCTCAATAGGTGCTCTCGTTTCCTGGTGTGCACAACTTACGGTGCACGCCAGTCAAAAAGCCTTTCCCCCCCGATCCCTCACCCTCCGCCTCCTCCTCGCCCTGCTCCTGGGGCCCCCCCTCGAGCTCCCCTTGAAGACTACTGACACGCACCGAATTCATCATGCCCATGTGTCCCCCCACGAGACCCTGCAAGCCCGCCTTGACATGAAAGACGCGGGTGCTTCGGGAAACGGGCTCTGGACCCCGAGGCCTCCCCCGGAGACCCGCTCAACATCGTGCGCTGTTTTTTTGCTGACGGTCTCTGTGCCCGGCAGGGCCCCGAGAGCCCGAGAACCTCGAACAACCCGTAGGATCCTCCAGCTCCCCGCCTGCTGTCTCCGCCCGCCCCCCCTTGCGTCTGCCCGCCCTGCCGGCTCCTCCTCCTCCTCCTCCTCCTCCTCCTCCTCCTCCTCCTCCTCCTCCTCCTCCTCCTCCTCCTCCTCCTCCTCTTCCTCCTCCTCCCCCTCCTCCTTCTCCTCCTCCCCCCGGCCTCCCGCCCGCGCGCTCGTCGTCGCCTGCCTGCTTCTCCCCTCCTCCCCCCCCCTCCGCCGGCCGCACAGCCCCGCCTCCCCCCGGCCCGGCGTGGCGGCGCGCGGGGCTCCGTCGGAG
Organism: Prorocentrum cordatum; assembly: GCA_963575745.1. Classification (NCBI taxonomy): domain Eukaryota; class Dinophyceae; order Prorocentrales; family Prorocentraceae; genus Prorocentrum; species Prorocentrum cordatum. The sequence continues at coordinate 27,532 of CAUYUJ010015643.1, forward strand.
GCCGCCCCTCTGCGCGGGCACCGAGCTCCGCCGCGCGAGCGCTGGCTCCGCGGGGACTCGCCTGCCTCCCGGCGGCCTCCCCGCCCCTCAAGACCCTGGCGGGCCCCGGCGGACCCTGGCGGGGATCGATCGCAGATCCCGAGAGTGCGACGCGGGCGGCGCAGGGGCCGTGGATCTGCGACGGCCAGCGGGCAGCCGTCCGTCCAGGGACGGGCCGGCGGCTCTGCGCCTCCTCGCCTGCGGTGGCAAACGAAATGAGCGCCGCGCTCACGTCACCACCACGAGCGCCAGCATCAACATCAGCATCAGTGTCAGCATCAGCATCCGTATCAGCACCATTCCACCCATCATTACCACCACCACCACCACCATCATCATCATCATCATCATCATCATCAGCATCATCATCATCATCATCATCATCATCATCATCATCATCATCATCATCATCATCATCATCATCATCATCATCATCATCATCATCATCATCATCATCATCATCATCATCACCATCAGCATCATCACCACCACCATCATCATCATCACCATCGTCAGCATCAGCATCATCATCATCATCATCATCATCATCATCATCCTCATCCTCATCATCAGCATCATCGTCATCATCAGCATCATCACCAGCATCAGCATCAGCATCAGCATCAGCATTAGCATCATCATCAGCATCATCACCAGCATCAGCATCAGCATCAGCATCAGCATTAGCATTAGCATCATCATCAGCATCACCATCACAACCAGCATCATCATCACCATCACCATCAGCACCAAGACCACAACCATCATCGCCATCACCATCACCACCACCACCATCCCCTATCACCATCATCATCATCACAAACATCATCATCGATATCATCATCACCACCATCACCATCATCGTCATCCCCGTCGTCATTCTCATCCTCATTTACATCCTCATCCTCATCCTCATCCTCATCACCATCACCATCCTCATCCTCATCCTCATCCTCATCCTCAACATCCTCATCCTCATCCTCATCCTCATCCTCATCCTCATCCTCCTCCTCCTCCTCCTCCTCATCATCATCACCATCACCATCACCATCACCATCACCACCACCACCATCATCATCATCATCATCATCATCATCATCATCATCATCATCATCATCATCATCATCATCATCATCATCATCATCACTACCATCATCATCACCACGATCAGCTCGTCGTTCTCCGTCCCCGCGTCTTCTTCTTCCTCCTCCTCCTCCTCCTCCTTCTCTCCCTCCTTCTCCTCCTCGTCCCTCATCCTCCCTCCCTGGCCCTCCCTCGCTCCTCCCTCCTTCTCTTTCGCCCTGTCGTTGCCGTCTGATTTTCGGGACACAACTCAGCCCCGAGGCAACTGTTCGGAACGATCTGAACACTGAGAAGCGCTCTCGGCGCGGCGCCGCTGCTCGCTGCTGGGAAGCATCCCGAGGCTGGAAGCCCGCCGATAACCGAGGAACACGTCAGACAACCTCGAACGTCGAACGGGCAACTTCCCTCGCTCTCCTCCCTCCTCCTCCTCCTCCTCCTCCTCCTCCTCCTCCTCCTCCTCTTCCTTCTCCACTTCCTCCTACTCCTTCTCCTCTTCTTCCTCCTCTTCGTCCTCCTCTTCGTCCTCCTCTTCGTCCTCCTCTTCGTCCTCCTCTTCGTCCTCCTCTTCGTCCTCCTCTTCGTCCTCCTCCTCCTCCTCCTCCTCCTCCTCCTCCTCCTGGGTGGCTCATGGGCGGCATGATCCGCCATTGAGAGCGGGGAACGAGAACAGGTCGAACCCCACGAAGACGAAGTCTCCCGGCAGGCCGCGACAGCGCAGGTAGATCGCGAAGGAGACCACTAGCCATACCAATGCCACCGTGCACGAGGGAAGCTGCCACACCCGAGAAGCCAGGCCCGAGAAAGCGTCCGCCGCCCCGAGGGTGACCCGCACGCGCACGTGATCCAGCACGCAGTGGCCACTCCGGGCGTGCCCTCGCCGCACGTGCCTGGGGTGGCAGCGGCCTGCACGCCTGTCGCGGCGTGCCGCGCGTGTCCACCTTGGCGAGCACCCGACGACAGGATCGTGCCACCTGCCAGCCAGAGAACCATGAGGACCTCGAAGGAGACGGCGCCGCCGAGGGTGGGACACGAAGAGCATGAAATTCCACCTCGCTGGGCGCGCTGCCCAGCTGTTTCCGCAGGCGCTCGGAGCCGCGGGCGTCGATGGCCGCCGGCTCGTCCAGCTTGTCAACGATGCCCCACGCCTGAGGGTCATCACGTCCACGGCGGAACATCTCCACGAGCTTCGTCGGAGACTCCTCGTCCCGTCGGGGCGCCTCGGTCTTGTGCAGGCCCTGCCGCTGCGACTCGAGGCACACTTCGTGGCCTCGGCGCCTCCTCTTCGCCCCGCGCCACCTCCGGGGAGGCCCACGGAGGCGAGAAGGAAGGAAGCCCCCCTGGGCACCGACAAAATGTCTGATGTGTCGCCGCGCGCCACCGCCAACGGCGAGCCCGTCACTCCCGCCCCGCCGCGCGCCCCGAAAGAGTCCCGACGCGAGGGCGGCGCCACGGAGCCAGACAGACTACAGGACCCTGGCCCCGTTTGGATCCCGTTGGCGGTTCAAGCGCGGCTTGAGCCGAAATGGCTACGGTCCTCATCCTCCTCCTCCTCCTCCTCCTCCTCCTCCTCGTTCTTCTCCTCCTCCTTCTCCTCCTCGTCGTCGTCCTCATTCTCCTCCTCCTCCTCCTCCTCGTTCTTCTCCTCCTCCTCCTCCTCCTCCTCCTCCTCCTCCTCCTCCTCCTCCTCCTCCTCCCCAGGAGACTGCAGAACAAACTCACGGAGGCTCCGGCCCGAGCCTGTGCCGCGAGCACGCGGGCCTCGCCAGAAGCGCCCGCGCCGAAGGCGACGCAGGCGCTGATCGCGTCCACCAGCGCCTCGTCGCTGCAGACCTCGACAGCCTCGGAGCTGGAGCGGCCAGCATCGAATCGATGACTGGCGGATATCCGGGTTCGAGGCTCGGTGGCGCGGCGCAGGTTTCGGGGAAGGTTCGTCGGTTCTCGGTGGTTTTCCAGCCTCGGGATGCTTTCTGGCAGCTGCGCTTCGCCGAGGGCGCTCTGGGGGTGCCCGAATCTTCCCGAACGGCCGCCAGAGGACTTATTTATGACCCGAAACTGATGAGGCGTCCGAGAGGGGGCGAGCACTCTCAGCAGGCTCAGAAGGCCTCCGGCCGGCTGAGAAGCTTGGAGAGCTTTTTCTCCCCAAACCGCAGAAAGCTTCTCAGAAGGCCGGGGGGCTTCTGAGAAGCCCCGCCGCCTTCTGAGAAAACCTGCCCCCTCCCACTCCCCCCCCGGGCGCGTCGCCGAGGCTCGGACCGGAACGTGCATCGGATCGGGCCACACTCGGCGCGGAGCCGAGGTCGAATCGTGCCGGCCGCGCTGGGAAAGACAAAGCAGCGCATTGCGAACATCGGGCCGCGTCGGGTTGTCGGGATCTCCACAGATCCGATGTCTTGTTGTTTGATTTACGCGGGATAGCCGGAATTCGGCCCCTTTTCCTCGGGTTCAGCATTTCATCTCGAACCGTTGCCTGACGGTCCCGAGGCCTGGCGGGGGCCCCCACAGGCCGAACACGGCAAACAAAATTCCGTCTTGTTTTTTGTTCAATAAGTTGGAACTCTGAGTATCGGGGAGGAGGAGGAGGAGGAGGAGGAGGAGGAGGAGGAGGAGGAGGAGGAGGGAGGGGGAGGAGGGGAGAGGAAGAGGACGAGGAGAAAGAGGATGAGGATGAGGATGAGGATGAGGATGAGGATGAGGAGGAGGAGGAGGAGGAGGAGGAGGAGGAGGAGGAGGAGGAGGAGGAGGAGGGGGGAACCCATACCGAATCGGAGCCGCACCGGATCGAAGTGGGCCCGCGCCTTGGAGGCGTTGTCCTCCGCGGGTCCCGCGGGGCCCTTCGCCTCCTCGGCCCTCCCCGACTTGGCGGCCGCGAAGCGCGCGGCCTGAGGGCGGCAGGGTGGCGCCAAGTATAAGCTGTGCGCTTAGTGGGCCCTGGAGGGGACAGCTACATGAACATAAATCAGGAGGGGAAAAACACACAAGACACAATTGACCGTCGACTCCCAGGAAGATGTGGGAAAATATGGGAAGTGGGGGGGGAACACGAAAACCCAGAAAATATATGAAAATATGGGGAATACTGTTATGTGCGTGCATTTATGTGTGTGTCCCTGGACCTTAGTGGGCCCTGGAAACGACAGGGCCGTTTCTTGATAAGCGTCGGGGGGCGTCGCCCCCGCCGACGGCCCCACATCGACCCCCTTCGCGGGCAGCCACCGCGCGACGGAGGCGCTCCGACCCCCGTCGCGGCGCGACGACGAGGCGAGGCTGACCCGCGTCGGGGGGGGGGTATCCCCCCACGCTTCTCAAGACAACCGGAATGTTCTTCGTGCTTGCTGGACGCTCTCGTGCATCCCGGCGAGGGCACCCCTGGACGCTGCGTCTGGCTTGGCCGACGGAGGGCCCCTGTGCCCCCTGAGGGATGGTCGCCTGGCCCAGGCCCGACGGCACACTCGGTACCGATCCTGGCCTCCTGCCCCATCTGGTCCTGCCTCCTCTCTGCCCTCTGCCGAGGCAGGGCCCGCGGTGTCGAAAGCGCACCCAAAGAGTTGTACCCTTAGAAAATCCAGGTTCGCTAGGGACTGGTTTCCTCCCGAAACAGCCGAAACCCTCCCGAAACCCTTCGAAAACCCTCCTGGAAGGGTTCCTGGAGGCCTTTCGACGGGCTTCGGAAGGGTTTTGGAAGGGTCTTCGCCGTTTGGGGGGGAAACCAGTCCCTAGCGAACCCTGGGCTTTCTAATAATTGTACCCCGAGGCCGCTGGTCGTCCTGTCGTCATCGGGCCACCAGCTACAGTCGAAGCGCGGCCGCGAGAAGCCCTACACGAGGAGCGAGGCCCCTTTTTTGTTCCATGAGCGAAGCTCCGATCCCCCACGGAAGACCGACGGGACACCTGAGACAAGCTGTACAACACCTGAGCAGCAAGGCGCCCCTCCCCGACGACAGGGGATGCTTCTTCAGCGGCCCGACTGTACGCTAAGGAACGCCGGAAGAGAGACGAGGGGGGGGCCTCGGCCACGAAAGGGCTCCCCGACCTCAGCACGAATGGGCTTCCCAGGCCCAGGTCCCAGGAACGGCCCGAGAACTACAGCCCCTCCTGAGCCTGAAGTTGACTACCTACCAGACCACCCCAACCCAACCCGAAGACCCGAATTTGATCCGAATTTCGGGTTTGGGGGGGGTACGGGTTCCATGTGTTTTTTTCGATGTTCCCCGACCCCCCCCCACTAGAAATGGAGGGCAAATTGAGGCCTTCGGGTTGGGTTGGGGCTGTTTGGTGGGTGGTGAGAAGGGGTCCTTATCTCAACCTCTTGGCCGCCAGAGTAGCTCTCGCCCCTTCCGCTCCTCAAGCGCGCCAAACGGGCTCCAAGACGGCCTTCCGATGCCGCCCAACGGTGCCCCGAAGATCGTCCAAGATTGCGCCAAGGCGCTCCCTAGACTTAGAAAGCCCAGGGTTCGCTAGGGACTGGTTGCCCCCCCAAACGGCGAAAACCCTTCCAAAACCCTTCCGAAGCCCGTCGAAAGGCCTCCAGGAACCCTTCCAGGAAGGTTTTCGGGGGGGTTCGGCTGTTTCGGAAGGAAACCAGTCCATAGCGAACCTCGACTTCCTAACCTCCTCCTCCTCCTCCTCCTCCTCCTCCTCCTCCTCCTCCTGCGCTCGTAGCTGAGCTCCCCCTCCCCCCCTGACCCTAGATCGCCCGAAAAGACCTCAATAACACTGCCCCAGGATGCTTGACGGTGCCCCGGATTGGCTGACCCTACCATACGATGGCCTCAAACTGCAACCACAACTATGCAAACTAACTACAATGGGCACATGCGATCAACATAGCTTGCTGTAAGAAGTCGTGGGGCACATTCTTCGCCGATCTTTGATCATGTTATTGTGCCTCAGAGCGTACGCGGGCCCCAAAACCATCAGGGGATAGGAAACTTCCGTGATGCACCTGCTGGCAGGCTGGTCTCGTGTTTGACGTGCCTGCCGTACCCAGGAGGCCCCACAACTGGCTACAAAGAGTACTTGATGGAACCTCGAGACAGCGCCGAGAGGCAGAACCTCGGGGGGGAGGCTGCGGCAAAGGACCGTCACCGAGTAGCCCTTGCTGTATCGTCGGGTAGCTGACTGAGTGGCTGGGCCTATCTGTGCGTCAAACGCCCCCCCCCCCCCCCAAAGCTGCCCGCCCTTGCTGCAACCTCCGAGCCTTGGCCTTGCGGAGCTCCTCCAGGTCTGACTTTCGCTTCCCCTTGTCGACATCCTCGCTGGCCGTGGGCGGATCCAGGCACTCCTTCGGGATGATGCCCATCTTTACTCCTTCCTCGACCGAGAGGCCGAGAACCTGTAGCGCCGCCAGCTTGTCAGGGGGAATCTCCATCTTAGCTGCCCTTGCAGCGGCTGCCTTCTCGGCTGCGGCCTGCTTGGCCGCGGCAGCTTTCTCCGCCTCGGCCTTTCTGGTGGCCTCCTCGGCCGCCTTTGCCTCCTCGGCGGCGGCAGCCTTCGCGGCCCTCTCCTCGGCCTCCTTCTTCTCCTCCGCGGCCTTCTCCGCGGCCTTCTCCTCCGCCGTCTTCTTCCCGAAGAAGCTCTTCACGGCCGCCGACGGCTCGCTGCCCCCCCCGGCGGCCGCGCCGCCGCCGCTGCCGCTGGCGGCAGCGCCGGCTCCACGACGCCGAGCGAAGAAGCCGCCGCCGCCAGCCTGGTAGGTCTCCTCCGCCTTCACCGCCGCCACGCCTGCGAGCGGCGCCTCCGCGGCTGCGATGGCGGCCGCCTGGCAGGAAGAGAGAAAGACAGCGGCACAGCAAACGAAGCCAGGACCAGGACAGCAGGGGGCCGGGATTCGGGGATCTGGAGCGCTACAGCACGAGCAGAGCCACGAGCCGTGCGCCGCAAGCTCTCGGAACTCGGAGCGGCGCTGGACCTCCCCCCTCCCTCGCGCGGGCCCGCGCCAGGGCCGGCGCCGCCAAGAGGGTGGCGGCGGCCCAGCGCATGCTCCCAAAAGCCCGCGCGGACCTCGAGCGTGTGCGTCTGCGCCGCCTGCTCCCCTCCCCCGCGCTCCCCCGGCGCCTGCTCCGCCGACGGCGCCGGCACCGGCAGGTCCGAGAGCCTCGGCGGCCGCGCCGCGGGCTTGGGCGCCGCCTGCGGCGCCGCGCCCTCGTCCACGCCGGCCGCGGCCGCGGCCGCGCGCTTGCGGGCGAAGAAGCCGCCGCCGCCGGCCTGGTAGGCTCCGCCCGCCGCGGCGGCCGCGCCCGCCGCGGGCGCGGGCTCGGCGGAGCTGCCGGCCGCGGCGCCCGCCGCGTCGGCGGGGGCGGCGGAGCCGCTGGCCGCGGCCGCAGGCTCGGCCTCAGCCTCGCCCTCGCGGACCTTGTTGAAGCGGGCGAAGAAGCCCCCGCGGCCAGGGGGCCGGGCGACGCCGCCCGCCTCGGCCGACGCCCCCGAGGCCTCGCTGCCGGCCCCAGGCGCGGCGTCGCTCGAGGCGCCCTCGGGTGGCAGGAAGCAGGTCTTTGGCGGCGCGCAGGGGAGGGTAAGCAGGAGGGCGAGGGGGTCAGGTTTTTTTTGTTGTTTTCCCTTCTGTTGGGGGAGGACGCGCCCCTCCCACTGCTGCTGCGGCACCCACGCTGTAGTCAGGCAGCAGCCGTCCAGGCCCTGCTCTGACCCCCCCACACGCCTGTGCAACAACAGGAGCTGCCTTCGGGGAGGGGAGGAAGCTTCTTCTAGGGAGGCTGCTCCTTAGAGGGCGCGGGCCTTGGACTTGCAGCTCAAGAAGCAACCTCCCTCTGAAGAAGCCTTCCCCCGTCCCACCTGGCCCCCCTCTGCGCGTGGCTGCAGTCTGGCGCTTATTGGGCCCTGGAAACGACAAGGCCGTTTTTATACCGGTTCCGTTTTGCCGTTTTTTTGCCGGTTCCGACGCCGTTTTTTTACCAATTCCGTCGCCGTTTTTTGACCGGTTCCGGCTCCGGTTCCAATCCTGGAGCTGTTTTTTTGTTGCCGTTTCCGGTCGCCGTTTTTTTTTCCACTTCCATTTTCAAGGGACATTTTTTTGGAAACGGTGAAAAAACGGCCCTGCCGTTTCCGGGGCCCACAAATGTCTGGCGGACTCTGGGGGAATCGACGGCTCTCCCCGGGACCAAATCTTCACCCCGACGCGCGCTCTCTGCCGGTCCCGGAGCCGGTGGAGGGCGGGCCCCCATGGGCCCCGAACTCGGCGACAAACAGCTCCGGGCCCGCTTCCCTCTCGAGGCCCGTTTGCTTCGTGGCGACCTCGGCCTGGCGTCTGGCGAAGAAGCCACCCCCGCCCGGCTTGTAGCTCTGCTTGTCCTCCTCGGCGGCCTTTGGCGCAGCGTCGGCGCCGCCTCCCGTGGCCTCGGGCGACTGCGCGGCCTTGGCGGCCTTCTCGGCTTCCTTGGAAGAACGATCGTGGGCATGAACGCACATCTCTGGAGATCCGCGCCGCGCGGACTTCTCGGATCTGCCCCAGGCCTCCCTTGCCGCTCCCCGCGCGCCAGGGAGCGGGGGCCTGTAGGCGTAAGTCGGGCATGTCCTCCTACAGGGGGATTTCGGACGAAAACTCAGAAATACGCAATAAAAAATCAAACACAAACAGAAAGTACTAAAACAAATCGTCCCCAGACAATCTTTGAAATATTTTGAATACTTCTCCTGTAGAGGGACAGGCCCGACTTAAGCCTAGGTTCACCCTCTCCTCCAGTGCCGTATGTTTTGTCGTGACGTCGGCCTCCGGGGATCTCGACCCCTCTCCCCGAAGAAGAAGAAGACGCCTCGAGGTGAGGCAAGGCGGGTCGAAAACGAGGAGCGAGAGGGAAAGGAGAGAGGAGGCGGAGGGAGGGGACGAGGAGCGGAGGGAGACGGAGAAGAAGGAGCCAGGATGGCGGACTGGCGAGAGACGGAGAAGAAGGAGCCAACAATTCACCCCGAGCAATCTTCGGGACGGCCCCGCGGGCCGGAAGACGGCCTCCACATAATCCGAGAACTGCGAAGACACCGCCGGTGGCGACCTTCTTGCAGCGCCAGGCTCCGGGGGTACGAAGCGTGCTCCCAGGATTCTGGGCTATCATAGCCTCAGGTCGGGCCTGTCCTCCTACAGGCGGATTTTGGACGAACATAGAAAAACCCAAATATGCAAAAATGCAAAATAATATTCAAAACATCGTCCCCTGACTATTTTTGGACTGTTTTTTGATATTCCCCCTAGGGACACGCCCGACTCAAGCATAGCCCAGAATCGCACCGGTAAGTCAGGCTGGCGATCGAAATGTATCGAATCGGCGGAAGTCGGCAGGCTAAAAGGGTCCCGACGGAGGAACCGAACTCCGCACCGGAAGCCGAGGTCGAACCGCACCGGAATCGGAATCGAGGGGCATCGAAGTGGAATCGAAGCGGAGCAATCGACATGAGCTCGGTTCTTCTTCGTAAAACAGGGCTAGGACCTGGATAAATCGCTCTGGAGCGGCCGCGGCGCCCAATACATCCTCCAAACCCGCCGATTCTCAGAGATTTCGAGTTATCCCGATCCGATTTTGTCCCGATCTTCGCGTCGTTTGACTTCGGCTCCCCGCTTCCTCCGCGGCCTTCTTCCTGGCGAAGAAGCCCCCCGCGCCGGGCTGGTACTTGCCCTCCGAGGCGGCCGGCGCGCCCGCGGAGCCCGAGGCGGTCGCGGGGCCCTTGCGCCAGCGCGGCGGCTGGATCACCCTGCCGGTGGAGCGGTCGGCCCACTCTAGGGCGCGAGAGGATGGAGGGGGCGATAAAAAATGCGGAGGGGGAGGGGGGAGGCGGGGGGGAGAGAGGTGCTCCCCTGAGATCCTGGCGTTACCATTTTTTTTGCAACGGGCGTTTTCGCTCGATTTCAGGCCCCGGGACCCCCACAGATCGATCGGGCTCGAGAAATGACGCGGAAAGATGAGGTCCAGGTCTCCGGGCGTGATTTTTGCGATGTTGTATTTTTTTCCAACGTCGGATCTCAGGGTCTTCTCGGGCCCGAGAAGAGGCCCCCTTTGGCGCCCGAGAGGGCTCCTCCAGAGGGCCCCTTCAGGGCCCCTTTGCTGCAGCCCCCGCTGCCCCCCGTTGATCGCTCCCCCACTGCGCGCCCTCCAACAGTCAACGAGTCGGGCCGTTTCCGGGTCGACGGACAGCCATCGTGCTGCCAGCAGGAGCACTGGCCAAGGAACGAAAAGCCCGGTCCGTGCCCCCAAAGAGACGCGCCCGGGTGCACGGGGAAAGCTGGGGGGACCGCCGTGGGCCATGGAACGAAGCAGCGAGTCAGCCCGCTCTGGGCCCAAACTGATCCTTCTTCCCAGATCCCCAACGTGATGATTTTTTCATTGCGTCGACCCCCCGAGGTCTCGACCTATTCCCCGGGACCGGTTTTTCGTCCCGAGTCGTTTTTTGACGGTCCCGAGGCCCGGTAAAGGCCCCCACAGGCTGAAAACGGCGAACAGTCTCCCGTCGTGGTTCTTTCTTTGCTCGAGGGGGGTCTGGGTGTTGGCATCGTGGCTGCACCCTGGCAGGAGCGGCCCGCGCGGCTCGGGAGGTCGGAGATCGGACCAGAGCGGGGCCCGGGAGGACCCACGACCGCCGCCCCACGGCGGCCCTCTGAGCCCCCCCCCCCCGGGGGCGGCCTCCCGAGGGCGCCAGGCGGCCCGGGGCGGCATCGAGTCTGGAGAATCGGCTGATTCAGGGTATCTCCCTCCCCTCCTCCTCCTATTCCTCCTATTCCTCCTCCTCCTCCTCCTCCTCCTCCTCCTCCTCCTCCTCCTCCTCCTCCTCCTCCTCCTCCATGTCCTCCTCCTCCTCCTCCTCCTCCTCCTCCTCCTCCTCCTCCTCCTCCTCCTCCTCCTCCTCCTCCTCCTCCTCCTCCCCCTCCTCCCCCTCCTCCCCCTCCTCCTCCTCCTCCTGCTCCTCCTCCTCCTCCTCGCCGCAGCCACGTTCCACAGAGTTTAAGTCGGCTACACGTCGTTCATTTCTGATTGTGCTCGTTCCTGATTCTGCTCGTTTCTATGTCTTCCTGGCCCCCCAGTGGCCAGGAAGAGGCCCAGGATGGAAGAGCCAGAAGTGAAAGGATCTTGCCCCCCCCAAAAAAAATCAAAGAACTCTCGAAGACTCAGAAATGAGCAGTGCGTACATTCTTAGCTGCCCCCGTGCGCAACACGCAACACATTGTCGTGGATCGCGTGCACGCCGTGGCCAACACGGCTCACGCCCGGCGGAGCCAGGGTCGGAATCCATGTCCGGCCCCCCTCGGCGGGACGTCTCCCCGAACGCCTGCAGTCTCTCCAAGCCCGAGGGGAGAAGCCCAAAAGCAAGGGCTCCCAGCTTCGCGCTTCGCGCTGCGCGAAGAGCGAAGTGCGAATAACTTCGCGCTCTCGCGCCGCCGCCCAGGGGCGAAGAGGAGGAAGAGGAGGAATCGGAGCCGAACCGCGAAGCGCGAATGACCTCGCGCCCTCGAGGGCGCCCTTGAAGAGCCTCCAGGACAGCATCGGGCGGGATCGGGCGGCATCGGGTCGGGAGGATGGGCCGACTCGGGGCAGCAGGGCGACGTGCGAACGGCCGCGCTGGGGTCGACGACGCGTCGACGCGGCTTGAACCCGCCCGCACGGCTGCTCCGGGGCACTACATGCCGCGGCGGTCGGTACCGCATCGGCCATGGGAACGTGCGTCGGATCGGGCTGCAGCGGCACGGAGTCGGAACTGGATCGGGTCGGCCGCGCCAGAGTGCACCATGCGAGCACCGGGGTGCACCACAAGTCACCAAATGTCGGAAGCGAATCGGAGCGGGACGGCCAGAACCCGCCGAGCCCCGATTGCCGGGGGGGTGAAGGCGCGTGAGGTGAGTTGGCTGCTCCCCCTTCCCCTTCCCCCTCCCCAAAGGTTCCAAATTGCAGTTTATGGGGGGGTATCAAGGCTCCTCGGCGCACCCCTGGAGACCAGAGCTTCCAAATCTGCCTTCCGTGGCCTCGAAGACGTTCCAAGACGGTCCCGAATCGCAGAACGATTGGCCGAAGACGCCCACGATGGCTCCAGGACGCCGCAAAAGCCTTCGAGACGCCCCAAGAGCCGTCCCAAGAAGGCCCCGAGTGGCAAAACTCACTGGTTTTCCTGCGGTTTGTCACTGGTTATGGGGTTATCAACTTCTCGAACTTCCGACGCCCCGAGACGGCCCAAGAGGCCCCGTGGACCGCCCCAAAACTGCCCAAGAGGCCCCTGCGAGGGCCCCAGGACGGTCCAAGAGGGTTCCAAGACGGACCCAAGACGGCCGAAGATCGCCCCAAGAGGGTCCCAAGAGCGGCGAAGAGGGAGAACACGAACCGAAAATCCGATCTTTCCGCACCTAGGGGTCCCCCAAGGCCCCAAGACGCCCTCAGGCGGCCCAAAAGAGGCCCACAATAGGCCCCAAGAGGCCCTCGAGAGGCCCCAAGGTGGCCCCCAACACGCTTCAAAACTGCCTCCAAGAGGCTCCGCCAGGCCCCCAAACAGCTCCCTAGACGCCCAAGATAATCTACACGTAGTGCCCAAGAAGCCCACGACGCCTCAACCTGTGGAGCCCACGCCTCTTCTAGGGGCCGGCAGAACGGCGTAAGCCTCCTGCATCAATATCGACTCGGATCGAGGGGATCGGTGTGGGCCCTGCCTGGGGGGCTCGGGCTTCTTCTCGGACAGCGCGGACTGCGAGTAGGCCTCCTCGCTGGTCCCTGCACCCTTGAAGCGCTTTGCACCGCTTGGCGGCACAAACATCGGCGGGCGGTCGCGCTTGCCCTTGCAGCCGCCTTTGGCCCCGTGCTCGAGCATGGGCGGGGCGAACAAGAGGGCCTGTCGCGTTTAGTTTTTTCTGCTCCGGCTGCCGAAACCATGCGGCCTGGGAGCAGCCACACCATGTCCAGCCAGACCCAGAAGCTATCAACATCCCCATTGCCAGCCAACTCCCCACACCCACAAACCTGGCTGCATTCTGGCTGTACTTCGGCCTGGCTGATGGTCCAGGCGGTCCGTACAGCCGCTTCGTGTCGTGACGACTCGTGCTTTGGTGTCTGACACTGCGTCAGTAGCCCAACCTCGAACGGCCGCGGCTTCCCGATAGCGCAGCTCGTTCGACATCGGCGGAATCGGGGCCACCGTCGGCGTTCAACCTTGGACGCCCGCAACTGGGATCGCCGGCACGTCGACGCGGCGCGAACCTGGCCGCATGCCGACGGCGAGCGAGGGGGATACGCGAGGCGGAGAAGGCCTCCTCTCAGAAGGCGGCGGGACTTCTCGGAAGCCCTCGCGCCCTCTGGGCGGCTCCCTGTGTGCTCGGGAAAGCGCAGACAGTTTCTCGGAAGGCCTGCTCAGTGAGAAGGCCCGCCCCTTCTCGCTTCCCCTGGGCTCGCCGCCGAGCATGGCTGCTCCAGGCCACTGTGCGAGGCAAGCCCGGGCACGGGCCTGCTGGTGCTTCCCGGTCTCCAGGCTCTTGTTGGGCTCCCGCCGGGGCGGCGGCTCCCGGCCCTCCTCGCGGGCCTCGCGCTCCTCCCGGGACTCGAGGTCCTGGATTCGATACGGCTTCGCGGAGGTGCCGCACTGGAGGCACTGCTGCTGGATCTCCTCGTAGGAGAAACCAGACTTCCACCTCGAGCCGCACACCTCGCACTGGTAGTAGCCGAAGCCTCGCTCCTTCTTCACCCACTCCATGAACTCCACGAGCTTCCTCTCCATCTTCTTCTTCTGCTCTCTGCCAATGCGCAACTGGGAGGAGTTCAGCGCGTTGGACAAAATGCGCACGCGCCTATTCCAGAAACCGAACGGGACCTCGGGGCCCGGCCGATCAAACCGTCCACCACGGGACCCGAGCACGCGGCCCGAGCGTGCATGATCAGTACGGATCTCAGCAGCCGCGCTCGATTGGAAACTAGCTGCTGCATGCATGCAGCGGTCGACGCGCCTCATTGGACCAAGCCACTCATGCAACAGATTGCGAGGACGTTAGGGCGCGAGTTCTACCGATTCCATCAGGTGTCCCCATCGATAACTCACCCCTCTCGCAACCCCAGACGTGTCGGTAGGGCAAGCTGGAAGTTTCGCTCCAGACTTCCTCACCATCTTGAAGCTTGAAGGTCGCAACAGCTGCAAGGATTGATGGTGGGGCCGTTTTCAAAATAGGGCTCTCGTTCTAGCGCCTAGCTCCTCTTCGTCGCAAAAGCTGGCAGCGACTACAAGGATGGAGGGCGGTCGTTTTCAACATGGGGCTCTCGCCTGAGCGCCGCGCACATTGCAGCACTTCCGCGGATGTCGGGCTCCTTTGTAAAATGGGGCTCTCGCATCAACGCCGCGGAAATTCGTCTTATCAGTTTCCAACAATTGCAGGAGGAGAAGGAGGATGAGGCGGAGGCGGAGGCGGAGGCGGAGGAGGAGAAGGAGGCGGAGGAGGAGGAGGAGGAAGAAGAGGATGAGGAGGGCTCGGCGGAGGCGTTTTGTTTGAACTTGGTCTCGTGGCCGGCCAGGGTTTTGTTCCCCCAGGTCCCTTTGTGCCTGGCCTGGCCTGCCAAGGGTAGTTTCCTGCGGAGCAGGTAGGCGAGTTTTGCTCAGCGGAACTCGCCCTTGTAGGACATAGAGGACATGGAGGAGGAGGAGGAGGAGGAGGAGGAGGAGGAGGAGGAGGAGAGGAGGAGGAGGAGGAGGAGGAGGAGGACATAGAGGAGGAGGATGATGGATGAGGAGGAGGAGGAGGAGGAGGAGGAGGAGGACAGGAGGAGGAGGAGGAGGAGGAGGAGGAGAGGAGGAGGAGGAGAGGAGAGGAGGAGGAGGAGGAGGAGGAGAGGAGGAGAGGAGGAGGAGGAGGAGGAGGAGGAGGAGGAGGAGGGGGAGGAGGAGGAGGAGGAGGAGGAGGAGGGGGAGGAGGATGAGGAGGAGCAGGAGGAGGAGGAGGAGGAAGAGGGGTGGAAGGAGGACGCGTTGGAAATTGGGCTCTCGCCTCTCCGCCGGGAGCAGTCGTCTTGGGGAAAGCCTGCAGCGGTGACGGAGATGGAGGGGTCGTTCTCGAAGTGGGGCCCTCCCCTTTGCGCCGCGCAGATCCGACTGACACACCTGCATCGTTTACGAAATGGACGGCTGCGCGTTTTCAAAATCAGGCTCTCGCCTGAGGACTCCTCGAATAGATTGACCAGGCGTGTGTGCACGGTTTCCCCTGGGGCCGAAATTAGGCGACCCGAGGAGGAGGAGGAGGAGGAGGAGGAGGAGGAGGAGGAGACGTGGAGGAGTGGGAGGAGGAGGCGGAGGCGGAGGCGGAGGAGGAGGACGTGGAGGAGGGGGAGGGAGGAGGAGGAGGAGGAGGAGGAGAGAGGAGGAGGAGGAGGAGGAGGAGGAGGAGGAGGAGGAGGAGGAGGAGGAGGAGGAGGAGGAAGAGGACAGGACGGGCCGCCCAAGCCCTTCGGAGAAACCCTCCCGGCGTGTGAGCCCATGCAGCAGCTGCTCGGACTGGGGGACGGTTCCCTCTCAGCACCGAGGGCCTCTCGCTGGACACGCCGCAGGCCGTGCGACTCGCCGAAGGGACGCAAGGCACTTCCTCTTCAGACTGGGGCTCCCGCCGGACCGGCAGGCCCGCAGGCCCAGGGTGCTCCTCTTTCGGAGGGGCGCCCCCTGGCAGTGGAGAGGAAGGGGCCCAAAGACGCGCACACAGATACACGCGAATCCCAGGACTCCCCCAATTTCCAAATATTTTCTATGTGTTTGTCTCCCCCCCCACTTCCCATATGTTCCTGCATTTTCCCAGGAGGCGACGATTCATTGTGTCTGTGTGTTCCTTTCCCTCCTAAGGAAAGGAAGGCTTGCGCACGGACTCATGAGGAGGTGGGTCGGGACGGGACGGTGCACTGCAGCATCGTGGAAACATCCTGCATCGGGCCACAACTCGGCCCTCCGGCGGCCGCTCGGGCAGATTCGGGCACCCGCAGAATGCCCTCGGCGAGGCGGAGCCGCTGGAAGGCACCCCGAGGCTGGATAGCCGCCGTGTAGCGGCGAACACGCCGGAAAACCCCACGCCTCGACGCTGCCCTCCCCTCCGCCCTCCCTCCCGCGGACCCTCCCGCGCGGTCTCCTGCGCGGAGGCCCCACCCTGCCCCCGGCAAGCCGATCGAGATCCGCCGCTCCACCGCGCGGCGGTGCCCGGCTGGGCATGGGAGGGGCGCCGCGCTGACCGAGCGCGACGCCTCGAGCCGCCGAGGGCGGGGCCTTGTAGACCATCCCCTCGAGGGTCTGGGAGACCAGCTCGTGCACGACGGCGGGGTCGTTCGTGCGGACCGAGGAGGAGAGGGCGGCCAGGCGCTGCCAGGAGTGCCCCTGGCCCACGGGGCCCCCCAGCTCCTCGCGCCACTCGGGAGCCCCGTGAGGGGCCCTCGGGGCCCCGCGAAGGGGGTGCGCTGGAGGCCGTCCGGGCCACCCCGGGGATCCTGGGGGCACCGTGCCGGGGGCGGCCAAGAGGGGGGCGTCCAAGAGGGGGGGGTGCAAATCATGACCGGCGGCATGTGCGCGGCCCAGCGGGGGGGCCAGGGAGGTGATGAAATAAGAAGAGGCGCCATGAAATCTGGGGAACTATCATGACCCCCGCCATGATATCCACCCCCCCTAGTCATCACCTCCCTCTTTTCCGCCCCCGACCGTGGGCCAGGGGGCACTTCTGGCAACACCCGGGATGGAGGAGCAAAACACTGCAGGGGCATCAGCTTTGGACGGCACGCGCGGATCTCTTGGATCTGAGCTGGACCTCCCTCCCTGGCGCGCGGAGCGCACGGGTGGCGGCGCCGGAGGCGACGCCAGGGGGTCCCAGCGCAGATCCAAGAAATCCACGCGGACCGCCACGAGTTCGTGCCTATGAAGTTTTTCGGTATCCGAGCGAAGGTGGGGACCCCCAAAATGGGGTCCGAGTGGGTGGGGTCGGAGGATCGAGCTCGGGCTCCACGGCGAGCCGCATCGCCGACGTATCGGCGATGCGGCTCGATCCTCGGACCCCATCTGCTCTGACCCCACCCGGGCGACGATGAGAAACAGATCTTCCGCACGATGACGCAGCGACCTTCCGCGGTGGCGTGCGCGGGCCGCCAGCGCGGCACACTACATTCGAAGCGAGGGAGCCCAACGCGGACAGGTCACGCGCGAATATCGCTGCAGTCGTCGCCGTTTTTCAACGTCGCTGGTCTGGGAGGCATGGAGGAGAGGATGTGCAAAGGCTAGGATTCGGTCGGGCATGTCCTCCTACAGGGGTATTTTGCTTGACAAAATAAATAAGTACCCCCAAAATACTCCCAAATGAAAACAGTACTAGAAACATCGTACCCAGACAATGTTTTGACTATTTATATTTCCCCCTGTAGAGGGACAGGCCCGACTTGTTGCGCGACAGAGGATAAACGACAATATCGCACGCCCCCGATGGCGACTCCGCATGTTGCTGGGCGCGGTGGGCCACCGAGCCTCTTCGGTGGTGGATGAGCGATTGGGGGTCGATGTGTTCCCCCCTGAGCCAACCTCCCGTGCGTAGGACAGTAAGACCTAGGCCAGACGAACGTCCTTCAACAGCAGGAGACCCTCCGCCGACCACAACAAAGAGAATATCCAAGGGTATCCTCCCCAGGATGCACAAGAACATCCAACAAACACGAAAAACATCAGGGTACCCTCTCCGAACCGACCTCGATCTTATACCTCGGTCCGGCTGTGTATAGTCGGGGCGTTGACCTCAGGAACCCTAAATCAGCAACGAGGCCCTTTGTCTTCCATAAGTTGAACTTCCATTTCCAATCGAAAATCTCGAGGCAGCCTAAGGCAAACTGTAAAAGCAACGAAGGAAATTTTGAGCCCCCCTCAAACGAAAAAGGTTCCTTCTTCAGCGCCCCGCCTGCAGCAGCGGCGAGCCTCGAGCATCAGCTCCTCTCCCAGCGCCCTTCACCCGAGGAGCGGAGCGGAGGCGGAAGCCCCTCCCGAGCGGCGGGTGCCCCGCATCACTGCCACGTGCTGTCTTTGGGCGGATCGTCGGGCAAGATCAACCAGCATCGACTCTGATGTTGCTCCCGTCGTACTCAAGGACCACATCCCAGAAATAATTTCGAGCACCCGGAGGAGTGTCGAAAGAGTGTCGAAAGAGTGTCTCCCAGGGCCGGCACGTGAAAATCCTCGAGTTTTGCGGTGCTTTCTTGGTGCTCGAAATTCATCGTGGTGATCAAGGCTAAAATAGGTTGGAACATCATAAATCGAGTCGGGAAATCGGATCGGGTCGGAATGCGCGTCGGATCGAGCCGCGTGGTCACGGAGGCGGAATCGAAGGAGATCGGCCGCGACAGGATCCACAACGGAGCCACGCAGGCACCGGCCCGCATGGGATCGTCGGCACTTGTGGGATCGGATCGGGCCTGGGCAATCATAAATCGAGACCTAGCTGGACCGATCGGATCGAAAGCAACCCTGGCAGGGCAGGCGGCGGACCAGGAGGAGAGGACGGGGAGGGTAAGGAAGAGAACAGGGGGGACCGAGCGGGAGCGGCTGTCCGCGAGGTCGAGGAGGTCGCTGGGGGCCATGACGCACTTGGCGTTGCTCTCCGTGTAGTACTCCCAGGCATCCAGCTTTCCCCTCTTGGACTGGTCGGTGCGCTGAGACAGCAGGCCTGCATGATGCGCCAACACCGGATCGGGACATCAGATCGATCCAGAATGTGCACGGAATCAGGCGGCATCGGCACCGAATCGAAATCAGATCGGATACGCCGCGCCAGGATGCACAACCACGCCACGCAAACATCGGGCCACATCGGATGGTCGGAATACAGGAACCGAATCGGATCGAGCCCACTGCAGTCGACATCGAATCAGATCGACATGAACCCTGGCCTGTGTGGTACAGGCGGAAGGCCTGCTTTGGATCCAACTGCTGGCAGATCTGCGAGTTCTCCGCGGACACTGGCGCGGCTTCCTCTGTCCCGCCGTCCTTCTGATCCTTCTTGGCCTCAAGGGCCTCTCTTTTCTCCTTGATCGCCTGCTTCTTCATCTCGGTCGGCATGCTCATTGGGACGGGGGCCGGGCCCTTGTCTTCGTCTGCAGCCTTCTTTGCGTCACTGTCGCCATCAGGGCCGGTAGAGAGCATCGGCATGCTGAACGGGTTCACGGTTCGCCAGTCCTTGCACTGCTTGAAATCGTCCGCCTGGCGGGCCACCGCGAACTTCTTGCCATCTGGGCTCTGTCTGAAATTTTCTGGGTGCTTGCTCATGAACTTCATCAGCGCCTTCGGGGTGGTCTGCTGGGGCAGCGCTGACATCAGGGTGGCGAACGACAGTGGAGCATCCACCTCGTTGCGCAAGCTAAGCGCGGGGACGGATGAAAGGACGGAGGTGGCAGCGAACCCTGGCATTCTAGAGTGCTGCAACATAGTCATCCAAACATGAATGCCCATCACGGCTGCTTCGAAACCTCGACCGTGAATCTGTGAATCAGGTCCAGGTTCTCTTTTTTGGGCCCTCCTGGAAGGTCAGGGGAGGAAAGGAAAGCATGAGATCAGAGGAGCAGGCATGGGCAGGCCTGAGCTGGATCCAGTCGCAACATGAGATCCACGTTGAATGAAACCGTATAGGCTGGAGGATATATGGTGTAGCTCCACTGGTGGACGTATGCCTATGATGCCCACCTCTGATTCGCGAAAAGCTTATGGTGCCCTTCGATGCTTACCCCGTCCCGTCCCCGGGGACTACGCACCCCCCCCTGCGGTGGGAAGGTGTGCGGACGAGCCGCCCCCCCCCCCCCCCCCGCTTCTGGCGTCGCACGTACTACGCCAGGGGTGGTGGTGATTTTTGCCCGAAGCGGTAGAAAGTCCGCCCCATCCCATCCCACCCCAAGGGGTGCAAAATCCGAAAGCAGCCCCGAGGTGAAGAACGGCCCCCAGGGGGGGCAAAGGGTGGGGGTGGTTCAGTCGAAGCCCGCACGATGAAGCACCGAGGCCGTGACAAGACTCAATCACTGGACCAAACTGCCGTCGAACTGGCGGCCTGGACGCACGGATAGGCTGGCACACCCAAGAACCAGATACCAAGCGCCATGAGGGGCAGGATGTTGCGACTGACGGGGTGTGTGTAGGGCTTGGCGGGGTAAATCGTGACGAGCACCACAGGAGCTACACGTCGTTCATTTCTAATCGTGCTCATTTCTAATCGTGCTCGTTTCTAATTGCTCCTGGCCCCCCAGTGGCCAGGACGAGGCCCAGGACAGAACACTTAGACATGAAAGGATCTTGCCCCCAAAAAATCGAAGAACCCTCGAATAATTAGAAATGAAGACATGTGTAGGGCTTGGCGGGGTAAATCGTGACGAGCAGCACAGGAGCTGACCTTCCCGTGCCCTCGCACGACTGCCTCAGAGCCTCGCCCAGCACCTGCCTCGAAGAGGAGGAGGAGGAGGAGGAGGAGGAGGAGGAGGAGGAGGAGGAGGAGGAGGAGGAGGAGGAGGAGGAGGAGGAGGAGGAGATGGTGGAGGAGAAGGAGGAGGAGATGGTGGAGGAGGAGGAGGAGGAGGAGGAGGAGGAGGCGGAGGAGGAGGGGGAGGGGAGGACCCTGTGCTGCACGCTCGTCTGGCCCAGCCGCGCGCCGAGCCCGTGCCACCACTGGGGGGGGGGCCTGGTCCGCCCTGCCCGCCCGGGTCGGGCGCGGCCCCCGGCAGGGCTCGGGTCGGGCGCGTCCCCCTGCAGGCGGAGTTTGGACGACGAGTGACCTCCTCCCCCTCCTCCTCCAGCCTCCACCTCCACGCTCCTCCTCCCTCCTCCTCCCTCCTCCTCCTGCTCCACGCTCCTCGTCCCTCCTCCTCCCTCCTCCTCCTCCTCCTCCTCCTCCTCCTCCTCCTCCTACAGCTGTGGATGCCACGACAATGGATGCCACGACAATGGACACCGTAACAATCCTATCGTTGGCTTTAAGATGTGTTTTAAAATGTGGGGCAAATGTTCTAAACATGCTTTAAACATGATTTGTTTTACATGTGTAAAGCATGTTTAACACATGTTTTAGACATCTGGAAATCATTTGACAACATGCTTCCTCTCCATTGATCGTCCTCCACAACCCTACAGGCGGATTTTGGACGACAAGTGAAACACACCCCAAACATACCCCAGCAATGTGCAAAAGTGGTAGAAACGAATCCCCTGACTATTTTTGCTATTCTTGAATATTCCTCCTGTAGAGGGACAGGCCCGACTTGACGCAAAGCTTTGTCCGCCCTGTCTGTCCGGGTCGGGGCCTGCCTGCCCGAGCCCAGCTCGGACCGCGCCAGAATCGGCGCCACGTCGGATCTGGATTTAGGTCGGGCATGTCCCTCTACGGGGGGGATGTGGGGCGAAACATTGAAGCTCCTCCAGACACGATACCCCCAACATAGACACAAACAGTACTCAAAAAAGTCATCCCCAGACTATTAGTGGACTATGTTTGGATATTTCGGGGATGGACAGACCCCCCTTTAGTAAAACGTGGATTCGTGAAAACGACCTGAGGCCCCAACCTGGCGGGCGCAAGCCTGGAAAATAACGGCCACGGCGCCCCCTCGAGAACCGAACACGGATAATTCACTGATCGACGTGTCACTGCTGGGGGCTCTGTCCACCCCCGAATGTTCCTCCTGTAGAGGGACGTGCCCGACTTCACGCCAGGATGGATCGGCGCGAAACATGAAAGCTCCTCCAGACACAATACCCCCATCCAACATAGACACAATCAGTACTCAAAAAATCATCCCCAGACTATTGCTGGACTATTTTTGGATACTCCTCATGTAGAGGGACGTGCCCGACTGAACGCCAGGATCGGCGCGACGTCGGATCCGGATCGGAGATCGACCGGGATCCTCGCTGAGCCGGCGCTCGGCCCCTGCAGGCCGCGGAGGGGTGCGGCGCGGCCTCGTGCCGGCGCGGCCCTCGGGGAGCCGAGATCGTTGGGGGGCGAGGTCGCCTCGCAGCGGACAGCGAAGGAGCATCGCTTACAATTCGATCCCCATCCCCACGGGGCGTGGCCCGGGCCCCCCCTGGCCGATTCCCCCCCCCCCTCCCAGGTGGGCTTCGGGTCTCGAGGGGCGTGTGTATCCCCAGCTGGGGAGGTCATCTGGCGGGGGTCTCGAAGGGGCTGGGGATGGGGACGGGGGCCGGGTAAACGATACTGAGTGAACAGCCCTGGGGGGGGGGGGGCGAAAACAAAATTTGTTTGATCGTCCGGATGTGATGAGGCGCCCGCCTCGTTGCGCCGGGTCAGGGCCGCGAGGGCGTAGTCGTTCTCCAGCGCGGCCTCCAGGCGCTTCTCGAGCTCCGACTGCGCGATCCAGTCGGGGTTCAGCAGGGTGGCCTTCGTGAGCAGGAGGGTGAGGGGAAGGAGAGGGAGGAGGAGTGGGAGGAGGACGAGGAGGAGGAGGAGGAGGAGGAGGAGGAGGAGGAGGAGGAGGAGGAGGAGGAGGAGGAGGGAGGGGGAACAATATGAGCCCAAGATGTATCAACGGTGTTGCACGAAAGCTCCTTCCAAGTTCCCTCTTGATGGGCTCCTAGAACTATTCATGTTCATTACTCGAACTGCCTCGTTGAAAGAGAGCCGTCTAAGAATCCTCAATCGTGCCCAACACTCTCCTGGAACTCCAACCCCCCCAATCAACGTGACTGTTGCGCCCTGGCAATCACACCTCGTGTCAGAACACCATTCCAAGGACTTCAACACCGCGAATCAACGTGACCTTTGCGTCCCGGCAGTGCTAAGCCGTGCTGGAGCACCATTCCTGGCATTTCAAGCCTACGAACCCTTGGAACTGCTGCGAGCTGTCGAAACAAACGTATAGACATGTGCGCAGCGCTAAGGCGAGAAACTTGAAACTTGAAATGTGCGCGGCGCTAAGGCGCTAAGGCGAGAAACGTATAGAAATGTGCTGCCATCCGTCTTTGAAGCTGCCGATTTCTTTAACGAATCCGCGCGGCGAGAATGCGAGAGCCGCATGTTGAAAGCAGCCCGCTTTCCATGCGGAAAGCAGCTGTGTAAAGTTAAAACGAATGTGCGCGGCGTGGAAGCGAGACTTGCAAGTTTAAGCTGACCCGCCCTCCATCCATGAAACAGTTGAAACATGCAGCTTCAAGATCATACATGGTCATATGTAGTCATGAATTATCAAGCGAGACGCCCTCACTGCCCTACCAACACGTCTGGGGGCGCGACAGGGAAGAGTCATTTACAGCAAAAATTAAGGATGGAGGGGGGGGGAGGGGGGATGGGGGGGAGGGAAAAGGGCGGGATAAGAGGAGGTGGTGGGGGATGAGGATGAGGGAGACGGGGGGGAGGAGGCGGAGGAGGAAGACGGGCAAAAGGAGGAGGGAGGACACCACAGTTGACCAATACCGTGGCAGGTGGGCCAGCACTCAGGGGGTCGACCTCGATCGAAACAACCTCAAACTTCAATCATCACCTTTACATCCCCTTTCACCCTTACCCACGTCATTCCGCTTCCACTACGTCTTGTTCCCTCCCTTAGGTGTCGCCGTCGTCCACCACACAAATGACGTCAACACCACGACGTGGTTATTCGCCAACCCAGCGAGGCACCGACGGGAACGATACCGCGGAGCAGCAGTACGCGTACTACTGCGAGTCTCATCAGCATCTCCACACTGCTCAAAAACTACTTGAAACACACCGCAGCGCACAACGACCACCGCGACATCCATCACAAGCTCACGCAATGACGACACCGTGGCGACCAACATCCAACCGAGAACAGAGGCCCACCTACCCGGCCCACGACATGAACGACCGGCGCACATCTGGACAGGAGTAGGAACGACCAATGGACGGCCCAATGGGCAGCCCAACACCCCGACGCCTACTGAATCAATAGCACCAACGGCAATGGCAAGGGCACCAACGGCAAGGGTAGGGGCAGTTCCCCCAAGCCATACAACGACTACACCGAGGACGACGACACCCACCAGAAGGGCAATCAGAAAGATAAACAACGCAAGGGCAAGGCGAAGCACCAGCCCCAACAGGAGGAGGACTCTCCCGCCAACAGGAAAGAGCTGGACGCCAACCACGAGTACAACGACCACATCACCAGGACCATGGACAGCGTCACGCCCAAGTGAAAGGTCTACGCCACTAGAAGCCCAGACTGGGAGACAACATTGAAGCGGGCAACACGGGCCATCACCAAGAGCAGCGCCGCCGGGCTTCAGACCACTGACGCCGAGACCCAAATCGCCGTCATCAAGGCCACGGTCATAGGCAGCATGCCGCTCGCCCAACAAGCCAGGGACATCCAACGCACCAAGGAGTTCCTGGAGGACCACCTCGAATACACCAAGGCGCACCACGAGGAGGTGGAGGTCGACCTGGACATGTTGAAGGAACAACTGCCGAACTCGAGACCATCAGGAGGGAACTCAACAACGCAAGGAACGACGCCTACAACAACACAAGGTCCGACGACGACGAGGCGGAACCATCCCTACAAAGACGGCCAACCAGGAGTCAACAGAAAGGCAAGACATTGGTGCGCTCCATACAGTACTCAAGGAGGACAACAAACGCCTCGTCCACGACGTCAAAGCCAACGAGCAGGAGGCCACGGAAAAGTTTGGCAACCTCAACGGGACCAACAACGAGCTGGGACTCGCACGTGAAATAGCTGCAGGTGAACCGCACGAGCTACAAAAGCACCTTCGAAACGTCGAAGAGCAAGTCGAGAACGAGCACAAGAAGCGAACCAGCATCACCAACGACTCAGCACGAGCCCAACAGACATTAAAGGAGGAACTCGGGGCTGCAATGACTACCCACGGCAAGATAGCTACACATCATGAGCTTGTGCAAACGCGAATCGCAACCAAATCCCGCGGCGCCGAGGAAGAAAGGGAATGCACCAAGAAGGCCAACATCGACCTCCAACAAAAACATCCTACAACCAGAGAAGAGGACACACACCGCGGACATCGAGAAACAGCTGAAGAATGCACAGCGCCTTAATTTGACTCAACACGGGGAAACTTACCAGGTCCAGACATAGTGAGGATTGACAGATTGATTGCTCCTTCTTGACTCTACGGGTGGTGGTGCATGGCCTGTCTTAGTTGGTGGAATGATTTCTCGGGTTAACACCGTTGCCAGACGAGACCTTGACCTGCTAAGTAGTTACACGTAACTTCGGCTACCTCGGTCTTCTACCTCGGTACGACCGCAACGGGTCATTAGGGGAACAGGTCCTGGGCCCCAGGAACAGAACAGAACACACGCGCCCACCGGCCCGGAAGCCGTCCCTACGCGGGAGGCGCGGCGGAGCTTCGGCTCCGGCCCTCAGATGTACGTTAGCACGGCGTCGATCCACCTCTTTTTCGGTCTGTGCGGCCGTCTCGTCAGCCCAAGAGGTTCCCATATGAATGCACGGTGAGCCCAGCTGTCTGCCGCCTCTTGCATCTTTCTTGCACCTGGGCCCCAGGGCCTCTCCCAACGACCACCTCTCCGTCCCGAGTCGCCCTCGGGCGGGCCCAAGGGCCCGGGGGAGGGCCCGCGCGAGCCCGACGGCGGCGAGGAGCTCCAGGACGCGCCTGCCTCGCGGCAAACGGGAGGGCGTGGGCGGCAACTCAGCGGCGCCTCCCATGCCATCCTGTGGGCTCTTGCGAGTCGGCGCTGGTCGGCGCCAGATCTGCGCCAGTCGACGCGGAATCGCGCGCTTTTCTTCATCGGCTACCAGACGTTAGTGCGTTCTAAAGACGGGGTTGCGAGGGAACACGCGGCTCCCAGGATTTGCTACCGAAGGAAGGAGAGAGGAGAGAGGAGGGGGAGGAGGACGAGGAGGAGGAGAAGGAGGAGGCGGCGGAGGAGGAAGTGCAGGAGGAGGAAGAAGAAATACAGGAGGAAGATAAGAAGGAGCCAACACTCCGAAAGAGAAAACGACGAACGCAAGCGGTCACGACCAAACAGAAAAAAAAAACCGTCTTCGATAACGACATCCGTGGCGGCGGTGGCAGGCGGGCGGACAGCCCTGCCTTGCAGAACTCGCCGCGGAGCCGCCGAGGACGAGGCGAGCCCGCGGGCGCGGCCGCAGGCGAGAGAGCAGAGATGATTGCGAGAGCAGTGCCCCTTCGTGAGCAAATGGTTGAATACCGCGCGCGTGTGGTATCTATGGGTGTAGCTATACTGCGCAACTCTTCAAACCTGACGTGGAGGGGGGGGCCAAATCCAGCGGGGTCTGCAGAGGCCAAGGAGGATGGGCGATGGAAGAGAGGAGGAGGAGGAGGAGGAGGAGGAGGAGGAGGGAGGGAGGAGGAGGAGAGGAGGAGGAGGAGGAGGAGGAGATGGAGGAGGAAGAGGAGGGAGGAGGAGGAGGAGGAGGAGGAGGAGGAGGAGGAGGGAGGGAGGAGGGAGGAGGATGATGAGGAGGATGAGGAGGATCAGGAGGAGGAGGACGACGAGGAGCACGACGAGGAGGAGGAGGACGACGAGGAGGAAGAAGACAAGGAGGAGGTGGAGGAGGAGGAGGAGGAGGAGGATTTTCCAATCAAGCGAACTAAGTGCCTACTCAATCAATCCAGACCCCCCGAACGTGTACTCGAAGCAGTGTACGGCTTTCTGAAACGGGGGCCCTGCGCGCGTCGCAGGGCCCCCGGCCACGAGGCCGACCGCGACGTCCCCACCCATGATCACGAGCTCGAAGCATCGCAAAGACGGGGGAGAGAGTCGAGCAGCGCTTGCAGCTGCACACCTTCGGCGGAGAGGCCTTGGGCGGCGAGGCCTCCAGCAACAGCGCCTCCCGCTCCCTGAGCAGGCATCGCAGCCGCCGCGCCCGCCACGCCAGCGCCAGTGCGCCCAGCAGCGCCGCAGGAGCCGTGGCCTCCGCATCCACCTCACCAGCCATGGTGTCGGTGCCCCGTACCCGCCTCCGCGCCGCGCGCGAAGGCGGCACGTCGGCCCAGGAGTCGTCTTCGAGGTCCGCCTCCATGGGCTCGGGTCCAGCAGCAGCCAGCGCGACCAGCGGCAGGCCCGCGGCCGCAGCCGCAGGCGCACCTCCGCCGTCCGCGGGAGCAGCGCCAGCCCCTTCGCGCCGCCGCGCCGCCTTCGCCTCGGAGGCGTCGGCGGGAGCAGCAGCAGCAGCAGCAGCAGCGTGTGCGCCGTGGGCAGCACCAGCAGGGGGGCTCCTACCGCTCCCTGCGCGCGAAGGTCGCGGCAGAGAGGGCAGAGCGAGCCACAGCAGCAACAGTGCGCCTCGGCGCCTGGGCCAGCACGGCGCCGCGCACAGCCGCCTCCGCCAAGGAGGCAGCCCACGCGGGCGCGGCCAGCGCCGAACCCCCTCTAGGCCCCGCCATGCCGTCGCCTCCGAGGAGAGGCGCAGAGGAGGAGGGCCGTGCGAGCGCTTGAGCCAAAATGGCTTGAGCCAGAATGGCTACGGAGGAGGAGGAGGAGGAGGAGGAGGAGGAGGAGGAGGAGGAGGACAAGGAGGAGGAGGAAGACAAGGAGGAGGAGGAGGAGGACGAGGAGGAGGACAAGGAGGAGGAGGAGGAGGAGGAGGACAAGGTGGAGGAGGAGGAGGAGGATGAGAAAGGACGAGGAGGGAAGAGGGAGCAGGTGCGGCCAAGTAAGGGCTCGGCGCCGCGCCTTCGGATACCAGCGGGACAGCAGCTTGCTCCACACGGCCTGGTCGCTCGCCCTCTCCTTCCCCCTCTTCCTCCTCCTCCTCCTCCTCCTCCTCCTTCTCCTCTCCTCCTCCTCCTCCCCGTTCCTCGTCCTCCTCCCCCCTGGATCCTGGGTCCTGGTGGCATGAATGTCTTCAGACGTTGCCATCCCCCCCCACCCTCCTCCCCCCCCTCTCCTCCTCCTCCTCCTCCTCCTCCTCCTCCTCCTCTTCCTCCTCCTCCTCCTCCTTCCTCCTCCTCTCCTGCTCCTACTCCTCATACTCTATCCTCCTCCCCTCCTCCTCCTCCTCCTCCTCATCATCATCATCGTCATCATCGTCATCGTCATCGTCATCGTCATCGGCATCGTCATCGTCATCGTCATCATCATCATCATCATCATCATCATCATCATCATCATCATCATCATCATCAGCATCACCACCATCATCATCGTCGTCATCATCAGCATCACCAACATCAGCATCAGCATCAGCATCAACATCATCATCACCACCAGCACCATCATGATCATCACCATCATCATCATGATCGTGATCATGATCCTGATCAATATCATCATCATCACCATCATCATTACCATCATCACCATCATCATCATGCCGTATCAGCATCACCATCATCATCATCATCACCACCATCATCATCAGCATCATCATATCTATCATCATTATCATCATCGTCATCACCATCATCAGCATCATCATCATGCCGATCATCACCAACACCAATATCATCAGTATTCCTCCTCCTCCTCCTCCTCCTCCTCATTATCCTCCTCCCAGTTCTCTTCCTCCTCCTCATCCCTTCTCCTCTCCTCAACCTCATCATCCTCCCCATTCCTCCTCCTTCTCCTCCTTCCCTCCCCATTCTCGCCCAGAAGCCTCTACCCGCCACCGTGCCACTTGGCACGTTCAGGCTTGGAAGAATGCCAAGGCCTGCCTGGTAGGCTTCTTTTCCGTGTGTGGTTCTCTCATAAGGGGCCGCCCCTCCCTCGACTCGCGGACCGTTGCGTGCATCCCCCTGCTCACCGAGGCCAACTCCTTCGTGCTCGCTCGATGACGGTGCACTTCCAGCATGGCAGCGAATGCCCAAACCCCCATTCCACGCGTGCCCGCTCGAGGCAGGTGCACTTCCCGAATGGCAGCTGCTGCCTGAACCCCCATTCCATGCGTGCCCGCTCGACGATGGTGCACTTTCCGCATGGTAGCCACTGCCCGAACCCCCATTCCATGCGTGCCCGCTCGACGATGGTGCACTTTCCGCATGGCAGCTGCTGCTTGAACCCCCATTTCATGCGCACCCGCTCGAGGCTTGTGCACTTCCCGCATGGCTGCTAACTCCTAGGCCCCTCATCCCACGCGCACCCGCTCGAGGATCGTGCGCTTCCCACATTCCCAGCCGCTGCTCCCAGGCGCTCCTGGTCCTCCCAAGCAACGATCCCTCATTTAAAACTGCGGATAGGCGCCCCGAGCTTCCAAGACAGCCCGTGCGAGCAACCAAGGATACCAAGATGGCCCAATGTGCCTCGAAGACGGCCCAAGATGGCACTAAGGAGGCCGACTATTGATTCAATACGGCCCAAGATTCCTCCAAGAGGGCCGAAACTGGCCACAAGAGGACCCCTCACAGGGTCCAGAGAAGTCACAATCATTGATTCTTCTTGGGTGTTCTTAAATGGTTTTCGCGTTCTCGTCTGTTCGGGCTGCCGTCAGCTCAAGACGGCCCAAGAGGACCCCACGATGGCCTAAGAAGCTTTCAAGACGGCCCAAGAGGACCTCCTGTGGGACACAAAACGGCCCAAGAGGGCCCCAAGACGGCCCAAGAGAACCCCAAACCGGCGTAAGAGGACACCAAGACGGCCCAGAGGGCCCCACGGAACTCCCAAGACTGCATCACAGGAGGCCAAGACAGCCTCAAGACGACTCAAACGAGTTTCATCGCCAGCATCATCACCATCACCATCATCACCATCATCATCATGAGCATCATCATGAGCATCATCATCATCATCAGCATCGTGGTCGTCATCGCCATCATCATCATCATCAGCATCATCATCATAATCAGCATCAGCATCATCACCATCACAGGGATGAAACGGTGCTTTTCGTGTTCGTTTTGCTTTCGTTTTCCCACGTTTTGTCTTCAATCCGCCTTTAACGCAAAACGAAATCGAAACGAAAACTGCACACGAAATTACCAAAACACCGTTTAGGTCCACCCCTGCATCATCAGCAGCAGCATCATCATCAGCAGCAGCATCATCATCATCAGCATCATCATCACTATCATCATTATCATTATCATCATCATCATCATCATCATCATCATCATCATCGCAATCATCATTACCATCACCATCACCATCACCACCACCACCAACAGCAGCATCATCATCATCGTCGTCGTCATCATCGTCATCGTCAACATCACCACCATCAGCATCAGCATCATCAGCTTCATCGTTATCATCATCACCACGCCCACCAGCATCGTCATCATCGTCATCAGCCTCGCCATCAGTACCAACTTCATCAGTATCATGATCATGATCATCATCACCATCCTCATCCGCATCCTCATCCTTGTCACCATCGTGTCACCATCATCATCACCACTATCATCACCACCATCATCAGCATCAGCATCACTATCCTCCTCCTCCTCCTCCTCAGCGTCATCGTCACTATGATCATCACCACGATCATCATCACCATCATCATCACCATCATCATCATCGTCATCGTCATCTGTCATCACCACCATGAGCATCATCATCATCAGCAGCATCATCATCACCACCATCAGCATCGCCATCACCATCGTCATTGGCCTCATCATCATAATCATCAGCATCAACATCAGCATCATCATCATCATGATCATGCTCATGATCGTCAGCATCGTCGTCATCATCATCTTCATCCTCATCCATAGCATCATCACCATCACCATCAGCATCAGCATCAGCATCATCATCATCATCATCATCATCATCATCATCATCATCATCATCATCATCATCATCACAATCATCATCACCACCATCATCACCACCATCAGCATCAGCATCATCATCCTAAGCCTCCTCCTCCTGCTCCTCATCATCGTCATCATCACCATCACCACCCCCATCATCCTTACACTCCTCATCATCCGCATCACGGCTCTCCCAAGCCTGGAGGCACGAGGTCTCACGCGTGACGGGCCCCCCGTGCCCCCTGGAACCGTCGCCACCCAGAACACTGGGCTGGCACGGGTGCGGGAGCTGCCGCAGGCAGCTGCACACGCCGACGTCCCTGGAGATCTTTGGAAGAGGCCCCTGCCGGGTCGGACGAAGATGGGGGGGGACACCTCAAGGGGGTAGCGAATGTGAAGGAGCCCAGGGAAACACTCACAAATACACACAGACCCTAGGATTCCGCGTATTTCCCAATATTTCTTGGATTTTCGTCTTCTCCCCCACTTCCTATGTTTTCCCAATTTTCGAGGGAATCGACAATTAATGGTGTCTGTGTGTGTGTGTGCGTGTGTGTCTGTGTGTGTGTCCCTCCTGAGAATGAGCTCACGCGAGCGACGCAAACGAACGGGTCTTTCGGGAGCGGCCAAGAGGGGGGTGTCCAAGAGGGGGGGTGCAAATCATGACCTGCGGCATGTGCGCGGCCCAGCGGGGGGGCCAGGGACGTAATGAAACAAGAAGAGGCGCCATGAAATCTGGGGAAATATCATGGCCCACGCCATGATATCCACCCCCCCTAGGCATCACCCCCCTCTTTTCCGCCCCCGTGTGTTTCCCTAGTGAGAGTGAGCTCACGCGAGCGACGCAAACGAACGGGCCTTACGCGAGAGGACGCAGCACCCGGGACCCTCACGCGGCGGCTTGCGCGGGCCGCCAGCGCGGCCCGCCACGCTGGAGACGAGGGCGCTCACGCGCGGCCTCGCGCGGGCAACTTACAGCCGGACTCGGCTGGACAGGACACGCGAGAGGACACAGGACGCTTCCGAGGGCCATATTGCCACAGGAATGTACAGTCGGGGGCTTGACCTAAGGAACCCAAAATAAGGAACGAGGCCCCTTTTTTCCATGAGTTAAACTTCGATTTCCGATCGAAAACATAAGGAAAACCTGAGGCAAGCTGCGAAACACTTAAGGAACGCAGAGCCCCTCCCCAACGAAAAGGGATCCTTCTTCAGGGCCCCGACTGTAGGAAGCATGGGCCGCGAGGCACAGGACACAGGGGTACCCTTGATTTGGCAGGGCCGACCTACTGATCTGGGCCGACTGTGCGCGCCAAGTGTTGGCGCCGACGGCCCGCTTTTTGCCCGGCGCCTCCCGTCGCCGGGAGGCGCCGGCGTGCCGAGGCAAGCTCCATGCGGCAGGGCCGACGCCGGTCGGATGCAGCAGATTTCGCAAGCAGCCAGTCGGATGCCCCAGATTGCGTCACCGATCCTCGCCTCTCGTCCGAGCCGACCCTGAAGCCTAGAGGCCCCCAAAGACCACCATCCTCGATCCTCGCCCATCCCGTCCCAGACATTCCACGCTCCGATGTTGAGGAGGAGGAGGAGGAGGCCCTGGCCTCTGGATCCCTTCCCTGCGCACCGGTGTTCCACCCCTACTCGGTTTTTGACGGCCCGAGGGTCCGAAACTGGCCTCCAGAGAGGCCAAACACGCAGGCAAACCGAGCGCCTCGATTTTCTCGAGGCGCTGGATGTCCAGGATCAGCCAGCATCGAACCGGGAAATCGGATCGATGCGGAGTGTGCGTCGGATCGAGCCGCATCGGAACATAATCGAAATCGGATCGGATCAGCCGCGCCAAGATGCACAACGAAATGCAAACACCGGGCCGCCTCGCACAAACGGAACATCGTAATCGAATCGGGTCGAGCCGCCCACAATCGATATCACGTTGGATCGATCGGTTCGACATGAGCACTGATGTCTGGGTTCGATGCCTTCTCCTCCTGCTGCTCTCCCACTCTAACGTTAGGTCGGGCCTGTCCCCCTGCAAGCGTATTCTCGACGAACAATGAAAAATATATTAAAAACCAAATGATCCGACATGGTCAAGAATAGAAGGCAAATCGTCCCCAGGCTATTTTCTGGCTATTTTTGAACGTTCCTCCTGCAGAGGGGCGTCCTCCTCCAGCCGGCCTGGCCGTCCGCCACCTCCCGCGACGCGCGGCAGAGCGACGACATGATGGCTACCTGTGCCGGGGCGCGGCACGGCGCGGGCGGCGGAGGGGCTCGCGTCATGCCGGAGGAAACCCTCGCGCAAGCGACGGTGCGGCCCTCGTGCAGCAAGGCCCGTCTGGCGGCGGTCAGAGGAGGACAACCCAGACACGATCGCGTCGTAAAGAAATCAGGGCGGGAGGTTTTTTGCCGATTTCGGCCTCGGGGGGCCCTCGCCGGGCCTCGGGACCGTCAAAGAACGATTCAGGATGGAAAACCAGTCCCAGGGAAGGGTCGGGACTTCCTGGGACCTCGCATTGAAAAAATCAAGACGCCGCATGTCTGGGAAGGTACCCACACC
This sequence comes from Prorocentrum cordatum, assembly GCA_963575745.1. Taxonomy (NCBI): domain Eukaryota; class Dinophyceae; order Prorocentrales; family Prorocentraceae; genus Prorocentrum; species Prorocentrum cordatum. Next base: position 60,842 of record CAUYUJ010015643.1, read on the forward strand.
GGGTTCCAAAGGCGTTTTTTTTGGGGGGGGGTTCCAGAGAGCCCCCCAGGGGCCTCGGAACCTCGTCAAAACAGGGGGTGCGAGGCCCCTGGGGGGACCCCTCCTGGGAAAAGCCTCCTCCCCCAAGAACCCCCTAGGGAACCCTCCGGTCATGGCCCGAGGCGTGCAGAATCAATCAACACAGAATCGGGAACACGGGTCGAATCGGAAGAGGAGTCGAATCGGGCCGCACCGGCACGGAGCCGAGTCGGATCGGAACGGTCGCGCCGAGGTGCACAACAACACCGTGCGAATAGCGGGCCGCATGAGATCGCCGTAAGACCGCCATCGAATCGGATCGAGCCGGCAGGAATGGACATCGAATCGGATCAATCGGATGGGAGTGGACCCTGGGCATGAGCGCGGACAAGGGGCGGCCAGGGGACGTGTTGAAGGAGAAGAAGAATAATAATGATAATGATAATAATAATAATACGAAGAAGAAGAGAAAGCCACAAGGTAATGAGATCTGGGCGATCTCGTGGCCCTGGTCGTGGATGTCCCACGCCCCCATCCCCCCTTCGCCGCCCCCGAGGAGGAGGGCGAGGGCCAATTTGTTTTGGCTTGCCAAGCAAACAACTATGCTCAATTGAAAAAAGCCTCCCAGGGACCTCTTCCCGTCGCTCGGACGTCCATTTCCCATGCATTCTTCGGTTTAGTGCGTGTTTTTTTGCTCGATGGTCCAGGATGGTCCTCGGCGGTTCTCGCCGAAAAAAACGCACACGTCCGAGAGATGCCAAGACCTTTTCCATCAGATACAGTGCACCAGCGAGCATGAACCATGAGAGAGTGACCACATCGCAGGCCTAGAGATTGACACTAACACCAATTTCGGCGGTGTGCCTCCACCGAGGGAAGAAGATCCCAATCTCGGTGATGGTGGTAACATTCTGGCTTCCAAGGTGGCCGAACTATTACCACCAACACCGAAAATCTAGGATCACCGTCCCCCTGTGGAGGCAACCCCCCGTCTTGGTGTTGGTGCCAATCTCCAGTGCACCAAGCAAACCCCCGGAGCTGAGCGAGGGCCCGCCGGCACTTGCAGCCGGCGCGCCGGCACGCGCAAAAAGCCCCGGCACGTGTGCAGAGACAGCGGCGGCAAGGTGCGCGCGCTGCTGCCCAACGACGTCTCGGGATGACCCTGTCTTCGACGATCCTCCTCCTCCTCCTCCTCCTCCTCCTCCTCTTCCTCCTCCTCCTCCTCCTCCCCCTCCTCCTCCTCCTCCCCCTCCTCCTCCCCCTCCTCCCCCTTATGACACCCGCCCCCAGGCTATCCACCCCTGTTGCACCCGCCCGAAGGCGCCGCATCCTGATCGTACTCGCAACTCTCGTGGGAGGGCTCAATGACCCGGGCCGCCCAAACGGGGTCCAGGCATCGGAAAAAGATAGCGAACACTCATGCCACATTCACCTGTCAACGCCTCCCCCCCCCCAAGGTTCAAAGTCGGCGGTGGGTCTGACGAGTTGCACCTCGATCTCAGTCTCCCCCGCGCGTGCCAACCTCGAGTTTGGGGGGCAGGGGGGGTGTTCACCAATTGTTTCCCTCTACCGTACCGCTAGGAGACCCACTGCAGAATAGATTCACCCCACGACTTGATTCCCCCGCCGAGTCTGCGAAAGATGCGTACAACGCCCCGTAGAGATAACTGTACGCAAATTCTAAGCGTGTCTTGTTCGGCGGTGGACAAACCTCCCTTTAATAAACCTCCATGTCGTGAAAACGGCCTAGGACCGAAACCGACGGACCTGGACCCACAAAAATGACGCCCTCTCTCGAACCGAAGAAGGCCAATTCGCTAATCCAATTGTCAGAGTAGGAGGTCTATCAACCTCCGACTTGTATGTCCGGCGGGAAAAGCAATGTTGGAATGATCGATTCTGTCGTCGATCCCCGATTCGAGTCGTTCGGGGGCGACTGGCTCGTGGGGGGAAGCCTCGAACGGGAATCCCACTAAGTATACCGCCGATCTGTCGGCGATGGGCCACCGCTGGCGAGACCCGTGCGACTACTCGGCCCGGGTCACTGTGCAGAACTTGCCACAGCACCAAGTCAAGCCAAGCCCATACAGTGAGCTTGACCGCGCTGGAATATAACAAGCCAGGACCCCAATGTGGATCCCAGGCGAGTAACAAGGCGGGTGCAGCAATCGAGTCCTCGCGTCAAGACTTGCGAGCACATCCCGATCCTCTCACGGGCCTGGGCGGGGTGGGCTATCGGGCCCCTATCGGCGATGAGTGGGCGATTGGGGGTCGAGGAACTGGCGATGAGGGGGAGGGAAGCACGACCGACCGCAACCACCTCGGACCGTTCAGGGACCACTTCGGACCGAGTCCAACTAAGTGCGATCGGTCCGAAGTGGTTGCGAAGTTTTTGGGACGCTTCAATAAGGCATCGATGAAGGGAGAAAACAGAAACACGTTTCTGGATGCAGCGAGCTCCCTTGGGCCTCCCGGTTGAAATTTGAAAAAGCGGTTGCGATCCATCCGACCGCCGATGGTTCGCCACCTCGACCGTGATCTCTGCAAAACACAAAAACACACATGTACGTCAGCTCGACCGTGGAAATGAGATCTCGACCACAAGAAGCCCAAATATTCTTGGGGATCCATCCGTTCGGAATCCAATCAGTTTCGACAGAATCCTAAGGATTCCTCCCGATATTCTAAGATTCCTGGGGATTCATCAGGATTCCCTGGGATTCCTCATAATTCCTCAGGATCCTTCATGGTTCCGATGGACTCCTAAGGATTCTCATGGATCCCTCTGGATTCTCAGGTCTCCCGAAGATTCCTCTTGATGCCTCAGGATTCCGAAGAAATCCTTAAAAACCTGAAGATCCCCAAGGATTCCAAAAAGGAGTTGCTTCAGGAATCCTTCCAGAATTCTTTAGGAATCCGCCAGAATCCTTCAGGATTCCAAACGAATCCTTCAGGAATCCTACAAAGAATCCTGCAGGAATCCTCAAGAGTCCTTCAAGAACCCGCAATAATCCTTCAGCACCCCGCAGAACTCATTCAGGAACCATCCGGAATCCTCAGAAACCCTCAATAATCCGTCAGGAATCCGCGAGAATCCTTGCGGAATCCTCAAAAAAACCCTTCAGGAATCCTCAGAAATCCGTCAAGAATCCTTCAGGCATCCGCAAGAGTCCTCCCAGAATCCCCAAGAATCCTTCAAGCCCTGGGAAGCTGAAGCAAGCTCCCCTGGTTCTAATCTGGTAATCTGGCGTTCGCCTTGTAGCATTACAATAGGAATCGTACACGTTGCGATCAGCCCGCTTCCAGTGGTTGTAATCAGTCCGACGCGATTCCTAAACGGTCCGAAGTGGTTGGGATCGGCCTTGATTTCATTGGGGGATTGGGCCATCGGGCCCCTGCCGGCGATGGGTCCCCGATGGCGAGACCCCACGGGCCTGGGTGGGGAGGGCTATCAGGCCCCCATCGGCGACGAGTGGAAGACTGGGGTGTACTGCGCTCCCCCTGGGCCGATCCCCCCCTAGCTTTGCCCCTGAGGATGGCCGAGGCGCGGACGTAAAAAGAGGACCAACAAGCGGCATACACACAAACCTCTGACGGTCCGCGTGGATTCCTTGGATCTGAACTGGACCCCCCTCCCTGGCGCGCGGGGCACGCCAGCGGCGGCGCCGGAGGCGCCGCCAAGAGCTTCCAGCGCAAATCCACGAAGCCTGCGGTGAGCTCCGAGCGTTTATGTTTATGCGTTTTCTTCCCCCTTCGAGCAAAGAATAGGGACGAAGGCCGACAGCATTCCCCGCTCCTTCCGAGCAGGATGCGCTGCTGGAGCCGCGGCGGGCGTTGTCTTGCAGCGAGAGGGGCGCCAGCCTCACCGCGGCAGCCATCGGTTTGGGACTGCAGTTTTTCGGTTGGGCACAGTCCACCGTCCCCATTGTCCGAGTGACGTGGCCGAGCGGTCCTGCACCATCCCCTGCGCGCGTGGCCGAGTTCGGTGGGCTCCCGCGGTGCGGACGAGTGCTGTTTGTGGTCTGTTCTCGTCGTCCTCGCCCGCGACCCACCCGTGAATCACCCCGCGACCCACGCGCGACCCGACCACATTGCCCTGACGGAAAAAAGTGGGCGCCCGTGTGGACTACCAGCGTCCGCGGCGAGCGTTCTGCGAAGCTCGCAAATGTTTCTCACGCGAGAGATCCGCCACCGTGACGCTGGGCACGGCATGGGCGTGTCCTCAGGTCCGATTCTGAAGGCTTTAGGCTCGGCGGTGGACAAAACTCCCTTGAGCAAACCACCCCTTACTGAAAACGGCCTGGGACCAAAATCGACGGGCCTGGACCCGCAAAAATGACGGCCGCGACGCCCTCTCGCGAACCAAAAACGGCCAATTCACTAATCGACGCGTCAGGGTAGGAGGTCTATCAGTCTCCGACTAGAGGGACCCAGAGCCCAACCCGCAACCCAGGCACGGTGGCGGGATGGGCTGGAGGCCACTCGACAGATTTCGTGACACTTTCGTGCCTATTGCGCGGCGGCACGCATCCAGCGACCGAGATCCGAGAGTGCCTGTGGAAACCGACGGTCCCCTTGCCCTCGGCCGACAGAGTGTCTCTTACACAGTCTCGACGCCAGGGAAGGGGGGAGGGGGCCTCCTCCTCCTCCTCCTCCTCCTCCTCCTCCTCCTCCTCCTCCTCCTCCCCCTCCCCCTCCCCCTCCCCCTCCCCCTCCCGCATCCCCCTCCTCCTCCTCGCGGGGAGGGGGGGCGGAAGATCAAGATCAAGATCAGCTCGGGGGGTCCCTGCAATCCTCTCTCTACTGCACTGCTGCGTGCTGTACTCTGAGGATGCTGTACCCTGAGAGGGAGCCTCGCATAAACACATCTGCCTGCAAACTCCATGCGAAACTGTGCAGCGACTGTCGCACACTGCACAGGACAGCACTGGCCGATCGGGACCCCTGAGGAGGCACGCAGCCCCATACGGGGCCCGACACCAAAGCACAAGGGATCACGTTTCCTGCCTCCCACGACGACTCCCACGACGACCAGTCCCCCCGCCACGTCCGTTCCCTTGGCCTCGGCCTCGGCTACGCTGCAACTCAAAAAAAGATACGTCTGGCAACAGTGCGCTCGCGTGCCCAATCGAGTGCCTCTCGCGACTCTGCTCAAGCACATCCGCTGGCACGATGCCCTGCGCAATTAGTGATGCAAGTCTGGCGCTACTCTGCAACTGCTCTCTGCTACTGCTGCTCAAGCCTCCTCTAACAATCTCCACAAGTCCCGCTCCAGTGGCCCCCTCGGGGCGGCCCCCATGAGCGGAACTCCTCCCTCCGACGAGATCAGCTGCTCCAACATCGGGCCCAGCGCGGCTCCGAGGCTGACCCCGCTGTCATACTTCAGGACGACCGTGGCCTTCTGGCTCTCCCCCTCCTTCTTCTTCTGGAATCGCACCTTGAAGAAGCTGATCGCCCTGTTGAGGTCCGCTTGCGAAATGTTGTGGAGCTTGGACTGCCAGATCTCGTGCATGTGCTCCTTCAGTACCGTCAACTCCTTCTTCTTCGTCTCCGTGTCGCACTCGGGGATCGTTTTCGTCGCCCCGTAATGGCAGACCGCCAGCAAGATCGACAAGTGTGGGGGGCCGCGGGCCTTGTGATTCACTGTCTCGCCCTGCGACGCCTTCGTGCGCATCTGCTTGGACTCCTCGTCGTACGCTTTGCCCGCTGCCGCGGCTGCGGCCGCGAAACCCTGCCCTGCCTCGACCTCGAAACGCAAGTACACCGAGGCGCTCAAGTCGGCGATCTCCCTCGAGTTGTTGAGCACCAGGCGCACCAGGGGGTTCCACATCTTGCCGCCGCCTGCGTCGCCCTTGCCTGCGCCCTTCTTGGCCTGCTTGGCCTTGTTCTGTTCGGTGGCGGGTTGAGCGGTGCTCGAAGCCGGGAGGCCCTTGAACCAGGACGGAGGAGGCGCGGTCGCCTCGGCTTCCATCGCGGACGGAGGCATCTGGAAGGGCTCGGGGCTGAAATGGTTGCAAAGGCGCAGGAAGGTGTTCGACCAAGTGGCGACAGAGAGTGAATGTGTCGGGGCCTTCGTATTCGCAGAGAGGACAAGCATATGAGGATGGTGTCTGCAGTGTAGCCAAGGAATGTGGACCCCTAGTGACGCAATGCCCCCGATACAACGAACTCACCAAGTGCCTGGAAGCCGTAATACGTGTAGCAAAGACCTGGTGGCAGTGAATGCAGATGTTGGTGGGGGTTAAAATGTGCAGGAGGCTCCGTAGGTGGTGATGATGACGAATATGTTCAAGTAGACCCTTGCGCGAAGCATATGCACAGCCGCACACGACCCCCTCCTTGACCAGCCCACAGACATAGGGGAGTTCGGCATTAGGATAGTCTTGTGGACCTTGTGGACCTCCTCCCATGGTTTTGTGGACCTCCTCCCAGGGCGGGATCTGGACCGAGAAGTTGGCCTGCCTAAGCTCGGTAAAGTCAATAATCGTGAATTCCTCAGAGGCGTCTGGGTCCAGCAGCAAACGGAGATCCTCAGAAACCCTACGTACCCCCTCATATGGAAGACGCGTGCTGGCTATATCTAAGTCTGCCGTCACCTGGCGAGTCCAGGGCGAGGCCCACTGAGTAGGCCGTCCCCCGATGAGCTGAGGTTTGAAGCGATCAATTTCCGCATTCCCAAACAGAGCACACAGAGCCTGACCGTGATCCCCAGGAAAGCGGCTCCACCCCTGATACATTTTCAGCCTGCGGATAAGCATCTCCGGCTCCGAGGGGACAAGACGCAGCTTTGCGAGGACTTGCTTGTTGCTGAGGGTCTTAACGTGCGGGCCGTCATGATCAGCTGCTGCCCCCATCATCACGACCCTCCCCATTCGAGCCAGGCAACTATCGAGAATATCCGTATCCGTCTTGGAAAGCACGAAACTCTCGAGGCAGCTAAGAAGCGTGTTCTGCACAAAGCCGATGAATAGACTACGCTTCCATCGCCAGGGGGCCCCAATGCCCCAAGCACCCCCCAAGGAAGCGAAGCCACCTCGTGCGGCCGTACAGCGACGATATACTTCGCTACGCGCGGACTCGCCCATAGACAGATAAGGCCCAATATAACGAACTTCATCTTTGACTTTCCCCTCCAAGCGTGCATCAGGATATCCAGGAAGCCGCATAGCTCGAATGAGTTGCTTGCATATGTACCATCTGCGCGAGAAGTGCATCAAAAACTCCTGTTTGGTTGCATTCTGCCCGTAGCCGTAGGCATGTAGATTCTGGTTGAGGCCCTGGTCAACGTCATTGAGCTTTTGGATGAATTCAGAAAAGGACATGTCAGAATTGGCAATGATGATCTTATTAATATCATCCGCGTACTTGTACAGAGAAAGATCTGCCCTAAGAGATTCCCAGCTCGCATGCAAAAGGCGGGATTGAGGATCTGCACCCTGCTGGTCATACTGCCACTGAAGAACGGGACGGGCGAACGTGCCCACAAAGGCCTTAACCGCGAACGGGTCCCCCATCGCGTTGCCTACCCCTGGTTTGACGAGTAAGTCCCCCTCCAGCGCTTCTAAATTAATGACCGCGTTCCTATACCTCTGCTGGCAGATCTCCTGGTCGTGCTCTGCGGCGCTCAACCGAACTGTCTCGTCGACCTCACTCCAATCTGAGCTCCCGAAAGCGTTAGCCATATCTTTACGGGTAAGTGCATGTGTCCAACCTGCCTGCCTGACCCGCCAGCTCGTCGCTAGTACTGCCAAAACTGCGTCCTCCCTCCTCCTGTGCTTGAAGAAACCGTGGTCGGACGAAGTAGGGAGTGGTGAGAGGAGAGAGGCGTAGAAGGCCTTCCCCACTGCAGCCATGATATGAATGACACGACGACCGAGAGGGCCCATGAGATTATTCGCCTTCTTAATGCCTGCCCCCTCCGTCCTATGCCAGTATAATGGTGTAACATTGTGCATTCGTATTTTACTCAAACCCACAGAGAACAGCCAGTTGAACGTTTCCGTGTTAGGTCTACTAGAATCAGCCCCCAGCCCCTGGCGTTGATCGCGAGCACGCATGCGACGACCAGGCATCGACATCATATGCCAAAGCTCCAAGGGGGCCGGGAACGCAGGGACTGCTCGACGACGTGCTGCGCGACGAACGTGCTGTACGATGCGCTCACTGTCTGCTTTCGCAAGTTCGAAGATGTCCTCCGACGGAATCCAAAAGAACTGCTCCTGACGCTGTGCTCGCCACTCCTCCCAATCGTGTAGTACCGCCGACATTCCACCTGCGGCCCCTTCTCTGCTCCAGATGTCGACCCAAGCCTGGGCGCTAGGAGGCGCCCCCTTCACCAGCAGGCCGTCCCTCTTCTTCGGTCCGATACGCGAGCGGGCGGCTCTACGGGTGAGGCGCATCGCCTCGGCTGGTCGACCTTGGCTCCAGTGCTCCGAAGCTTCTGACACAAGTTGGGGCCGACGTTCCCGAGCATGTCGGCGGCGGACAAGTTTGAGTTCATTAGAAAGGCGTTTCAATTCAGCGTCAAGGGCTAGGATTTCCTGCGGTGATGCATTCATCTTCGCTCCTCTCATCTCAACTCGGCGCCGCAAAAGACGCCGACGTTCCAGACAGCGCAAACGGTACTGCTCATCTCGAACTTCACCCAATCCAAAAACGTTCTGACCCGCGGCGATCAGGCTATTCTCAATGGTTTCGAACATCTCGTCGGGAGACCCGTTATCTCTAAGCCAGGGAAGAGGGGCGCGATCCAGTTCGACTCGGGCTGCCTCCAGAAATGCACGACGACGATGTCCCCTACGAAGTGCGAGCATCATCTTATCGACGTCCCACTTGATTTTCCCCTGGGCTGCCGACTGTCCCTCGATATGTTTACAGAATGACATAGTACACGATATAGGCAAATGGTCCCGAGGCGAAGGACCCGACACTGCTTGTAGTTTGGCCCCGAGGTGATGAAGAACATGGCACTGGCAAACTTGCTCCCGCATACCCAATGGATAAAAAAGGTAATCGACACGTGAACTCCCCCCATCATTGCCGAAAAACGTGGGCACCACCCTGTCCCCTTCTGTGTTGCCCGCGAAGAAACGATGGGGTCCAAGAACTTCTCTCAAACGCTCTCCTGCTCCTCCCCGATACCGCTCCTGACTGGCGACGTCCACGACCGACGTTTCAGCTGCACCCTTACAGCCAGGAGGAATACCCAATCCGTCATTAGCATCGCAGAAAATGAACGGGGTGCACCGAACAGGCAGTGTCCCGAACACGTCCTCCAGCCAGCTGATCAGCAGGCTCACCGTCTTCAAGTAGCGGGGTCTCTGTGACAATCGGGAGGGCCGAGGCGGGAAGTACAGGGAAATAGCGCACACGTCATACCGACCTCTCTTAACTCGTACCCCCAGAGCTCTACCCTTGGCCTCGGGGGGTGAAGCCCAGACACGCATAATGTGGCGATCCTGAATACCGTCGCCGAAGACGACCAAACACCCACAGGTCGAGTTGCTCAGCGGTGAGTTGGGCCCCCACGGGGCCTCCACGACCAAACGATCTGCCACCTGACGACGAGAAACTACACTGCCCGAGTACTGCTGCCGACGATCCTGGGTATGGGTCCCTGCGAGGATGAGGATGTCGTAATTCCTAGTTTCTAGAATGACCTCCTCCAAGCGAGACCCCGAGCACCACATAGGATTCCAGCCGAGAAGGCGAAGCTGCGTCATCCCCTGCCGCCCAGCCGCTGCATGAGGAAGTTAGGGTAACATGGACCGTGCTTGCTGGGGGTGTGTGGGGCACCCAGCAAGAAACTGCCTCAATGCCTGTCCCGCCCACGCGAGGCGAGACTTCGTGCCCGTGGGCTGGGGGGGCGGAAGGGGGAGGAGGATGATGGTGAGGAGAAGGCGAAGGAGAGGAGGGAGAGGAACCCAAAGGCGCACGATACGAGCTGGCCCTACAAACGAATCGCCCACTGGCCCATCGAGGTGCTGTGCGGCAGCTCCACGTTGCGAGGCCTAAGCCACCGAAGCGATGCATCCAACACAGCATGCAGCATGGCAGCAGAGCGGAGATGGAAAGGAGTCGGCTGCAGTCGGGGTGGCCAAACCTGGGCGCGCAAGCCGCCGATACCGCTTCCTGTTCGGCGATCGGGGGACCCCATTGGGCCCGCATCAAAAGTCGCTCCGGCGAAAGCTCACTCTTCCGTCTAGTCTTAGGTCGGGCGTGTCCCCCTGCAGGGGGATTTTGGAGGACAAATCAAACATACCCAAACAATAATCTAAACGTGGTCAAAAATAGTCAAAACAAGTCCCCATATTTTTTAATTATTTTTGGAATGTTCCTCCTGTAGAGGGACAGGCCCGGCTTAGGTCTAGTCGAAGGAGGGCGGCAAGCCGAACCCTTTTTGGCCGGCTTTGCATCCCGGTCTGCTCACGAACGGCCCTGGGGCCACGCGGCCGGGCCGCAAGCTGTCAATAGCCTCCCGTCGTAGACTTGTGCCATGGCGAGAGTGGGCGTCACTTCAAGGGGGGGACGACCGACGGTAGAGGGAAACAATTAGTGAACATCCCCCCTGCCCCCCAAACGCAAAGTTGGCACGCGCGGGGGAGACTGCGGTCGAGGTGCAACTCATCAGACCCACCGCCAACTTTGAACATTGGGGGGAGGGGGAGGCGTTGACAGATGACTCTGGCACGAGTGTTCGCGGTGTTTTTCCGAGGCCTGGATGGGGGGGAAAGGGGGGCGCACTTCTCGGGCCCGGAAGGCCCTCCTCTGGGCCCCAGAGGGCCCCTCCCGGGGCCCCGAGGGGTCCCTTCTCTCTCCAGCCCTCGCCGCCTCCCCATGTGTCGCCCCTCCCCCCCCTGGGCCCCCCCCCCCCCTGCTGCGCGACAACCTGCGGGGAGGAGGGCGGGGGGTGTCTGGGTGGGGGGCGCCTGCGCTGGAGCGGACGGGCACGAACATATATATATATATATATATATATATATATATATGTATGTATATGTATGTATATGTATATATATATATTATATATATATATATATATATTCCTCTTCCTATATTTTTATAAGCCCAGGCGGGGGGAAAAGCCATCCCCCCCCCCAAAACCGGACTCCCGGGATCTGGGGCTTTGGAACCCTCCGGACGGTTCTCGAAGCGGCCCCCCGGGCCTTGCAGGGCGTTTTGACAAGCCTTCGCAGCACACCTGGGGCGATCAGGGGGGTCATCGGAGACGTCCCAGACCCCCAAGACAGCACAAGAGCGCTCCAAGAGTGACCGACGTGACCTCAAGATGGCCCAAGAGGCCTCCACGGCCCCAACGAGGCCTCCAAGAGCACTCCCAAGAAGGCCCCATGAGACAAAACTCATTGGTTTTCTGCGGTTTTTGGTGAATTTTGCGGTTCTCCTCTTTTCGGCTTCCCGACGCTCCAAGACGGCGGTCTTCTGGGCGTCAGAAGCCGCCTGGGAGGCTCCCAAATCGCCACACAAACATCCGAAACGGCTTCCAAGCAGTCCAAGAGAGCCGCAAACTGGCACAACACGGGTCCAAGATGGCCCTCAGAGAGCCCCGTGGCGGCCCAAGATGGCCCCAAGACACCCTCCGAAACATTTCAAATCGTGACCCGGTCGTTCAGGGAGACCGCGGTTGGAGGCAGGGTGGCCCGAGGAAGCCCCCCAGAGGCCCCCAGAATACACCCAGGCGGCCTCCTGAAAGCATTAAGAAAGCCTGAAACAACTTTTGTGAGGCCCGCAGAGGCTCTCCAAGGAGGAGCCTCCGCAATAAAGAGCTGAGGAGGATGGGGAGAATGCGCAGGGTATGGCGAAAAAAAGGAAAAAGAAACATGGAGGAAGGATAACGAATCACATTATTATAGCGGCGATGCCGGAAAAGGCAACAAGGAATTATCGCTAAATTGTCGGCTTGACCTTCCTGCAATTCCGCCTGCATACCACACTTCAAGGACCAAGGTGCATGGCGCGAAGCGCCACTGCAGTCTTGTGTGCATATATATATATATATATATATATATATACATTCGCCCACCTGCGAGGAGGAGGGCGGGGGGCTGTCTCGGGTGGGGGCCGCCTGCGCCGGCGTGGACAGGCACAGGCACACCTTCGTCCAAGAGGAGATGTCGGACACAACCTCCTCGGAGGCGCTGAACAGCACGCTGTTGCAGATGCACACCACCGGGCTGTCGGTCGCCAGGACGCCCTCCTCGACCTTGAGCCGCTTGTAGGCCCGGATGCAGGCCTCGGCCCGCGGGGCAGGTCTCCGCTCCGGGCACCAGGCCGCCCCGGGTGCGGAGCGAGCGGGCAGACGCGGGCACGCGAGCACACAGCGGGGGTCTGAGCAGTCTCTTACAGTCGAGGCCTTGACCTAAGGAACCCCAAATAAGGAACGAGGCCCCTTTTTCCATAAGTTAAACTTCGATGTCCGATCGAAAACATAAGGAAAACCCGAGGCAAACTTTGAAACAATCAAGGAACACCGAGCCCCTCCCCAACGAAAAACGTTCCTTCTTCAGCGCCCCGACTGTAGGGTGGAGGGCTCAGGGTGAGATCCAGGTGGGCTATTTTGCACCTCGGGGGCAGATCCGCCACTCGTGATGCCCCTTCTGCAGGTTCGAGCCTCGGAAGCCAATCGAGACGTCGTTTCAGATCTCACCCTGTGCCCTCCACCCAGAGAAAATGCTCGGGGGGTGGACACAAGGACGAATTCCCAGTCTTCAGTGGAGGCCAGTCCACAAGAAACCTCTCGCAAGAAGCCCAGCCCTGAGACCCCAGGACGCCCATTGATGTTTGGTGTGGGAGCGGCGCGCTTCTCACAGGAAAGCCATCGAAACCCAAGAGGCCCAGGGCACCCTAGAGGCAAGCAAGGGGTGCTTCTGGCACGGGCCTCCACTGTAAGGCCCAAGACAGGTGGGATGTCTCAGAAGAGCACCGCGACGACGTTACTGGAGCATGTCAACAGTCCAGAATACAAGATCATGCACTCTTATATGCCGTGCCAGTGCAGTCGGCCGCTATTGAAGGGGCCCTGGGACACACAAATGAATAGACACAATTAACAGGATTCCCCATGTTTTCCTATATTTTCATTTTTTTTTGTCTTCCCCCCTCTTCCTATATTTTTCCATGACACCGGAGAAAAAGCCCAATCAGATTTTTGTTGGGGCTATGGGGCTGTAGGGCTATAAAGCTATAAGGTTATGAAGCTATAGGGCTATTGGGCTATGAGGCTATAGGGCTATAAGGCTGTAGCGCTATAGGGCTATAGGGCAATGGGGCTATGGGGCTATGGGGCTATCGGGCTATCGGGCTATAGGGCTATTGGGCTATAGGGCTATGGGGCTATAAAACTATAGGGCTATAGGGCTATGGGGCTATTGGGCTATGTGCTATTGGGCTATTGGGCACCCCGGGCACCCAGGCACCCGGGCACCCGGGCCCTGCCACCGAAATCGGTCGCGCACTTCACCGGCCACCCGGGCACCCGGGCACCGCCGGGCACCTGGGCACCCGGGCACCCGGGCCCGGCCACCGAAATCGGCCGCACCTCTCACCTAAACCTTTAATCCGCTAGGACCCCTACAGAGGCAAGCTCTTATTGGGGAATTTTCTGGGGAATCGACGATTAATTGTGTCTGTGTGTTTTCCTCTCCTGAGCTATGGTTTGCCAACCTCCTGGACGTCGGGGGTGGACAGAACCCCCGGTTTCAAAACACCCTGTGGTGAAAACGACCTGGGACCCGACCAGGGCGCCTTCCAGCGGACGCAGCGCCTTCTCGCGAGCCCCAAAAAAGCAATTCGCGAATCGACTCGGCAGGGTTGGGTACTCTACAGCAAATTCTGACCACATGCGGAAAAACCGATCTGGAGGCTTATTTCCTCCAGCCTGAAGGTTTTCCTCCATGCTGGCCGATTCTATGGGAAGGGCGCGCCCTCTCGGAGCCACGGCAACCGGTGGGAGAGAAGGTGCCCCTTCTGTGCGCGTCCCGTTGAAGCAACCAGATGGTCCAAGATTCGCAGGGTCAGTGCTCACAAGGGTTCGCGTGACATCTGGTTGTTGACCGCGACCACCACAGCTATAAAGCACACGCCCGCGGAAGGCACCTACACACAGTCACCGTTCCTGGCCCAGGTCATCCTGGGCCCGGTCATTGTGTATGCCTTACGCCCTCCTGGCCGAGGCCGCGAGGGGTCTGCACACGATCCTGGGGCCCACAATGGCCCTGGCCAGGCATGGCGGTGGCGTAGCCCAGATATCCGGCGATGTGCGCGTGCGTGTGCGTGTGCGTGTGCGTGTGTGTGTGTGTGTGTGTGTGTGTGTGTGTGTGCGTGTGTGCGTGTGCGTGTGCGTGTGTGCGTGTGCGTGTGTGCGTGTGTGTGTGCATGTGTGTATGTATAAGTAAACAAACAACTAAGTAAACAAAGTAGTAAGTACTGAAATGTAAAAGCGTGTGTGTGCGTGCGCGTGTTTTTGAAGAAGCAGTGCGGAGCCATGTTCGTCACAGGCCGGAGCGCGCTCTGCGACGCGCGGGACGGGCGGCCACGCGGAGCCACCCACGACCCCCGCCGGACAAAAACAAAAAACCATTCCGTGAGGAGATCCCGGACGTCCGACGTATTGAACAAATCTAGACGGATGTCTTTCGCGATTTTCGGCCTTCAGCGACCCTCGCCAGGCCCCGGGGCAATCAAAAAAACGATTCGGGAAGAAAAACAGCCCAAGGGGTCGAGACTTCCGGGGACCCCGTATTGAAAAAACACGACGTCGGATCTCTGGGATAGTGCTCCAGCTGCGTGAGGGAAACTTTGGCTCCCGCCGGGTCTGCAAGAAACGTGGCCTCTGGCAAGGAGAGGCAGGTGCGGCGCATAGAGCAGCTGCAATGGGGCACTGGCGAAGGCAGAGGAAAGGGCACGGACCCCACGGGGAAAGGCAGGCGACGCGCTGACCCTGCCTGGCCCAACAGCGACCAGTCCAGGCAGCGCCTGCCCAACGCACCCTGGACTGCCGCTCGAACGGGCACTCCCGTATATCGACTCGACCCTGGAGACCCTAACTTCGACCGATGTTACCCATTCCTGCGCCAATGGCGGACCACCGTGCCGCGCGCCCGCCAGCCCGGCGGCACGCGGCTTCCTCGTGCCCCCCCCCCCCACACCGTTGCCGTCAGCAGGCCGCCCTGCGGCGACGCGCTGCCCCTCCCGGCGGCGCGCTGCACGTTCTGCTCTATAGACGACTTCCCAGATCCCCCCTCGAAGAGCGACAAAAATCACGACGGGCGGTTTTTCGCAAGTTTCGGCCCCGGGGGGCCCTTGCCGGGCCTCGGGACCGTCAAAAAACAACTCGGGATGAAAAGCCGGTCCCGGGGAATAGGTCGAAATCTCTGGGGGTCGACGTCATGGAAAAATCATAACGTCGGGGGTCTGGGTTTCTTGCACCGATTCGGTGTTAACTCCTGGCCCACCCTGCCCATCCGGGCTGGGGGCCACTGGCTCCGGCCGCAGTTTTGGCTGGCCGGGGTGCGCCCATGCTGTCTACCCAGACGGCGAGCGGCCGCCCTGACCCCTCCCCGGCCCGCCCTGTCCACACGGGCATGGCCTTGCACTTTTTTTGGTTACCGCGGGGCGCCACTCACCCCCGGCAACTACGGGCCACCCGGCCCGGCGATTGGCCCGCCCTGTCCACCCGGGCAATGGGGACCTCCCGCGGAGCGGCAGCTTGCTGGTCGGCAGCGCGCTGCCCCTCTGCCCCACCGCGCAGCGCGCTGCGCAGCCTGCCGCTGCCTGTGCGGCCCCGGCGTTGCCGCCCCGCTTGCGGGGTTTCCTGCAGGCGGGGCGCTCCTCCTCCCTGTTCGCTTCGTCCCCCCCCCCGCCCGCTCTCCCTCCCTCCGCGCGCCGCGACGGCGCCCGGGCTGCTGCCTGCAGCAGCCGTGCAGGGGACCTTGCCGCCCGCCGCCCCGCGCTGGCCCAGCACTCTGCTGGATGCACCCCGCCCTCTGCGCCTGCCTGCTGCGCCTGGGTGACGCGCGCCCCGCCAGAACAATTGCGGGCCGCACGCCCGCCGCCCTCGGACATCTGATTGCCGCGCCAGCCGCGCACCCGCCGGGGCGGCGCGCGGTCCGCCCGCCTGGCGCTGCATGTTCCCCGGCGGCTTCGCGACGCTTGCTTGGCAGTGCCCGCACTGGGCCCCGTCGCCGCTGGAACCCCGGCGCAGCAGCGGCCTCAGTCCCCGCCGGCGGGGCCGGCCGCGCCGGCTCACTCAGGGAGTGATCCGTCCCCCCTGAGCGGCCCTCTCTTGTTCCCCCTCTCCGCGGCCGCCCGCTCCGTCTGTCCTCCCCCTCTTTTGCATGCTGGCCGAATCGCTACAACGGTGCCCCGGATTAGTTCGCTTCTTCCGCCAGCGCAGACGACCCCTGCCTAGCCGCCGAGGCAAAACAAGTGTGTACGCGCGCGCGCGCGTGTGTGTGTGTGTGTGTGTGTGTGTGTGTGTGTGTGTGTGTGTGTGTGTGTGTGTGTGTGTGTGTGTGTGTGTGTGTGTGTGTGTGTGTGTGTGTGCGCGTGTGCGCGTGTGCGCGTGCGTGCGTGCGTGCGTGCGTGCGTGCGTGCGTGCGTGCGTGCGTGCGTGCGTGCGTGTTTGTGTGTATGTGTGTTTCTCCAAGCGCGACCTACGATGTGTCGACCATCTCCCCCGGGATAATTTCTCGTTCAGATTTTGTTTTTCATTGCCCCCTGGCCTGACAACTGGCACCCGAGGCCGAAACCTAAGGAACACGCCGAAGTTTGACTGATCATAGCATTGGAGGTCCTGGCAAGCGAGCCGGGAACTTATCCACAACCACCGCCTGGGGGCTTGATCTTTGGCGACCCCGGCAGGCGGTGGCTACTCGGGTCAATCCCTGCCTCGGAAGATGATGCCCGCTGCGGAAGACGCAAAGGGCTCATCACACCGCGAGGTGTCCAGGCGCCGCGATGGTGGCAAGCGGCGCCAAGGGGGGTTGGCGCGCCGCGATGGTGGCACGCGGCGCCAAGGGGAGCACTGGTCCGACTGGTCCGTCCAAGCTGCTCGGCCTTGCTCTAGGTCGGGCGTGTCCCCCTACAGGCGGACTCGGAACAAAAAATGAAACATATTTGCAAGAAGTATACGAACATGCCAAAACAGTAGTCACAACATCGCTTCCAGACTATTTGCTCCCTCCTGTGGAGGGACATGCCCGACGTAAGCCTGGCTCGAGCGGAGCGCCCGCCAGTGGGGCCCCCCCACCGGCGGCGTGAGGCAGCCTTCGTGGCCGCCCCCCCCTTTCTCGCAGCTTGCGACGCAGGCCACACCAGAGATGCAGTGGAAGCTGCCTCGGGCCGCCGAAGAAGCCCTAGAGGCCCCCAGGAAGCACCCAAAAAGGGCCCCAAGGGGCCCCCAAAAGAGGCCCCGAAACGAGGCCCCATGAGGCGCGTCGGGCCGCCGAAAAAGCCCAAGAGGCCCCCAGGAAGCACCCAAAGAGGGCCCCAAGGAGCCCCAAAAAAAGGCCCCGAGACGGGGCCCCACGAGGCGCGCCACTCCCGGGGCCCGTGGCCCCCCACAGACACCGCAACGCAAGAAACCAGGGGTCGGCGGCTGTGGCGTAAGCCTATAGCATCAAGATCCATAGCAGATGCATCGGGCGCCGCGGCGCTCCGGAGCGCCCCAGGACGCTCTGAGCGCGCTCCGGCACGCTCTGCAGCGGCTCCCTCACATCGAGTGCGCCCTCGCGCGCCGCGCTGCGCGACGCGCGCGCACCACTTCGCGCTCCGCGCGGCGCCCTCCCATGGGGGATCAGCGCCGAACCGCGAAGCGCGGATAGCGCTTCGCGCCCACGAGGGCGCCCTTGCTCATCCCAGGCCCGCCAATCTCGGGCGTTGGCAGGACTGGGTTTAGTGGAACCTGGTTTAGTGATGTGTACTGGGGGGGGGCCACCCCGCCCCGTTCCACTAACCGGAACTGCCGTCACCCGGAAAACACCAGTTACGGCAGACCTGGTTTAATGATTCTGGCCAATTGAGGGGCCCCGGGGCCCCACCACTAACCGGGTCCCCTTACCTGGGGTCCTGGCTACACCCGACACTCCTCCCCTCCCTCCTTCTGGCCCGACGGTGCGGGGCGCCGCAGGTGAGGAGCCAGCTCGGGAGGGAGAAGCGCGGGCCTGGAATCGGCGGTACGCTGTCGATGCATCGGCGGTAGGCCCCCGATGGCGAAACGGGACGTTCTTGCGCGGGGTGGGGGTAACTAGGCCTCGATTGGCCATCATTTTTCCATTAGGGATACATGCTTCTCCCAAGGAAGGGACCGGCTCAGGGAGAGGAACATCGGCCTGGAATCGGCGACACGTTGTCGATACGTGCGTCGGGGGTAGGCCTCCGATGGCGAAGCCAGACGTTCTCGCGCGGGATGCAGTCAACCCATGTAGTACGAACGCGCGGAAAGGATGCAAGGGCCTGGCTCTTCGAACGGGGCTGGCCATCGAAAGTGGTTGAGGATGGACAGGAGATGATCGAGGAGACAAGGATGCAAGGATACCCTTGGGAAATCGATCATCCTTGCTATGCGGGTCGACTCTACGGCATCTAGACTCCGGTTGGCGATCAATGGGCGATTGGGGATGGATGTTTACCCCTCTGGGCAAGTCCCCGTTTCCCTGAGATCTGACCTGGCGAACAAAAATACAACACCATGGGAATCGCGATTAGAGCCCTGTGTCCAGTGTCTGCAGCATTCCTCCAGCTGGATCGACCTGCGATGGTCCCAGGGCCCAGAGCTGGGCGAAATCGCCCAGAGTGAACAAATTTCGAATGCAGGACCCGGGGGTGGACATAACCCCTAATAGCAAAGCGCTCTGACAAGAGCAATCTGCTAATCGACTTGGCAGGGTATGGGGCTCTACCCAAACCTCCGATGTCCTGCTTGTTTTCAGCGCGGGGCCCCCGCAAGTCCCGACCCTCTTTCCCAGGGCCGGCTCTGCGAATCGTTTCTTGCCGATCCCGGGACCCGCCAAGGGCACCTGGAGGCCGAAAGTTCTTAGAATTGAGCTTTCCAAGATCGCGTGTGGCTAGAGGCTTCTTAAAATCGGCGGTGGACAAACCTCCCTTCAGTAAACCTCCCCTTCGTGAAAACGGCCCGGGACCGAAGCCGACGGACCTGGACCCGCAAAAATGACGGCCGCGACGCCCTCTCGCAAACCGAAAGCGGCCGATTCCTGAATCGACGTGTCAGGGTACAGTCAAACACCCTAATAAGGACGCGCGGTAAGGACGCAAGACCCTTGGAAACCGAAATTGGGATTTTTGGGGCGGCGGACGACGGAAACCCCAAGGACGCAAGAGCAAGGAAGAGCAAGGACGCCAGGGTATCCTGAGCAGAGTCGCGCGTCCTCATGAGGATCTTTGGCTGCAGGAGCTCTGTCCACCTCAAATAAAGTGTAGCGAGCAAGGGCTACGGAAGAGAGTCCCACAACCGGGGGGCGGGGGAGCCCGAGGCCCACCCAGCCTGGAAGCGGTCAGGCAGCCGTTTCGCCTGGAGGAGGAGGAGGAGGAGCGAGGAGGAGGAGGAGCGAGGAGGAGGAGGAGGAGGAGACCGGAGGAGGAGGAGAAGGAGGAGGCCGGAGGAGGAGGAGCGAGGAGGAGGAGAAGGAGGAGGAGGAGGAGGAGGAGGAGGACGCATGACGCATGACGCATGCAGCGACGGTGTCGCTAGGAGGAGGAGGAGGAAGAGGAGGAGGAGGAGGAGGAGGAGGAGGAGGAGGAGGAGGAGGAGGAGGAGCGAGGAGGAGGAGCGAGGAGGAGGAGGAGAAGGAGGAGGCCGGAGGAGGAGGAGGAGGAGGAGGAGGAGGAGGAGGAGGAGGAGGCTGGAGGAGGGTTTGAGTGGGCTCGTGCCTGGAAAACCGACAAGCGGGTGCAGCCACGATGTCTTCAGGAATCGTGCTCTCACCTCGATGCCGGCTACACGTTTGGTCGGGACGGCCACGGCCCCGTGTAAGATTATACGAATGTGCACATGGCCGTTGCCTGGGAAGCTTAGCTGCCCCGATACGCAACACGCAACACGTAGCGTATTGATACGGAACTCAACACGCAGACTGAACACGTACGTTTTGAGCACAGGCGTTTTGAACACGGAACGCGTTGCGTTTCAGAACGTGCGTATCAGAGCAGCTAAGCTGGGAAGGCATAGGAACGCGCGCTCTAGCCGACCTCCTGCTCTTCGACCCGCCTCTCCCCCTGTGGCTGCGATCACGGTGCCTTGCCGAGAGAATTCTTCCGTGCGCTAGAGGCCTGGATACCATCGGCCTCCTACCAACTCTCAAGGGTGCAATTGCCCCCGACATGGGCGCCAACCTCGGCAGCGCCGAGAGGCCGGGAGGGAGAGCGGCGTCCGCCTCGACGAACTGCGGCCACTGGGTGTCGTCGTAGCCCGACACCAGGGCGGGCGCCGCTCGCGCCAGGCGGCTGGCCAGCTCCTGGGTGTCAGACCCTGACATCCCGCGCCGAGACAGACTGCAGCCTGAAAAACTCGCACGACCGTTCCCGTCGGCCTTCAAAAGCGGCTCCGGAACGGCAAACCCACCCCCGGGGCAGGGGCTGGCACCTCGTGGGCCGCGGATGGGAACAACAATCCTGCTGGAAGATCTGCCTGGGGATCCCCGGAGGTCCGACGCCGAAGAAAACTTGCAGCACTGTGGAACATCACGATCGGAGCCCTATGGACTCCACTCAGGTCGGGCATGTCCCCCTACAGAGAGGATTTTGAACGAAAAATAAAAGAAGAGCCAAACTTACTCCACAATAACGCTAACAAGAATCGCCCCCAGACTATGATCTTTAAACTGTTTGAAATACTCCTCCTGCTCAGGGACAAACAAGCCCGCCTTAAGACTCGACCTTCCTGCGGCATGCTTCGAGCTGGGGTCGATCCGCGAGGACCCCCCCGGGCCCTCTCCGCCGAGCGCGAGAACAACCGAACAACCGGCGGCGCCAGGACCCCAGGGGGCTCCTTACCAGCCTCGAACGTATCCCTATCCCTAAGATTGACACGTCAAAAGGCGATGCCAATCTTAGGGATTCGCCCTCAAAAAATAAGGGTATCCCTAAGATTGGCATCGTGATGAGGAGGTGCCCAGCACAGGGATAGGGATATGTTCCAGGCTGGTAAACTCTGGGCGCTGCAGCGACGCCAGGGCCGGACGACGACGACGCCGACCGCCAGACGCCGGCGCCGGAGAGCAGCGCTGCCAGCTTTGGAGGGCGTCCTTGCTCAAGGGTTGGAGACCCCTTCGGCTGCACGCAAGAGTGACCCTGGGCAAGAGTGACCTTTGGTGCGCGGCTTTATTTGGGGGCCGCGGGGAGACCAAACCTGGGCGCGCAAGCCGCTGCTACCGCTTCGTTTTCAATCATTTGGGGGCCCATCTGTGCCCGCACCAAAGGTCACTCAATTACGTAGTCGACCCCTGCATTTTTGGAGTCCCGAAACGGTGCGGTGACGGACCGTGCGGCCCAAAACCTCACCGCACTGTCCGTCACCGTACCGTCTTGGGACCCTGGAGGCCCACGCCGCCCGAGACATCCTCGGAGAGGGACCCGAGTCCCAGAACCGTGCGGTGACCCCGAATCCCCGCCGACTCACCACACGGTGTGATCACCACACCGCTCGGGGGCCCCCGAGCACTGGGGGTGCCGCTCGGGGTCCCCGGGCTGCCCGAAGTCGATGCGCGAGGAAGGGCTGGTCTTAGGTCGGGCCTGTCCCCCTACAGGGAGATTTTCGACGGAACTTAAAAAATACCCCCAAAATGCGCCAAAAAGGTCAAACAATACTCAAAAAATAGTCCCCAGACGATTTTTGGAATATTTTTGGGGTATGTTCTATTTTTCGTCGAAAATCCCCCTGTAGGGGGAAACGCCCGACTTAAGGCTGGTCGGGCCGGGCCCGGGCAGGGGCACGGCACCGGGCCCCCCTACGTCGAGGGGGAGCTGGCCGCCCGCTCTCGGTGCGCGGCTCCTCAGGGAAGGCCGCGGGGAGGCCCAGACTCCAGATCCAAGAGCGCAGTCCGCGGCCAGAGCGCATCGCGTCGCGCGCAGCGATCGGGCGGGCCCCTCCTCGGCATTGGGTCGGGCGTGTCCCCCTACAGGCGGATTCTGGAGGACAGATAAAGAAAAGTAGCACAGCAATATTCAAGAATAGTCAAGAATGGCATCAAGAAATCATCCCCAGACTATTTGTTGACTGTTTTTGAATCTTCCTCCTGCAGAGGGACAGGCCCAGCTTAACCTTAGCACGAAATGGTCCTTGCTTTGGACGCCCGAAATGGGTACGGAAAAAATGGGTACAATGCCCAACAACACATGCTGTCCCAAGCCAACAGCGGCCGCTGTTGGGCAGGCGGCCTCCTGCCTCAAATGGACACAGGCCGCGGCGGCGCGGACAGCGAGTCCTGTCCGAAATGAGCAGGCACTGCTGTTGGGCATCGTACCCATTCTTTCCGTACTCCAGATTTCGTAATAAAAGGGAGGGGGTCTGGACCCTCCAAGACAAGCCATTTCAGACCTCCCCCGTGGGAGAACCCTCCAGACCCCCCAGGCCCTCCAAGATAGCCTGGAAGAGACCCCCCCCCGAAATGAGACCCCCTCCCTTTATTACGAAATCTGGAGTACCCATTTCGTTCGTCTTGACTGCACCCAGAAGCAATGAGCTGCGGCCGGGAACTCCTGCTCAGCGTGTCGCGCCGGCGGCCCCGGCGACACGCTACGTCCTGCGAGCTGATAGCGTGTCGCTCCGCTCCGCGTGGCGGGAGGCTGGAATGGTGGGCTTGTTTTCCGCCGCCGCCACCATACGTAGGAGGGGGAGGGGGTCCTCCTCCTCTTCTTCCCCCTCCTCCCCCTCCTCCCCCCTCCTCCTCCCTCCTCCTTCTCCTCCTCCTCCTCCTCCTCCTCCTCCTCCTCCTGCTCCTCCTCCTCCTCCCCCTCCTCCTCCCCCTCCTCCTCCTCCTCCTCCTCCTCCTCCTCCTCCTCCTCCTGGTGGTGGTGGTGGTGGAAACGCTCGACGTCGACGTCTGGGGGCCTGGCCCTGGCCAGCGCGCCGCGCCGGGGCGCCGTGGCCCGGAGCGCGCGGCGCGGGACACGCTGAACAGACGCTCCCGGCGTCGAGCGTGCCCGGGGCCCTTCGGTCGCGCAGTGACTTTGGCTTTGGGTCGGGCCTGTCCCTCTACATTGAGGGATGAAGAAAAGGCCCTACCCTGGGTTACAAGTGCGTGGTCTGTAAGCCTCCTGGGAACCCCCAAAACCTAGAGGACGCCAGGACGCCGCGCATCACGCAGGGTTTACCCTGTCAGCCCACAGGAGTTTCAGCGCACAGCGCCTCATAAACCAGGGTAGGGGCGTTTTTTAAGCCCTTGACTACAGGGGGATCTTGGACGAACAATCAAAAATACAAGAAACATGCTCTCAAAATTTGTCAAGCATAGTCAAAACATGGTCCCTCGACAATTTTTTGACTACTTTTTAATATTCCTCCCTCAGAGGGACAGGCCCGACTTAATTTTGAGCAGTTGTTTGACGGCCCCGGAGCTGGGAAGCGGCCTCTGGAGACCAGCATCGACTACCAAAGTCGTCGTCGCGAGTTCTGGCGATGCCCCCGGCCAGATCCGAGGGGAGCCCGTCAAACGCCTCTCTGCGCGAAACGTGTGAGCTCGATCCTCGATCCTCGATCTTCCTCCTCCCTCCCTTGATCCTTTTTGATCCTCGATCCATCGATGCTCCTCGGTCATGGATCGTCGATCTGCGCGAAAAACTTGCACTCGATCCTCGATAGTGAACCCTTCTCCCATCTCCCTGGCCCCAAATCTTCCTTGATGCACGATCCTCGATTCTTCTCGATCCTCGATCTGCGCGAACAGCATGCACTCGATCCTGTCCCTTTGCTACTCCTCATCCTCCTCCCTTTGCAGAGCGGCCTCCTCCTCCTCTTCGATCCTCGAGCGGCCTCGATTCTCCTTCTCGATCTTCGACCCTCCTCCTCCTTCTCCTCCTCCTCCTCCTCGATCCTCGAGCCGCCTCGATCTCCTCCTCCTCCTCTTCCTCCTCCTCCTCCTCCTCGATCCTGGACCCTCCGACTCGATCCTCGAGCCGCCTCGATCTCCTCCTCCTCCTCCTCCTCCTCCTCCTCCTCCTCCTCCTCCTTGATCCTGGACCCTCCGACTCGATCCTCGAGACTCGATCCTCCTCCTCCTCTCCTCCTCCTCGCTCCTCTTCCTCGCTCCTCCTCCTCCTCCTCCTCCTCCTCCTCCTCGCTCCTCCTCCTCGATACCTCGATCCTCCTCGATATCTCGATCCTCCTCCCCGACATCCCGCTACCTCGAAATCTCGATCCTCCGCCTCGCTCCCCCCCTCGAACCTCGCTATCCCCCCCCCCTGGGCGGGCTGGCTCCGGCATGTCGAGCGGCCCGGTGGCCGACAGGAGCCGCTCGGCGAGGCGGGGCACCTCGGGGGGCGGGGGCCCCCAGGGCCATCCCTCCTTCCTCCTCCCTCCTCCCTCCTTCCTCTTCCTTCCTCCTCCTTCCTCCTCCTCCCTCCTCCTCCTCCTCCTCCTCCTCCTCCTCCTCCTCCTCCTCCTCCTCCTCCTCTCCTCCTCCTCCTCCTCCTCCTCCTCCTCCTCCTCCTCCTCCTCCTCCTCCTCCTCCTCCTCCTCCTCTCCCTCCTCCTCCTCCCTCCTCCTCATGCCTCCACGTCGTGCACTTCTGATCGTGTCGCTTCTCATCGTCGTGATCTTTGTCGCACCCCGCGCTCCGCAGGGTCCCCAGGCCCCCCTCCGCCGACGGCGCCAGGCCTGCCGCGAGCCTGGGCACGTCCGGGGCCGCCGCCCAGGGGCGCATGACCCCTGCCCCAGGCCCAGACCCCCTCGCGCTGCGAGCAAGCTCACCATGTCCATGCCTCCACGTCGTTCATTGCTGATCGTGCTCGTTTCTGATCGTGCTCGTTTCTAATTCTTCCTGGCCCCCCTGGTGGCCAGGAAGAGGCCCAGGGCAGAATAATGAGGAATGAGGCGGCCCTCCAAGAATCAAAGAACTCTCGAAGAACGCGCAAGAGTGACCCTGGGTAACAGTGACCTTTTGGCGCGCGGCTTTTTTGGGGGCCGCGGGGGGACCAAGCACAGGCGCGCAAGACGCTACTATCGCCCCGCGTTCGGTGATCGGGGGACCCCGGTTGGCACGCACCAAAGGTCACTCCGGCCAAGGGTCACTCTTGCGTGTAGTCGATACACTGTCAATGCCTCGCTCTCCTGGGGCTTTGCTGTGCTCCTGCTCGCTTTAACGTTGGTCACGTGTGCGGAGCTGCACTGTCATGCCGCGCTCTCCTGTGGCCTTGCTGTGTGTCCTGCTCGCAGCGCGCACCGCCAGAGGCGGCGGAGAGCTTGAGAGATCCACCTGCCAAAAGAGGCTTCCAGAACGCCCCAGGTGGGCTCCACGACGCGCCCCAAGAGAACACGAACACCGACACATCCTCCCATCTCCGCGCGAAAGCTTGCATTCTGGCAGTGCCCGGGCTTGCCCTCTGCACAGCGTCCACGGACTGCTTCGACAGGGCCGGCGCGCGGCGGGGCACCGCAGGGGGAATCCCGTCCAGGCCGCCTTCCGCTCCGCCCCCCCCCCCAGGACGAGGCGAGGACGAAGGCAGGGTTCCGCTCGCCATGCAAAACGTGAATCTCTGAGATCTGGCGGCTGCGCCGCGGCCTTCTCTCGGGCCGGGCGAAAGGGGGGGATATCATAGGAGGGGGTTGAGAATCAGCTCACGTAGCTGATTTTCGATTTTCCCGGCGCCTCCTGGCACCGGAGGCGGCTATGTATCGAGGAATGGACCCCTCGGTGAGGCCGAAACCAGCTGCATACAGCAGATTTCGTACCCCCCCCCTTTCCCAATCCCCCCCTTTCGTCCGGCCCGATTCTCAGAGCCGTCCCACAATGGATTCGTGCGGCGTCGGCGGGCGCGAGGGTTTTTGACACCGCGTCGATCGTTCAACCTCGAACCGATCTCGGCCCCGATGGTTCAAGGTTGAATTCCGTCGGGTCCCATAGCGTTACGTCATGCGGGGTTCAACCTTGAACGCCTTCGCCGGCGTCGCTGGTGCGCAATTGCCGCATGAACCTACCTCACCCGTCTTCCGCTCCGCCCCACCTTCTTTTCCTCCACTCCCTCCAACCCTCCTCCAATTGATGGAAAACATCCTGTTTCTTTTATCTTTTTATTTGCTGGTTTCTGTGAACACCTCCCTGGCGCCACCAATCTCATAGTGGCGGGCTGCGCCGTGGTGTGTCGATCTGTCGGCTGGCCGACATCCTGCACCCCGCTGGCGATGCCAACGATCATTGAATTGGGGGGCAGGGGGGCGCGTTGAATTTTGCGCCAACACCCTGGTCGCGCGGGTGGCGCAGGATGTTGTCCATCAACGGTCCCGCCCGCCTCCCTTCTCCTGCACATTGCGCACACCCCTCGGAGGCGCAACAGAGTTTACGAGCACATGAAGCTGCAATCCACGTGCTCTGCAACACAATTTCCCTAGCAGAGCACCCTGCCAGCAACACAGGTGAAGAGGTGGATCGAGGAGCAGGAGAAGCACGGCCGGGAAGCCACGAGAAGAAATGCAACGGGGACACAAGCATGTGCTACAATGGATCGTGGCCGTCCGGACCACACATGCAGCCAGCATTGAGGCGAGAACGCGGTTCCCGAATCGATTCATGAAGTCTCAGGCGGTACCGCCGCGCAGGACTGGCTGCCAGGCCTGGCGGTCCAGAGCTCCCTGTCCTCCCGGTGGGACTTTTATGTGGCCCTCGTTCCCAACCCTCCTGGCTTGGCTTCTCGTTGTAAGTAAAGTGTTGTGGTCTCCGTCCTTGCTCCTCTTCCCTCTCCTTCTCCTCGATCCTCGATCCTCGATCCTCGATCCTCGATCCTCCTCATTCTCCTCGCGGATCCCTGGGGGGCTGCGGAGTGCGTAACTGCCGCCACTTTCGTGGACTCCCTGGAGGTCCAGCGGAGTGGAGAACCACGCAGGCCCGGCCGAGGCCTCGCGGCTCCCTGGGGAGCTGCGAGGTGCGCCACCGTCGCCACGCTCGTGGGCTCCTGGGAGGTCCAACACGACGGAGGGCCACGCAGACCCGAGACCTCGCGGGTCCCTGGGGCGCTGCGAGGAGCGCAGCTGTGGGTAGCCACGCTCGTGGGCTGCTGGGAGGTCCGGCGGGGCGGAGGGTCGCGCAGACCCAGCCGAGACCTCGCGGCACCCTGGGGGCTGCAAAGTGCGCAATCGTCGTCACGTTCGTGGGCTCCTGGGAGGTCCAGCGGGGTGGAGGGCCATGCAAACCCAGCCGAGACCTCACCGCTTCTTCCGCACGGGGGAGGGTGCTCTTGCGCACTGCGGGTCCTCCATCACGCTCGTGCGTATTGAATGGTCCTGGGTATAGCTGCCATATGTTCAGAGAAAGGTCGGGTACGTCGCAAGGTATCTTACGACTTCCAGAACCCTCTAACGAAACACGGATTCGGAACACAAACGTCGCCGCCTGCCAAGCCACGAAACCCTCAGACGGCCAACACACCTAGAACGTCTAAGGGTACCATCCCCAGGATGCACAAGATCATACACCGACCACGAAGAACATCAGGGCATCCTCCTTGAACCGCCCGCAATAGTTTACCTCGGTCCTACTGTTTTCGGGCAAAAAACATCGTCGCCTGCCTCCGTACCGTCGGGATCGCCATGGCGCCACTGAAACAATGGGGGTCCGTGGATCTGTGACCTCACCAGATGTGCTCGCTGAGATCATCCACCTCGCCCTCGCGCGAGGGGCGCTTCCCCCCTGCCCCCCTCGTCCCCCCATCCCTCCCCCCACCCCTCCCCACGTCCTCCCTCCTCCTCCCTCTTCCTCCCTCCTCCTCCCTCCTCTCCCTCCTCCTCTCCTCCTCCTCCTCCTCCTCCTCCTCTCCTCCACCTCCTTCTCCTCCTTCTCCTCCTCCTCCTCCTCCTCCCCCACCTCCTCCTCCTCCTCCTCCTCCTCCTCCTCGTTCTCCTCCTCCCCCACCTCCTCCTCCTCCTCCTTCTTCTCCTCATCCTCCGACGTCAGACATGCAACGCAAGGCGGGCTCTTCTTCTTATTATTTTTCTTGATGTTTCTTCTTCTTCTTCTCCTCCTCCCTCCCCTCTTCGGGGCCCCAAACCCGTGTGGTGGTGGACCGCATGGTGATCTCGGAATCCCCAACGACCTCACCGCGCGGTCCGTCACCGCACGGTTTTGGGACCTCGGAGGCCCCAGTCGCCCGAGACGTCCTCGGAGAACGACCCGAGTCCCAAAACCGTGCGGCGACCCATAATCCTACTGACTCACTACACGGTGTGGTTACCACACCGTCTGGATGCCCCCAACTCGCGCGGGGGACGCTCCCCCACCCTCCCCTCCTCGTCCCCGCATTCCTCTTCTCCCCCTCACTCCTCCTCCCTCTTGCCTGAGACAAGATTTCCCAAACACTCCATGAGCACGAGGAGGGCGCGGGCTGTTCCTCGTACTAAAACAAAAATCCCCAGACTATCTTTTGACTATGTTTGAATTTTCCTCCTGTAGAGGGACGGGCCCGACTTAAATGCATGGTGAGGGAACGGGTCGCCGACCTGAAGTGCCCAGTCGGTCGCAGAAGTCTCGGGCACGCACGCCCTCGAAATGAGCCGTTGGGGCCCGTGGGGCTCCCCCTG
Organism: Prorocentrum cordatum; assembly: GCA_963575745.1. Lineage (NCBI taxonomy): Eukaryota > Dinophyceae > Prorocentrales > Prorocentraceae > Prorocentrum > Prorocentrum cordatum. The sequence continues at coordinate 89,619 of CAUYUJ010015643.1, forward strand.
CTCCTCCCCCAGACCCCCGACGTCATGCTTTTTTCATCACGTCGGCCCCCCGAAGTCTCGACCTCTTCCCCGGGGCCGGTTTTTCATCCCGAGCCGCTTTTTGACGGTCCCGAGGCCCGGTAAGGGACCCCGAGGGACAGAGCACGACGAACAACCTCCCGTCGTGAGTTTTTCATTGCTCGAGGGGGGCTGGGCTCTCACCCCCCCCAGCCATGCGATGTCCTGTCTTTGTTTTCTCCCACGCGGGGCCCCCAGAGGTTCCGAGCTGCTCCCCGGGACGGGCTTTTCGCCCCGAGCGCCGTTGTGTTTGCTCACGGCCCTGGGGCCTCCAGTAAGGAAACCAGTGGAAGACCTCCCCTCGGGATTTTCGTCATGTCTCGGGGAGGGGGTCTGGGCCTTCTCCTCCTCCTCCTCCTCCTCCTCCTCCTCCTCCTCCTGCTGCTCCTGCTCCTGCTCCTCCTCCTCCTTCTCCTGCTCCTCCTCCTCCTCCTCCTCCTCCCGCTCCTGCTCCTCCTCCTCCTCCTGCTGCTCCTCCTCCTCCTCCTCCTCCTCCTCCTTCTCCTCCTCCTCCTCCCTCTCCTCCCTTGCAGCAAGCCAGCACAGTGGGGGAGGTCCTGGTGCTCGGCGCGGTCGCCAAATCCATGGATCGGGGGAGGTGCCCTCCCCAACGCGCGGCCGGCGCCGCCTCGCTCTCGGCGGCGGACGTCCGCGACCGCCCCCCCGGAAGCGGGGCCCGCCGCCGAGCCACGCCCCCTTTTTGGTTTATGCCTGCGATCGCCCGCAGGGCTCGGAGGGGGTCCGGGTCCTCCCCTCCTCCCTCCCCCCCCTACCCCCCTAGGTTTATCATACTGCCGTAAGCGCCGTTTTCATTCTGACCAGCGAGCGGTTGAATCAGATTCGCAATCCAAAAAATCCCGGCAAGCCAGCCCAAGGGGAGGGGGGGGCGCCTGGTGCTCGGCGCTGCCACGCCCCAGCAGCTCGTCCAGCCTCGCCGGGCCCGCGCCCTGCGTCTCGGGCCGCACCGCGGTGCGCGCCTGGCGTCGCGGGGCCTCCCCCCGGGCACGGTGGTGCCTGCTCGGGGGGGGCGAGGCACGGAAGCTGCAGCGGGGCACCGAGTTAGAGGGGGATGTCGCTGTGGATGCTGCTGGTGAGGTCACGACGCCGACGGCAGGCACAACGCCAGACGCCTTCGCCGTGTAGGTAATGCTTGCATGGCTTTTCTGTGAAGCGTGGGGCAACACGTTGGCTAGCACGCTAAGGGGCGGAGGAGGAGGAGGAGGAGGAGGAGGCAGAGGAGGAGGGTCACCTCTTCCTTCCGCTTCTCCCTCTGCTTGTGTCAAATGGGTCCTCCGCCACCTTGTCTGCCCCATGGGGCCGCTGTCCACGTCGCATCCGCGTCGAATCCACGTCGAATCTACGAATCAGCATCGAATCCATGTCGAACCCGTGTCGACTCCACGTCGGACTCGCGTCGAATACCCCGGGCATCCGTCGGACGCCAGAGACGGACCGACATTTAAAGGATAGGACAGGCGAGGCCCCCCGAAGTTGTAACGTCACGAGCAGGCAGCCCCAAGCCCCTCGCGTCGCGAAAACAGAAGCACGTGGCGTTCTTTGTTGGACGATTTCCGGCATCTCGGGACCCTCACAGGGCTCCCTGACCATCCGCAAGCGGCTCGGGATGAACCGCCAAGTCCCCAGGAATGAAGGGGCCCTGGGACACACAAATAAATACACACATATAAAAGGATTCCCCATATTTGGCATATTTTCTGGATCTTGTCCTCCCCCCACTTCCCATATTTTCCTACATTTTCCTGGGGAGTGGACGATTAATAGTGTCTGTGTTTTTTTCCCTCCTGAAGGAAGGGGTCCGGACCTCCAGGGGTTCACACTGTGGAAAAAGTCACGACGTCGGGAGTCTGGGACCAGAGGATGGAGTGAGGGGGAGGGAGGCGGAGGGACATGATGCACAGCAACGCTAATCGAAATTCCTCCTCCCGCACATCTTCTGTTCCTGCTTCTCCTCCTCCTCCTCCTCATCATCACCATGCTCATGATCATCTCCCTCCCCCCCTCCCTCATCCTCTTTCTCGTCCTGCCGCCCCTCCTCCTCCTCCTCCTCCTCCTCCTCCTCCTCCTCCTCCTCCTCCTCCTCCTCCTCCTCCTCCCTCTACTCCACGTCCTCCTGCTACTCTTCCCTCGACATGCCCTGCCCATCCTCCCAGGTATCCTCCTCCTGCCTCCCCTTCCTCCTCCTCCTTCCCCTCCTCCCATTTTGTTCTCCTCTTGCTTCCCCTCACTAGACCAATGAGGAGGGGGCAGGATCAATGCACATCGAATCGCGACATCGCATCGACCATCCCTATCGGAATGTGCGTCGGATCGGACCGCACCGGCATGGAGTCGGAAGCGCATCGGGTCGGCCGCGCCAGGCTGCACACCGGCGCCGTGCGATACTGCCGTTGACCTCTCGGCCCGGCCGGAGCTGGCCTTAAGTCGGGCCTGTCCCCCTACGGGGGGATTTTCGACGACAAATGAAAAATACCCCCAAAATTCCCCAAAAGGGTCAAAACATATATTCAAAAAATAGTCCCCAGACTAAATTTGGACTTTTTTTTTTTTTTTTTTTTGTTTTTTTTTTTCGCCGAAAATCCCCCTGTAGGGGGACAGACCCGACTTAAGGCTTGACGCCACAGGCGGCCTTCGTCTTCCGGATGGGCTGCGTCGTCAGGGCGCTCGGGGGCAGCAGGGCGAGCTCGCCGCCGCCGTCGCGCTCGCCGAGCACGCTCCTGGGAGGGTGCCCCCCCGAGCGGACACGGGACATCAACCGAACCAGCGGTCAGCAGGAGAGGCGGACACATGAGATGAACAAGCGTTGGAGATAGGTTGGGTCTCGGCCCGCCCTCCGCGGACGAAGGAGAACATAGCACCAATCGATCTTTGGAAATCTCGGAGGTGCGGAATGTATATAGGCACCTCGGGATCCACATCTACACACATGTATATATATATATATGTATACACGCACAAGAATGCATTGGCGCTTCGCGCCATGCACCTTGGTCCTTGAAATTTGGTGTGCAGGCGGAATAGCAGGAAGGTCAAGCCGACAATTTAGCGATAACTCCTTGTTGCCTTTTCCGGCATCGCCGCTATAATGATGTTATTCGTTATCCTTCCTCGACGCTTCTTTTCTTTCATTTTCGCAATACCCTGCGCATTCTCCCCATCCTCTGCAGCTCTTTTTTGCGGAGGCTCCTCCTTGGAGAGCCTCGGGGGCCTCACAAAAGTTGTTTCAGGCTTTCTGAAGGCCTTCTGGAGGCCTCCTGGGCGTACTCTGGGGGCCTCTGGGGGCTTCCTCGGGCCACCCTGCCTCCAACCGCGGTCTCCCTGAACGACCGGGTCACGATTTGTAATGCTTCGGAGGATGTCTTGGGGCCATCTTGGGCCGCCATGGGGCTCTCTGAAGGCCACCTTGGACCCGTGTTGTGCCGTTTTGGGGCTCTCTTGAACTGCCCGGAAGCCCTTTCGGATGGTTGTGGGGCGATTTTGGAGCCTCCCAGGCGGCTTCGGACGCCCAGAAGACCGCCGTCTTGGAGCGTCGGGAAGCCGAAAAGAGGAGAACCCCCAAATTCACCAACAACCAAAAGAAAATCACTGATTTTTGCCTCTTGGGGCATTCTTGGGAGTGCTCTTGGAGGCCTCTATGGGACCGTCCTGGAAGCCTCTTGGGCCATCTGGAGGTCACGTCGGTCACCCTTGGAGCGCTCTTGTGCTGTCTTGGGGGTCTCTGGGACGTCTCCGATGACCCCCTGATCGCCCTAGGTGTGCTGGGAAGGCTTGGCAAAACGCCCTGCGAGGCCCGGGGGGCCGCCTCGAGGCCCTAAAACAGGGCTAGGATCGGGATAAATCGCTCCAGAGCGTTCCGCAGCGCTCTCAGAGCGTTCCGGAACGCTCTGGAGCGGCCGCCGCGGCGCCGAATACATCCTCCAAACCCGCCGATTCTCAGAGATTTCGAGTTATCCCGATCCGATTTTGTCCCGATCTTCGCGTCGTTTTAGGCCCGTCCAGAGGGTCCCAAAGCCCCAAATCCCGGGAGTCTGTTTTTTTTGGGGGGGGGGCCCGGTCGCGTTCCGCCCGCATCGTATATATATATATATATGGGTTACTATATATATATATATATATATATAACGGGCATATGTTGGCCGGCGTGGGCCCCAAACAATGTGTTTCTAGCAATCTACGTTTTCCCATCCATGTGGTGCTTTCGATGTGCAATCGATTCGTGCGTATATGTATAGGTATGTGTATGTATATATATATATAGACATATATGTATATGTACATGTGTATATATATATATATATATATATATGTATATGTTGTGCAAACTTCGTGTTGCAGTCTACGTTGTGCATTTTGCTAATGCTCATTCGTGCAACTCCACTGCTCGCGCAATCATCCCACCCGCCCGCCCGTGGTTTATAAAACCCATGCGGCGGCGATGAGGATGACTGCTTGGCACTGGCTGGCTCATCTCTGCGGCCGCGCTAGCGCGCGCAGGCTCGCGCGCAGAACTCCCAACTAAGCTGACGCGACTGACGCGACCGCGGTGGCGCTGACCCACTGACCGGTGGGGAGTGCCCAGCGCGTCTCGCAGGCCGCGTTGACGCGCGGGCAATTCAGTTCGAGTCGGTGACCCTGGCGGGCGCAGTATCATGGCGATGTCGACAACGGCAGAGACGATGATGATAGTAGCGATGCTGGTGACGATGATTCCCATGACGACGGCAAGGCCAATGACGGCGCCAATGCTGGTCACGCCGATGACGTTGATGGCGTTCACGTGTCGGTGATGAAGGTTTTGAATGGATTCCGACATGCGCGCGCAGCCGAGGGGCGGGAGTGGCCAGCATGGTATGATTTGACAGGGATCGTGTGCCCGCCCTCCACAGCAGGCGCGCAAGGGCGTTCGAATGATGTCGACATGCGCGTGCGAGAGGCCCGCTTGGTCGCATTCGAAGTATCTTGAGAAATCTGTAGTTATCCAAAGAATTCGCAAGAGAGCGGGCGCGCGCGCCATTTTTTGATTTGGCTGGAAAAACTCAGTTGCAAAACCAATGTTTTTTTTTTCAGATGTGTTCGGGATTATCGATATTGAAATGCCTACGGCACCTGAAGTTTTTCAGGATTTCGGCATGCGCGCGCAACGGCTCGCATTGCAAAGCGTTTCTGAAAACTGACGGCGTTTGATGAACGAGTGTTTGCGCATAGTATTATTTGATGAGGATGTTGAGGGGGGAAGCGATAAAGGGTTTGGCTGGGATGGTACGCTCTCGTTTTTCAAATGAAGCATGGGGCGCAATCGCACTTAAATCGTGCATCCCTGGGAGGGCCGATCAAACCGGGGGGGGGCGGGGGATGACTGACTGACTGAAGCCGTGCATCCCTGACGGACGCGTGGGCAAATTGGGTCCTAAGTTCTCCCGCGAAAGGAAAATATGTACTGTGCAATCTATGCTGTGCACTCTATGTGGTGCAATCGATGTGATGCAATCTACGGAGTTCAATATCTGTTGTGCGCTCTATGTGCTGTAATCTCTGTGGTGCTCCACGTGGTGCAGTCTATGCGGTGCAATCCACTTTGCTGAACTTGAAGTCGTCATCTCCACTGCTCGCGCAAACATCCCACCCACCCACCCGCAACTTGGTTTGCAAAACCTCTTTAAGACCGAGTACGACGACACCGACGACAACGACGACGACGACACCGGCGACGTCTCCGACGACTTCGACGACGACACCGACGCCGACGCCGACGACGACGAAGACGACGACGACGACGCCAACGAAGACGACGACGATGGAGGAGGAAGGACGACGACGGCGACAACGACGACAACGACGAGGGAGGAGAGAGGACGGCGACGACGCGAACGACGACGAGGGACGGCGACGCTAACGACGACAACGACGAGGGAGGAGGGAAAACGACGACGACAACGACGACGGCGACGAAATAGGAGGGACGACGACGAGACGCCGACGACGGACGACGACGCCGACGAGGGAGGAGGAGGAATGACGGAGTGCGCAGACGACTCTTTTCTCAAGAGCCGAGAGGGCTGAGGAATCCACATTGCTGCATCAACTCGCTGCTGCACTGATGCCTTCAAACGTGCATGCTGCCTCGTGCGAACAACCGGTCACCGCTACGGCTGTGCCACGCTACACAGCAACCGAACAACCGGTCACCGCTACAGCTGTGCCGCACTACACGACAACATGCATTCACAGTTACTTCAAATAGGCATGTGGGGCCAACACCCCTCCACACCAACAGGACTTAGCCTGTGCAGCGCCTTTTTCCGCCACGCCTCTTTGAAGCTCTCTGCACTCGTGGCTTCTTCGAGCCATGGTGCCCCTGCTGTGCTCCTCAGCTATCTCCCTCTCACAAGGGCGTGTGGACACACATGTCCACGCAGTGTCAGTGTGAAACTCGGTTGGCCTAGCCGTACAACATCGAACGAAAGCTACGAACGACAATCATGCATGATATTATGTACACTCGTATTATAGCACGTGCATTGGTACCTAATATATGTATTACTCGTGCTAGCACTCACTGCTGCTATGGTGCACTCGTGCACCACTTGTTTCCGAAGTCTGCTCCATGACCCTCTCCAAGCGCCGTCCTCCACAGTGCGTACTCTTAGGCACGCTGCTGCGGCATGCTCTTCGGCACTCTCCCTCCAGGGTCCGTTCATCCAGGCATGCTCGCAGGCACGCTCTTGGGGCTTGCTCTCGGGCACGCTCCCTTCCAGACTCCCGTCGCTGAGTGCATGCTCGCAGGCGCGCTGTTTGGACGTGCTCTCCGGCACGCTGCCCATCCGCCACTCGTGGCATAATAAACTTGCACATCTCGTGTGCAGCCCACGCAGGGCATTCCACAGCACGGACTCAAAGCGGACCGCTGCTGAATAACTCTCGCGCAGCCCACGGGCTGCGGCAGACTGCGTAGCCAAAGATGCCAGAAGCAAAAATACTGCTACAGATGCTTCCCTGGACCTCTCTAAGCTCGAACGAGGCATCATCTCGATCAACTCCTCGAGACGTGCCCTGGGGTGAATCTTAGTCCCAAGATCCGCCCAGTTGTACTTAGTACCTACCTTCTTCAATCCTCCCTGCCCTGTGCGGAAGAATTCTTGGACCCACAGGTCCTTCGCCGACAGGTGGCGGACACGGCCGCTCCCCTGCCTCTGACAGATGCCCCGGGCCGCGCTGCTGTCGCTCAGGATCTCCACCGAGACCGGGTGGCGAAGCACGGCCTCTAGCACCTGCCTGGTTTGGATCCCCACGGCTGTGCCTTTGATGATGGAATAGAACTCTGCCTCTCCACTGCTGAAAGCCAACATCTGCTGCTTACTTACAGACACGTCTAACAAATGATTACCGTACGTCTCACACGCACAACTTACACTCTTACGCGTCTCTGAATCTGCTGCCCAATCTGAATCCACATACTCAGTCAAAAGACTATGTACTCCCAGATCTCGCCTGGGTGAGCTAGCAGATACCGGACCGCCCTGTGCAAGCGCAGCTGGTGGGTGACAGTGGGGTTCGTCATCCCCTCCATGACCTGCGAGCTCGAGAACTTCACCGTCGGGACGTCCTCTGCGAGATACTGCAGGGTACCTGCCGCGCTCCGGAAGAGGTTCGCGTCCTCCTTGCCGAGCGGATCCAGAGCATCCCTGCGGTTCTTCGCCGTGTCCTTCGACCCGGGCGTGTCTATGCCCTTGCTCGCGCCGGGAACTAGGCCCAGCAGGCCCACGAGGTCACGGATGTGTTGGATGTTGCCCTCCCACGTGAAACCTTCGGGCGCCCACCGAATGACGCGCTTCAGGTGGCTGAGCTGCACAGCCTGGCCGCCGTACTCCGGGGGCCCTACACGAGGCAATATTTTTCACTTCGAAGTGCCTCTTCATGATGTCATCCATAACATCAAGAGACTTCTCTTCACCTTCTGCGAGAAAACCGTCTCCGTGGCAGCCTAACGATGCATCCAACTCTGTGCTCACGAACGTCATCGGCACCACTGCCACCAAGTCAAAGCTCTCATCCTTGAACTTGTCAATGACATAGCTACCGAAGGCTCTGGATGCCGGCCGGGTGCCGTACATGGTTTTCTTCAGAAACCAAACGACCCCAGGCTTCCGAACATCTGGGGGCGGCACCACTACGGTTCGACCGTCTGAATCAGCATGGAAGAAAGCCACACTGATATCGTAGCCTGCAATCAGACGGCTCCAAGATCCATCCGACCGCTGCTTTGTAGCAGCCGCAGACACGATGGCCCGGAAGACCTTGATAGGAGGTGTGCTCTGTGTTACGTCTTCCCTTGAGTACGTATTTACTTCGCATGCTACCAGCCGGGCTCTGACAGCCTTGGGGTCATCAGGCGTGGGTTTGGGCTCAAGGACCCACTTCGAGTTCACTACGTGTAGACCCTGCCGGCGGACTTCCTCCCAGGGGATGTCGTCCTTCACACCGAAGTTGTCGATCTGGGATAGCTCTTTTAGCTTGCCCTGCAGCACCTTCTCTGGATCGAGCCGGACACCATCCTTCGTGGAATAGTACTCCTTGCTCATATCCATGTGCACAGGTAGCTCCTGCAGCACTGGCTCTGCGGCCTCTGGGGCCGCTAGCAGGAAAACCATTTCCATGCCGACTGGCACAGTTACCGTGTCCGGCTCGTGGAGCGTGGCCAGGGCAGCCACTCGCGCCTGCTTGTTCGCAGGCTCGCCCTCTACGGGTTGGTCCCCCTCCATATCTTCATCGGCTGCCTCCCTCGGACGCGGTGCCTCCGGCATCTCCACATCCTCTGGTCTTTGGCCAGCTGCCGCACTCGCGGCCTCGCGGGCCGCAGGCGCAGGGTTAGCAGCCGAACTGGCCCCTTGGCGGGTCGCAGCGTTTCCTGTGCCCGTCGCGCTCGCTGCCTCTCGGGCCGCGGGCGCGCTGCCGGCAGCTGCCGGCAGGTTGCGTGCCTCTGGTTGCACAGGAGGAGGCTCTTCGAGGCGCAGGGCCTTCTCTTCTCGAGCCTTCTGCTGTCTCTCCTTCTCTTCCGCCACAAGGCGGGCAAACCGCTCTCGACACGCAGGTGTGTGGCGCACCTCCCCTGGGGCTCTGCACCCAGGACATCCTTCCGTGGCTTTGAATTTTATGATACGCTCGATGGTGATGTACACATCTTTGGGCTTGACCTCCTTGACGCCTGGCGGCGCGGGCTGCCAGGGGCTCCCGACGAACTGGTCTAGCAACGATGTCTGCCACCGCTGCGCCTCTGGCCTCCGCCAGATGCTCCGGCACGTAGTCACGCCCTTCTCGGTGCCTACCAAGTGCTCGTCTGCCCTCAGCGACTTACCAAGCCACACGCCGAGCGACCACCTATCGTCAGCCTTGCCCACAGCATCCGCCGGATGCTTGTGATGAACACATTCAGCAAACTCACATATTTCACCATTGTACGGCTTCTGTTTGAGCCGCTCATATGGTGTTTTCCCGTCCTCCTTGACAAGGAAACGTGTGAGCAGCCACCCTGCGTGCCTCACCAGCCATGGCTGTATCTTGTGAGACATCTCGAACGTTCTCCGGTACACCTTCTCCAATCGAGCCTTCAAAGCCCGATGCTGTTTCTCTACCTCGTAGTTCGAACGTTCGATGCTTCCGGCTGACTGGGACGAACCTTTCGGCGTGTTCTCCCGGAGGACAGTGATGCCCTTCTGCTTCGTCTCTACGAACTTGGCCACCAACGCGTTGATGGGGTTCTCACTTTCGTTCCTGACGATGAAATCACTCCGGCCACAGAAGCGCATCATCTCATGCATGCAACTCACAGCAAAGTCGTCGTCGCCCTTCCTCTGCGCCATGTTCGGGAATGGTGCTCCGGATCGCTCGTCCAAGAGATTCAGCACCGCATGCAGGAGATTGTCTTCCTCCCTCTTGGAGAGGAACAGGCAGTCGAGGCACAACTTGGGCAAGCCCTGCTGCTGCTCATCTGGTCGCTTCCGCCAGTGAGGGTCCTCTGCAGCCTTGCCAGTCACGCATGCCTCGCACCAGCTCCTGAACGGCAGGTGCGTCAGCTGATGCAGGTCCCATTCGGCCTTGCTGACCGTAGGTGGGATGGCCTTGGCTCGCGGCCTCCTGGCCTTCTCTGACTCCACCATCAGCATGGGCGACCGCGCGTCCACAACCCCTGGCTGCGGAGGCGGGCCGGCGACCTCAGGAGCCGCAGGCGCCGCTCCGGGTGCAGCTGCTGGCCCGGAGCTGCTGCTGCTGCTGCCGCCCTCCTGGCGCGCTCCCGGTGGCGCGCTCTGTGGTTCGGGCGACTCTGTCGCACCGCCGGGCGGTACGTAGACCTTCTTTGCTGGCCTTGCAGGGCACAGAGGTCTGGCCTGCTGCTGCCCGTCGTCTTCGAAGAGATCTAACCAATAGGCCCCCCTGTCCTTGACCAGGTCTACACCCCTGGCGGCCAAAGCTGCTTCTTGCAACTCACGGGCGTCTGCCGGCGCCACAACTCGTTGCACTCCAGGGCCGAAGACAATCCAGTTGCCGGCCTCTGTTGCCTCAGAAGCAGCCACAACCGGAATTTTCACCTGATCGCTCTCGTTGTGCGTCAGTGTGATCGGCCTGCCATCGCTGGTCTGGTACTGCGACCTCTTGCCCGTCGTCAGCTGCACGTCCTCTCCTCTTGCCGTGGACAACCGCGACGGCCTCGCAGAGCCATCGTCGGCAGCGTCTGGGTCGAAACCCGTGGGCAAAACGCTTCGGCCAGCGCCGGAATCTACCATCACCCTCCTGGGCGGCATTGGTGCCAGCGGCGCGTCGTCGCCGACCAAGGGCATGAGAAACCCATAGTCGCGCTCGTCATCACTGTCCGGCCTCACTAGGGCGCCCATCGTTGGGGCGGGCCGCACATGAGTTGAGCCTGTGGCGGCGTCGTCTTGCGCGGCCTCTGGGGCCGCCGCAAGCTGCCGGTTCTTGTCGGCAGCCTTCTTGGGGCACTGTGCGCTCAGGTGCCCTGTTTTCTCGCAGTAAAAGCACTTGCGCGTCTCTGTGCCCTTACCTTTGCTTGCCTTGCCCTTGCCGTCGCTCTTGCTTTTGCCCTTTCCGTCTCCTTTTCCTTTCCCTTTTCCTTTTCCTTTGTGGTCGCCTTTTCCTTTTCCTTCCTTTGCTTTGGGCCTGGGGGGCCCTCCGAGCTCCATAGGCCTGGCCTGTGAGTTGAGGTGCTGTTCAGTGCGAGCCATGTCCAACAACTCGTCCTTCATCGCGTTCCACGTGTCCAAGCGGTTGGCATTCTTGACCAGGTGCTTCTGGACCTCCGGGTCTGTCATGTTCACCACGACAAGACCTAGCTTGAGATCGTCGTCGAACACCTTCTTGCTTTGCTGCTCGTACTCCCTGACCATCGTCTCGAACTGGTCCAGGGATTGAGGTATGTCGCCTCCGAACTTAGCTGTCAAGATCTTGATCATCATGCCAACCCTGCGCGTGCGGACCTTGGGGTCCCAGTCGATGATGAATTGTCTCCAGGCCTCGAAACCTTCTCCAGAGCCCACTGTGTTCATTTTGTCTTGTGCCTTATCGCGACAAAGCATAACTAATATATATATAGTATAGCTGCGTTGACAACTGCTTCTCGTGTGGCTCTAGGTCTAGATTCCTAATGATACTCTCCTTATCAGAAGCTTGTTCTAACAGGTCAGAGTACCTAGCGTCGATGGCGGACATGTACGCTTTGAATACGAACGACCACTCTGGGAACTTCTCCCTGCTGCCGAAGAACATATCCGGCTTACCGATAACTCTGGTATCGATGGCCGGTGGAAGCTGGCTGGGGGCAGCGGCCGCGGCTGCTGCGGCAGGCGCTGCCGGTTGCGGTTGCTGCTGCTGGGTCAGGGTGGTCACCACGCCCTGCAGCTCCGCCAGCTGTGCCTGCAGAACTCTCAGTTGCTCTTCTGCCGTCGCCATTGTGACGTCAGATGCTGTTGAACAGGTTGTCGACCTGTCTCTGCGCTAGCGTGTTCCTGGCAGCCTCGGACAGCGTGCGGCCGTCCTCCAAGCGCCCCGTCCTGCGGACGAACAGCTTGAACTTCTTCCTAGCCTGGCGCAGCCCAAAGGCCTCAGCGGACCTCGGGCGCTTGACGGCCTTCCTCCGCTTCTTCGGAGGAGCTCCGGCCTCTCCAGGGCCAGACGCTGCCGCCGTGCGCCGGGGCTGCGGCAAGGGGCGCGGCTCCTTCCCAGCCCTCGCTCGTTCGAGGCGCCAGGGAACGCGGGCCAGGTACTCAGGTACTGGCCTCTCCGGCGCGGCCTCTGGGGCCGCTGGTGCAGGAGCCTCCTCTCGAGGCCCCGGGGGCGGTGTCGGCGACCGCGACGCCGACGTGGAAGAGGTAGATGACAGAGGCACCTGGGAGCCGTGGGACGCGCGAGCGAGCACTGGAAGCTCACGCATGCAACCACGGCTCCGCTACCATGACGGAGTGCGCAGACGACTCTTTTCTCAAGAGCCGAGAGGGCTGAGGAATCCACATTGCTGCATCAACTCGTTGCTGCACTGATGCCTTCAAACGTGCATGCTGCCTCGTGCGAACAACCGGTCACCGCTACGGCTGTGCCACGCTACACAGCAACCGAACAACCGGTCACCGCTACAGCTGTGCCACACAACACGACAACATGCATTCACAGTTACTTCAAATAGGCATGTGGGGCCAACAAGGAAGGACGACCACGGCGACAACGACGACGGAAAATACCACGACGCCAAAGAGGACAACGACGACGAACACGAAAAAAGACGGAGGACGACGTAGGCGACGACGACGACAACGCGGGAGGAGGGAGGACGGCGACGACGACGACGACGACGACGCAAGAGCGCGCGCGCACGCTTTTGTTGAAAATCCGTGTTGCGAAACCTTGGGTTTTTGTAGGTTTTTTGGACGCACATTTTGAAATCCTTCCGAAACCGATGGGTACGCCCGCGACGACGCGCGCGTCTGCACTTCGTCTCATGTTTTGCAGAGGATTCTCGCGACGGCACACGCGCAAGGGCGTTCGACAGATTTCGACATGCGCGCGCGCGAAGCCCGTTTGGTAGCATTTTGTGAAAATCTTGAATAAGCTATTGTTTTCTTAAGATTTCGCAAGAGCTCGCGCGTGAGCTTTTTTAGCAAATCAGTGTTGCGAAACCTTGTGTTTTTGTATGTTTCCTTTGGAAACTCGATTGCGAAATCCTTCCGGCACCGAATGTTTTTGAAGGATTTCGGCATGCGCGCGCGACGACGCGCGCGTGCGCACTTCGTCCGATTTGTTGCCAGGGATTCGCGAAAAAGTGTTATGTTAGAAACAAAAATGTCACCGCATAGTGTTTTTTACAAGGGAACCTCAGGGGGGGGGAACCCCGCCTGGCTGGGATGATATGATTTCATGTTCAGGATGGACGAGTGTGCAGAATACATATATATATATATACATCTATATATATAAGAGAAAGATTATACTATCCCAGGGGGAACCGATCAGTCCGGGGGGGGGTAGAGTCTATTCTCGTTTTAGGAAAGAGAATACATGCTGTGACTCTTTGTGGTGCGACCTGTGGTGCAATCCACTTTGACAGTCTTGAAGCTGTCCTCTCCACTGCGCAAACATCCCACCCACCCACCCGCAACTTGGTTTGCAAAACCTCTTCAAACCGACTATGACGACACCGACGACAACGACTAGGACGACACCGACGACGTCTCCGACGACTTCGACGACGACAATGACGCCGACGCCGACGACGACGAAGACGACGACGCCAACGAAGGCGACGACGAGGGAGGAGGAAGGACGACGACGGCGACAACGACGACAACGACGACAACGACGAGGGAGGAGAGAGGACGGCGACGACGCGAACGACGACGAAGGAGGAAGGACGGCGACGCCAACGACGACAACGACGAGGGAGGAGGGAAGACGACGACGACAACGACGACGACGACGACGGCGACGAAATAGGAGGGACGACGACGAGACGCCGACGACGGACGACGACGACGACGAGGGAGGAGGAGGAAGGACGACCACGGCGACAACGACGACGGAAACGACCACGACGCCAAAGAGGACGACGACGACGAACACGAGAAAAGACAGAGGACGACGTAGGCGACGACGACGATGACGACGACGCGGGAGGAGAGAGGACGGCGACGACGACGACGACGCAAGAGCGCGCGCGCACGCTTTTGTTGAAAATCCGTGTTGCGAAACCTTGGGTTTTTGTAGTTTTTTTGGGCGCACGATTTTGAAATCCTTCCGAAACCAATGGGTTTTGAAAGTTTTCGGCATACGCCCGCGACGACGCGCGCGTCTGCACTTCGTCACATTTTTTGCAGAGGGTTTTCCCGACGGCGCACGCGCAAGGGCGTTCGACAGATTTCGACATGCGCGCGCGCGAAGCATGGTTTTCTTAAGATTTCGCAAGAGCTCGCGCGTAAGCTTTTTTAGCAAATCAGTGTTGCGAAACCATGTGTTTTTGTATGTTTTCTTTGGGAACTCGATTGCGAAATCCTTCCGGCACCGACGGTTTTTGAAGGATTTCGGCATGCGCGCGCGACGACGCGCGCGTGTGCACTTCGTCCCGTTTTTTGCCAGGGATTCGTGAAACAATGCTATGTTAAAACAAAAAATGTCACCGCATAGTGTTTTTTACAAGGAAACCTCAGGGGGGGAAGCCGGCCTGGCTGGGATGATATGATTTCATATTTAGGATGGACGAGTGTGCAGAATATATATATATATATATATATATGTGACATTTTATTATCCCAGGGGGAAGCGTTAAGTCCGGGGGGGGTTAGAGTCTATTTTAAGAAAGGAGAATCTATGTTGTGCACTCGATGTGGTTCAATAGTTGCTGTGCGATCCACGTGGTGTAATCTATGCGGTCCAACATGTGTTGTGCAGGCTATGCGGTATAATCTATGTGGTGCAACCAGTGTGGTGCAAACTATGCGTTGCGATTTGTGTTGTGCGATCTAGGGAGGTGACGAGGCGGCGACTGTGGCTAATGGCCGCCAGACCAACACACAGGCCCAGACGACGGGCGGAGACGAGGCGGCGACGGCGGCTACATAGCCGCCAGACCAACAATTCCTTATTCCACAAGTAAGGGGCCCTGAGTGCAAGCACTGTTTGGGGAGCTTTCAACGACCGATCGGTAAACTTTCGGAGGTACACATGGGTTTCTTGGATCGGCGCTGGACCCCCCCCCGGCTGGGCCTCCGGCGCCAGCCTTGGAGCTCTCCGCGCGTCAGGGAGAGGGTCCAGCGCCGATCCAAGAAATCCGCGCGCACCCTCGAAAGTTTGTGTATATGCCGACCGTCTCTCTCTCTCTCTCTCTCTCTCTCTCTCTCTCTCTATCGAATCGACGGAAGTCATATCACGGAGCGCTGAACAAATATCGGGCCGGGCGAAAGGGGGGGGGGGGAGAATCAGCTCACGTAGCTGCTTTTCCCAGCGCCTCCCGGCGCCAGAGGCGGCCATGTATCGAGGAATGGGCCCGGCGGCGGGGCCGAAACCAGCTGCATGCAGCAAATTTCGTAAGCCCCCCTTTCCCAATCCCCCCCTTTCGTCCGGCCCGAAAATAACGTAATCGTCATCATCATCATCATCATCATCATCATCATCATCATCATCACCACCATTACCATCACCATCGCAGTCGTAGCCGTAATCATTGTAAGCATCATAATCATCATCATCATCATCATCATCATCATCATCATCATCATCATCATCATCATCATCATCATCATCATCATCATCATCATCATCATCATCATCATCATCATCATCAACACCATCACCATGCTCGCCACCTCCTCTGTCCCTCACCAACATCGCCCCCTCCCCCTCTTCCTCGTCACCGTCGCCCTCCTCCGCCCCCCCTCCTCCCCCACCCCGACCCCTCCTACTCCAATTCCCCCTGCTCTCCCTCCTCCTCCCCCTCCCGGGCGGCCTTGTGCTTCTGCCAGCCTCCGCCGAGCGTCCGCTGGCGGAAGCGCATCGGGTTTTGCGCCCCCCGCCTTCCGCGGGCCTCCATCCGGG
This sequence comes from Prorocentrum cordatum, assembly GCA_963575745.1. NCBI lineage: Eukaryota > Dinophyceae > Prorocentrales > Prorocentraceae > Prorocentrum > Prorocentrum cordatum. The sequence goes on from CAUYUJ010015643.1 coordinate 105,780, forward strand.
GGAGAGGCGCCAAACTTCTTCCTTACCTCGAGGGCGAAGCACTTCCTGGAGCGCCCCATACAGTAGTTAGACACATACGATAAGACATCTTGCTACAAGAAATCTTGAGGCACACTCCTCGTCGATCCCTTAGGGTCCTACGGTGCCCCAAGGCTTCTGTGGGCGCCTGGGGCCATCGGGGACGAGACCTTTCCGTGAGGAATCCGCTGGCAGGCCGATCCCTCGTGTGCTGCGCGTGCTGCATGCCTCTCCGCCCCCCCCGCGGCGGGTCCGCATGTGGCCGAAGAACTTCCTGCGCTCGATCGTGGAGAGGCCCCATCTCACCAGGTCGGCGTCGTCCACGAGCGAGAGGTCGGAGAGGCCGCGCACCTCGGGTGCGCCGCGGAGCGGGGGCCAGGAGGCGGCGGCTCGCGCACGGCGATCGCACGGGGCAGGGGGCGCCCTGCAGGGAGGCAGGGGGGGGGGGCCCGAGCTCGGGGAGGCCTCGTGGCCCCGACCACGAGATCCGCACATCCCCAGCCCGTCCCGGCCTGGCCCCCACCCCGCTCGATGCCTGATGGCCCTCGGGTCACACCTCGGGCCTCGGGCAGCCATGCGAGACGGTGCAGGTGCAGGCACCCCGAGAGAGCTCTCGACGAGGCGCAGCTGCCGGAGCGCATCCCGAGGCGAACAAAAAAACCCGAGAACCCCCTTTTATACAGTCCTCGACACCCTCATTTTGGACGCCCCCGAGCACCCCGAGCGCGTCGAGCTTGGGCCCGAGGGACTCCAAGCCGATCTCCCCCAGCTGCTTCAGCACCTCCGCGGATATCTTCATGGCGGCCTCTCGCGAGCCGGCGAGGGTGCCGCCTGCTCGGGCGGCGGGGCGCGCCGGCTTGGTTGGGACCTGCCTGGAGGCCCTTCCAAACGGGGTCGGAGCAGAGGGGCTCGGAGGATCGCGCGCGCCGCAGCGCCGATGCCTGCCCGATGCGTCGGCGCTGCACCGGCGACGCCGGCGGCGGCTCGGCGACGCCGGCGTGGAGAGCCTTGGGATCCACATCGAGCCGCAGTGCCGATGCATCGGCGCCGCGGCGCGATCCTCCGACCCCGTCTGCGCTCGGACCCCGCCTGGGAGGCCCAGACTGCCGGCGGCGCGCGCGAGGGGGCGGAGCGGTGGGGGATAGGGCGGGGGGGCGCCCCGCGGCGCGGAAAAGTCCGGCGGCACGCTCTTCCTCCACCAGGCGGCCTCTTGCTTCGATCCCGGCCCTCGGGGGTCGTGCTCGCGTCCGCGGGGGCCAGCGGGCATGGACCTGGGATGCACCCGGGGAACCGCGGTCGATCTCTGGGGCTCGGGGCGGAAACGTCGCGCCAGCGGATGTGCGTCGGGGGAGGGCGGGGGAGGGGGCCTTTGCCGAGGCAAGGGGGGGGCTCCCTGGAGGAAACCCTCCCGGCTTCTAACTTCCAAGAATACCCCGGGCCCTTCCAAGACGGCCCCTTCCTTCTCACAGAGGCCCCCTAGATGGGGTCGGGGAAGACGGGGTCGGAGGCTCGCGCCGCATCGCCGATGCATCGCCGATGCATCGGCGATGCATCGGTGATGCAGCGGCGATGCGTCGTCGACGCCGGCGATGCATCGACGACGTCGGCGTGGAGAAACGGGCTCCGCATCGGCGATGCGGCGCGATTCTCCGACCCCATCTGCTCCGACCCCGCCTTGACGAACGAACAACACACACACACACCCATACCCGTAGGGAGGTCGTTGGGAGGAGGACTGGCTATGGGTATGGTGCGGGTTGTCGGACCCTGGGGAACGCTCCCGTTCGAGCGGGGACCCCCTTCCGACAACACGCACCCATAGCCCTCTCCGATCCCCCTATGGGTATGGGGGTGTGTTGGTTCGTCACGCCTGGGAGGCCCAAACCTCAGAAGCCCACACCCCCCGCCCTCTCGGAGGGGGGCCGCCCCCCTTCGCGCCGCTCTCCTCGTGCGCGCCGCCCAGGATTCGCGCAGGGCTCGGCCCTCGTGCCGGGAACGGGGCCCTGGCTCGAGCCAGCGAGAGAGAGCCGCGGGAGGGAGGGATGAGGAGGATGATGATGATGATGAGGAGGAGGAGGAGGAGGAGGAGAAGAAGGAGAGGAGAAGGATGAGGATGAGGATGAGGATGATGAGGAGGAGGAGGAGGAGGAGGAGGAGGAGGAGACGGAGGAGGAGGTAGAGGAGAAGGTCCGTAGCCATTTTGGCTCATGCCGCTGCGCCCCAACATCTCGGCTTTATGTGTTGGCTCATGGTGCCAGAAGCTGGGAGCAAGCAGGCTGCGGGATCTGCCCCGTGTGCGTGGCGTGAAAATGTCAGTGGCGCGGCTGCAGCTCGACGGCAACGACACGCGCGGGCCGCATTGTCGGCCGACAACTTGGTCAAGCAACTCATAATAGAGAAAACCGTTCTAGAGGAGCGCTGCAGTCTGGCAGACGACCCTGAAATTCGACGGCACCTGGATGCCATTCTACCGTTTCTCGTCGAGGAGGTCGAGGCTACCAGGCGCGGTGCCACACCTGCCCACTCTCATAGGGTTGCATTTTTGGTTGCCCTTCTGAGGCCCGAATCTTGGAAATGCTACAAAATGTCAACAAAATGTCTTTGTGGTGTTCTGGGAGAGACATGCGCAAAAACAATTTATTATCTTTAAAAATTGTTTTCGCAACCCAGAGAAATTCCAATGGAGAAACAATTGGTTAGATTTAAAAGTTGGTTTCGCAACCAAGGGAACAGGTTCTATCTGCGCAACAGCGAAAAGCGCGCCAGTTGCGCTGTGATGGGCAGGGGGCGCGCGCCAGCGAGGTCGCGCACTTGCTAAGGTCCTGACCGCCCTAGTTCGGACGCGCAGCTCCAATCATCTCAAGCAGCGGCGCGCCATTCGAGCCGCGGCGGCCACCCCTCCTGGCTTCGCGCGCCCCATAGGTTCCCAGTGCCCACAGGTGGCCTCGTGATGGCCCGAGACGCCTCGGGCCCAGCAGGGGGGGGGCCGCATGCGGCCGCACGCCCACTCTGGCACACCCCGCACACGTTCCGAGGCCCCGTTCGGAGCTCCACGGAAAGCCCCTCTGGGAATGGCCGCATGCCGCCGCCAGCCTATTTTGGCACACCCTCTCAACGCATCGTGGCACCGCAGGGAGCCCCGCCGAAAGCCCCCGACGGACCCCCGCGACTAGCGCGACAGGGGCGGACCACGGGTGCCAGAACGCCCTACAGCCTCTTTGGGAACCGCCCGTGCAAGGACGACGCCAGTTCGCTTGCGAACTGGGTATGAACTGGCTGGCGGCGTCGCGCGCAGCGCTGATGGTATCACGAGCCATTCAACTAACCCCACATGGACGTTGAACGCGGTTGGTCTGCCGTGTTCTGCCTCCAGAAGCCACTCGTCAACTTCGGGGAGCCCCCCCATACCCCATCCCCTTATCACGCCGAAATGTTTTTGGACGCGGCTGTCGCGCGGTTTGCCGCTTACAAGATGGCCAAGCATGGGTCCAATCTGGCCCCCCCGATGACCCGAGACGGCGTTCAGGGAGGGTGGAGATGACCAAAGTTGGCCCACTACATCGGCCAACGCGCCGTCGAACAGCCCCAACAAGGAAACGGGACGGCATCGAGTGCGCTCGAAATTCACGCGGGACCCCCCCCCAAGACCCACGCATCTTGCGAAGACGCAGTAGTTCTGCATGCGTTGTCTTACCACCATCACCGCCATATCGCGCCTGACGGGCCCGCGGGCCGCAAGAGAGCCCAAAGGCGGCCCATGACAGCCCCAATGGGGGGCAGGCCGCGCCCGAGGCGACCCCACTAATGCAGGAGAAGGCCCCTAGTGGGCCCCGAGAAACGGCACTGATGACACCAGGAGCTGCGGGTGACAACTACGGACCGCAACCTGTGATCACGCCCTTCTTGCTATCTGTCGCCCCTAGGGCGGCGCTGATAGCCCGCGGACCCCTCAGGTGACTTCTAGGGATCCAGGGGGGGAGGCAAGCAGATCACCCAAACAGGGCTCCAGGAGATCCCAGGAGAAACTCCAGAGAACCCCTGGGGGGACAATAGGGGGCACAAGTGGCGTCGCGAGAATGCCCACAGAGAGCCAGAGGGGGGGGCGCCAAGAGGGCCCGATAAGACTCCGACATGGCAACGAGGGGCTCCTGCAACAAGCGGTTCGCGCATGCATCACCATCCACCTCGTCCTAGATAGACCTTTGAATTAGTGCCTACATCATCCCCCCTTGCCACATCACCCTCATCCTGCATCCTCGTGCATGCTATTCCTCGCCCTCGTCGTCCGCCTCATGCTCGCGGTCGCGGCCCGCCTCAGCATTGCACTCGTCCTCGCCCCCAATGCGCCGCTCACCCAGTGCCCCCTAGTGCGCGCCCCAGGGGTTCACCCGAAGGGCGCTCCTGCGCCACCGATTGCTCCCGAAGCGGTGTCGGCTCACCCTGGCTGGCTGCTCTGTTTCACTAGATGCGCCTCGCCCTGTCACCCCCCTCGGCACTCGTAGCACTCACATCTGGATGGGCTGGCGGCGGCCCGCGACGCGCAATGGATAGACGTCCAAATATACTGCGCGGAAGCGCAGCGCGGCACCTGACAGGGAGGGGACATCGGCACCCTCGACGCGAACGTCGATGCGAGTGCAGCCGCGAAGGGGCTGCACGACACTGACCCAGAGCTGGGGGCGACTTGCGGAATGGCCGAAAGGCCTCCACGAATCAAGAAATGAATGTCCGACGCTGCAACCGAACGAACGCACGCAAAGCAAACCCACTGTGCCCCAGGGACCCCTTCCGCCGACTCCCGAACTCGGCGGTGCCCAGGCCAACGCGGCCTCGGGCGGAACGCGCAGCTGCACGCTCACGATACCACCTCCGAACGGAGGCCCTTGCGGAACACGCCCGTGAGCACGGCACCCAGCACCTTGCTGGGGGTGACGCCGTGCTTGCCCATGCTCTTCTGGGCGTCCACCAAGCTCGAGCGGACCTTCGCCGTGTCAGTGTTCGACACTCCGTGCCACGCCCTGGCGACTCTCCCGCGGAACATCACCACGTAGGCGAGGTCTGCGATGCCCTGCGCAGTGGTGATGGCATCCTTCTGGGCATCGTAGCTCATGTACTCCTTTGCCTTCCCCTCCAGCTCGGAGGTCGCCTTGCGGCGGGAGCCGAAAGAGAGCGGGTGGATACGTGCAAGGCTTCAGGGTTCGGTTGGGGAGCGATGATGGCAATGACGATGCCGACGGCGACGACGAGGATAATGACGACGACGATGGCGACGATGGCGATGCAGATGAGGATGATGAGAGTGGCGAGGGTGGGGACGGGCACGGTGACGAGGATGAGGATGCGATCTGGGGGTGGGCGCAGGCAGACGGGCAGAGCTGGCACATAAGGGATAGGTGGAAGACTAGGGACTAGGGGGACTGAGAAGGGAAACTATGGAGAGGGCGTTGTGGGATGGCGGCGCGCACACACGCTCGTGCGCGAATGTTGCGCCCACCGCCGTCGCCTTCGCGAGGGATGTGATTGCCTTGTCCATGTCGTCAAACTGGTAGGCCGAGATGGTGGCGTTGAACGCCTTCATGACGCTCTTGAGGTCGAGCGCATGCTCGAGCTCCGTCAGGAACTGCTCTGCCTCGGCCGACTTGGAGAGGGTCACGACTGTGTTACCGAGGAGGCCGATGTTCGAGTTTAGTATCTCCAAGTGCTTCGTCATCATCGAGGTGCGGGTCTCGTCGTGCTTGTTGCGCCACAGCTTCGCCTCACCTTGCAGGGTTGCCAATACAAGGTCATCATCGGCCTTGACCACTGTCACCGTGTCGAACATCTTGATGGCGCGGCTCAGCGTCGGCAGCTTCTTATCGAAGCCGGCCTGGTGGATGATCGCCTCCAAACCGTCCTCGGGGTTGCCCATCGCCGACGCCGCGTTGCGCAAGTCGGACATGCGCTCCAGCAGCTTCGCGGCGCCTGCTGCCCAGTCGGAGCGCGGCGGACTCACGTGCCCCGCCGCCTCCTTAGCAAGCGCCGCAAGGTTCTTCACATCAGCCAGCACTGTGTCGAACGGCTTCCTGATGATCGTGTCGATGATGCTCGCGGCCTCGTCGCTAATCTTGTTGGCGTCATCGCCGCCGCCCCCCGATGCCTTCGTCATGCGCACGAGGTTGCTCCGAACGTCCTCGGACGAACACTCGCCAGTCTTGAACATCTCGATGGAGGCAGACGCCTTCTTGGCCGACGCCTGCACCGCCAACGACGACTTCGCACGTAGGATGACCTCCCTCGCCGCAGCGACCTTGTCCTCCAAAGGCATGACCCTGGAGATGCACTGCCCGAGCTCCACGTACTTATCGATGACCGTCGTCGCCATCGGGATGTCCTCAACGCCCGCCCCAGTCGGCAAGGCGTTCACGTGAGAGATAAATTTTGCCAATATTGCCGATGAGAGCTTCTCCACTGGCTCCGTCCCAATCTCCTTCTCGAACCATTCCAGCTTCGTTGCAGCTTCGGCCAGGCCCTCCGACGCCTCCACTGTGGGCTGATCGCCGATCACCTCCAGCGCCTGGGAGACCTTCGTGATATCGGGGTAGAAGTGCTTGCATACCTTCGCGGTCTTGCGCAAGCTGGCCACCTTGTGCTGCCACAGCGTGCTGTCGTCGGCCGCCCTGGCCACCACGGTCCAGATGTCACTGCCGCCACCACTCGCCTGGGAAACCACGAATAACTCGATGTCGTCAAACACGTGCGCGGGCGTGGACTCGGGAATCCTGATGTCGTTCATCAGGGCCAGCACGGCGAAGATGCGTTCGCAATCGCTGAGGGCCTTGGCGCACGCGGGGCCGATCTCGCAATCCTCGACCTCCTCTGGCAACCGCAGAAGCGGTGGCGCGTTCTCGGCAACGAAGAAGACGGCCTCCGACGCGGACCCCCCATGACGGAGCCACTGCGCGACGTTGTTCAGAAGCACCTCTGTCAGGAAGTAGCCCGCCCTCTCCGCGTCAGTCATGGTAGAGGTCCGAATCGTCAGCGCGTGGATGTCCATGCAGCGGGAGTCCCCCACGGTGGTCCACACCTAAGGGGAGGATGGGGGGCGCGGCAGCGGCAGCGGGCCAGGGCGGACACGACGGTCGACGGCGAAAGGGCCGCTGACGACGAGCGGGAGGATATGTTAGAGGGCAGTTGAGGGGGATGGGGCGATGCGGGAGGCAGGGGAGTTGGGGGGGCAAGGGAGACGACGAAGCAGAGGGGTTGTAGGATGGCGGGGTGCGACGCGGACGGGTCATCGGACGGGGGTGGAGGAAAGGGTGAGCGCGCTGAGATAGGGCGACGTACGATGGACAGGGAAACGCGCGACATGCGATGGGGGAGCGGAGGTGACAGCTGGGCCGAGGGTCGGCGAAGAACAAATGAAACATACTGTGGTTCGGGACGGTGGCTCGGGGACGGGGCCACGAGCGAGGGAAGGTGGAATGGATGGCGATGGAGGCGAGGACGAATGCAAAGGGCGGCGCTGAGGGGTGGGCTGGCTCAGATTAAAAAGCCAGAACCTTGAGCATGTCGCATAGCTTCATCAAGGCCGACTGGTGGCCCTCCATCTTCAGCACGTTCTCCCAGAGGGGCTTGGTATCGAAGTTGATGAGGTACATATGGGTGAAGGACGGCCACGCGTCGATGGCTGGCGACACAAGTTCCAGGACCTCCCGCTTGCGCTCGCGCTTCATGCGCTCAAGATTGGATGGCCAGAGCTCGGAGCACGTCCTGATCAAGTTCATGCGCCGCGAAGCGTTGTCACGCTGCAGCGGCGGGGCCTCCTTGGACTTCTCGATGAGCCCGAGCTGGTTCAGCTCCCTCTTGCACTCGGCCCCGAGCAGCACGTCAGCCAGCGGGGACCGATCGATCCAATGCTTGGCGGTCCCGAGGGGGCTCAATGAATCCGACTGCGGCCTCTTAGGGGGGATCACTACGGAAGGCATGCCGAGGAATATCTCGTGGTTGTTGCCCATAGCATCGACATCAACAACGTTGTCTCCCAGACCATCGGCCGCGGCGCTCTCGTCGGTCATGACCCCGTCCTTGATGGCCAAGCGCCCACCGACGGCCCTGCTGAGCTCGTCGTCGGCCTTGGCATCCGCCTGCCCTGGCCCTGAGGGGTCGGACTGCTTAGCTGGCTTAGTCGGGGTCTCCTGCTTGCCGATGTGCTCGTCCAAGGTCGTCAAGAAGCGGGACAGCGACCCCGCGCCAGTGGGGCCAATCACTTTCTTCACGAAGCTCTTGAAAGCGATCGAACAATGGCCCCTGAACTTCTCGATCATGCCCGTCTTAGTCTTCTTAACCGTGGCCGTCGCCGAAACCTTCGAGAATACCGTCAGACGTGGCCGAGGGCGTCCAGGCAATGGAAAGGCGAATCGCAGCTCCAGTTTCCCGTCCGTCGGGGAGCGCCTCTTGATCACCTTCGCCTTCGCCGCCTCGGGGCTCTTGTTGGCCAGGGTCCGGAACTCGGTGCGGGTCAAGAGCTCGAACGACTCCTCGATGAGGTACCCGACCTCCTCGCCCGACGAGAGCTCCAGCGGCATGCCGACCTCGTCGCACATAGCCTCGGCCCCGTCGCCATCGGGCACGTCGAAGCCCAGCGAGCGCATCACGTCATTGCGCCTCGCCTCGTCTGAATTCAGCTCAACTACTACCTCCCGCACGTCGCAGTCGGGCACCTCCTCCTGCACCCAGTCATAGCAGCGCTTGCACATCCACAGGGCCTCGACTGGATCCTTGGCGGAGTCGGCCGCGGGGGAGACGACGCCGAACTGGTGCTCGTGCTCCTGCTGGCCCCGCCCACCCCCGAAGCTGCGGGCGACGAGACAGGAACTGGTGACCGAACCCTCCTAGCATCCACATCCCAACATTCTGATGGCGGGGAGGGGGGGGGCTAGCTAGAGGCCGCCACGGGGCCCAGGGGGGTATCAGCAGCTTTCAAAGCACTGCCGCTGTCTAAACAACGCCCCGTGCAAACTACTGGGGGTGGGGGCTCGGGTGTACCCAATGATTTCAATCCGCAGGTGTCCTTATTGATGGACCTGCACAGGCCGCACTTCCGCGTAGAAGCCCTCGACTTCCTCTCGCGAACGGGCTCCCACTCGACCTTGAAGGCCTCATCCTCGTCGGCGCCCTTGGCGAACGACTTGCACTTCTTCGAGCTCGACCCCGAGGCCTTGGCTGGGATCCGCTTGCGGGTGTCGCTCTTCTCGGCCATCGCGAGCAAAATGCCCGCCAAATACGCAGGAGGGGATTGGTTGGTCTACCGCAAGGCCCCGCTGGGGAGAACGTGAAAAAACGGAAGAGGGCGACGTGCGGAGGTGGGAAGGGCAAGGGGAGAGGGAGGAGGGGGCAGGGAGGATGGAGGACGGAGGACGGCGGAGGGAGCTTGGAGGGGGGAGGAGGGAGACAAGGGCGAAGGAAGAGGGGTTGGGAATCAGGGCAGGGAGATATGGAGTGACGACGACGGACAGGGACACGAGCGAGGCCGCTCTGGGCGGTATTGGGGGCTGGGGGCGGGTGGCATGAGGGGGGCTGGGGAAACGCAGCGGTAAGCCAACCAATGGCGGCCGCCTAGCGAACACCAGACTCGTCAGCAAAGGCGGTTGGTGGGTTTGCGCCACACGGCTATCCACGGGCGGAAGGAGGCTCCGCATCGATTCGGTCGGGGTTCCGATGCCAAGGGCAACCCTGAACCTGGGGCGGGCACCCGTTCGGGAAGGGCCCGCACGGCCCTGAAATTGCACGAAAGGCCGCGACGGGCCGACCCTCCCACCACCCGCTGGTTTCACATCAACAGGGTCACTGCCTCAAACTTACCATGGGGCGGCGATTGCGAACAGCCTATGAAGCACGTCTTCGGGGAGGCCACACAAACTCGCGCTCCTACGTGGGAAACTCGTTTCGGCATCGGCCTCTCCCCACGCCCATCCTCCTTATCACGCGTTGGGTTCCCCTGGGTATTGCAGAGCCTTGACGCCTCGCACGGGCCTCGGTTGATGTGCACCCCCCTGTGCCGAAGTATATGGTATGGCGGTATGATGCTGATGGGTACTGATGGTTATTGATGGCTGTTATTGATAGCTACTGATGCTTACAGCTGGCGCCCTTGGGCGGGCTTCTCTTGGAGACGAGTGATGATGGTTCCACGTGGCGAGCTGCCCAACGAAACAGTCGAGCGGACATCCGACACATATATCTGGATATAACGGGCGCGCTCTACGATGCACACCTCAAGAAAACGCGAACGAATGTGGCAATGCGCCCAGGGCGCGCGCAAGCTCTAGGGCAGTAGCGCGGATACGCACAAAGCAATCAATATGCGTGACCGCATGCATTCACAGTCAAAGTTTCACCACACATACGTCACGCATATGCGACTCATGATTCCACAGGGTGGCGTCGTCACTATCATGCCTAATCACTATCGCTCTCGCTCACTTCGGAGTTCCACATCTGTTCCACTTTGACTGTGATGCCTAATCGCTATCGCCTCAGGACAGATGGTATGCCTAATCACTCTCGGTCTCTTCGGGGTCCCAAGACTCTTCCACTTTGAATGTGACGGAAAACCTGCGCTTCCGATTCAAGAAGTTCGTCGATGGGTAGCCCTCTCCTAGCGGTTGCGAGATCTGCGTCACCATCGTATGGAACGCATCGGACGCGATGATCTTCGGCATGGCCTCCATGGAATCGTACTCGAACGTCTGCTCGAAGACCCTCCTGCGACGCGGGTTCGATGTTGCGGCTGATGCAGCTGTTGGTGCGGTTGGTGCAGCTGCCTCCGTTGCCTCTTCTGCTGGTGCGCTGTGGCTATCGTAGTCGGGCGGCGGCATTGGTGGCGTACCTGGCAGCGCCTGCTGAGGCTGCTGAGGTGCGGGCGAGGCCGATGGCGGGTGCACGTATGGAGTTTCGTCATCGGCTTGGGGCACTGGGACCGAATCCTCCACCTCCACGACGATGGGCAGGGGGCGGGCCGAATACTCTGACGGTCCATCCTGCGGCAACTCGGGGGGTGCGTGCCGCCTCTCCGACGCGCTCCTCTGCCTAGGTGGCCCGAAGCCCGAGTTCCCAGTTTCAGGGGGCGGCTCGAATGGAAGCGAACTCATCCGTGGATTCCGCACTCAGGCGCGGAACGAAACGAAAAAGGGACCAGCGATCGGCTCGAGTCAACGCGGCTACGGAGGGGTCGAGGGCGACGGAGCGACGAGGGCGGCCCCCCGAGCTGCGCGCCCACGGCCCAGCGGCTTGGCGGCGCGGCTAAGGAATAGCGCCTTCGGGCTGAAGGCCCGATGCCCAAGGACCTGGGCTCAGCGCCTAAAGCGGAAGACACGTTGCCAAAGGCTGCAGGATTTTGGCTCAGTGGCTATGGTTTCGGGCACTTGCTCTCAAGCGCGATGGCTTCAGGCTTCGCATATCGGGCATCGGGCACTGGGCCCAGGGTTGAGACCTTATGGGCCAGGACTTTGGGATTCTGGCCCACTGCCTATGTCTGAGGGCCCAGTGCCCAGGCCTCAAAGCTCTGTGATGAAGGCAGACATGCCAGGGCCAATTGGCTACCGCTGGCGGCATGGTGCTGCGGCCCTAAGGTTGGGATCCTCGCGCAAGGGGCGAAGGGGCCAGGTCTGAAGGCTTCGTGCGCGGGGCCTCAAGCTGAAGGCTTTAAGCTACAGGCTCAGGGCTGACACCATGCCCAGGTGCCGTGCCATGGGATGAAGCCCAGGGTCGCCGCCCTCAGATACAACGTTGTCTCTGGCTCCAGGACAGGGACCCAGGTCTCTGGGATGAGGTGTTCGGAGAAGTCCAAGGCTGAGGTCCTGGAGCGATGTCAGGAGTTATGGCCCTGGGGGTGTTCAGAGTAGCGGCCATGTCTTAATGATAGTACAGTGGATCGGCCTACACATGGCCCTGGAGACTCGGTTGCGCAGGAACTGCGAAGGCGCTCCGACGGCGCGAGCATGCCCCCCCCCCCCCCCATCAAAACCACCACCCCGATGCTCTAAGCCCTGGGCATGGAAAGCCACGCCCGAACCCCGTGCCCCCACACCCGATGCCCGACGCCCTAAGCCTCGAGCCCTGGGCCATGCGCCCGCGGCACTGGCCTCGGCCTGGAATTGTCGGCCCAACGCCGCGGGCCCTCGGCTACCCCACCAGCCGCCTTGGCCGCATGCTCAGAATCCTGGGCCCTGAGCCCCGCGCCCTAAAGCCCAGGCTCGAAGCTCGCGGCCCCGCGGCCGAAATCTGACGCCCTTGACATTCGAGGCTCCAAGCTCTGAGCCCCGTGCTCTGAAACTTGCACCCTTAAGCTAGAGGCTAGTGTATCAGGGCCCGAGGATCAGGGATGCCGACCCAGGGGTCACGACATCACGCCCAAGGCCCAGTGCCTCGTTACTTGGGCGGGCCAGCGGCCGATGGCCAAGGGCGTCGGGCGCAGGCGTCGAAGGTTTCGCCGCTATGCGCCCGCGCCACGGACGCAGGATAAGCGCAAGCGCCGCTATGGCCAGACACCGCCGCTTGCGACCCCAGCCGACTTCCATCAGGCGTTTGTTTTCATCGGGTTTGAACGTTAGGCAGCGAATAAGGAAGGGGCGAAGCCCGCGGGGCATCTGGCGGCGACGTCGACGCCGAGCTGGACGACCGAACGCGCGGGTGGGCAGCGGCGCGCACGGCGAGGTTGCTGGCCACATTGGCAGTGGCGGCCGTTGGACCTGTCGGCACCGCGCGGCGCGCCGTGCCCGACAAGTCCAGCGGCCACCCCGCGCCGCGGCATATGGGGGCGGCCGCTGCGACGTCAGGGCCCGCTGACTCGCCAGGCGCAAGAGGCGGCGACCCCCTCGCCCCGTGTCCCCCAATGACACCGCGTCCCAGCGGAGCCAAATTGACGCGCGGCTCGAGGTCGCACATGATCGGCTGCCAAGTACCAGTGGTCTAACAGCAAACGCGGAACACCGATATCGCTGGCAACCCCATGGCAACCCAGTGGCGCCGCGGCTCAACGCCGCGCCATGTCGCGCTAGACCGCGGGCCCAGCGCAATGGCGGCCGAACGGCAACAGCGCCTGCTGGCCAACTTGAACCCAGATGGCTTAGCGGCCAGAATGCAAGCCCAAGCGCCCAGCGCCCGAGTGGCCCCTCGGCCCGACTGCCGCCTCGTGGCGAGGCCGCATTGTTTTTTTTGTCTAGAGTCTAGTAGAGCGGAATCGCACCGTGGCCCACTGGCCCCGTGGACCGACTTGGCCAGGGCAGAGCCCGTTACTGGCCGCATGCAGGAGACAATGGCACGGGGCAGAGACTTGGGGGGACTTTGCACAATTCTGGAGGGGGGGGGGGGCTTCGCGAAAATTCGGAAGTTTTTTGGGGTCGAACGTATACAAGGCGCCTGTAGTACACCACATACAGCGCGCGCGATCGCGCATCCGACGACCTCGGGCTGCGATGGTATTTAGGCAGCATGAACAGGTTGACCAAGACGCATGCTGGACATTTTCACCAACATGGAGTACGTGAAAAATGTCAACCGACAACCTCGGTGGACATTTTATTTTCCGTACGTCTGGATAAATTGTTTTTAAAATGTTTTTTTGGTGGATAAATTGTTTTTAAAATGTTTTCAAAATGAATATTTGGGCGTGACATGTTGGAAAAATGTTTTTAAAATGTCAGCGGGTGCGCTCGGTGGTTGGAAAAATGTCCTGGGGTCATTTTGGACCGCCGTGCAGCATCCTGAAGATGTCTGAAAAATGTCTGGAACATGTCTTTGTACTGCCCTGGGGCCTGGAAGATGTCTGGGAAATGTCTGGGGCGCGCCGTGGAAACGTCTGGTCAATGTCCAAGGGATGCTCATGGAAACGCATGGACAACGTTTGAACAAAAAACGCATGCGTGCACTTCTATAAAGAGAACGAAGCATTGCGCCCTCGCCATGCGGCGCCGATGGCGACCCGCGCGCCCACCGCATTCGGCATCGGGCGGGGCGGCGCGGCAAGCGCGACAACGGCGGGGTGGGGGGGGGGGGCAGACGCCGACGAGCGCGGTAATGCGCGCGTGAAGCACCCGCGAAGTGCGCGCGTGGAACCCGCGCGACCTCACGGCGCAATCACGCCAAGTCGCCCAATATGCCTTTTTGCCCGATCAGGGCTGAGCATGTGACACCAACCGGCAGGCGCAATGCGCGATGCCCTGCGCAGTGGGGCAGGGTGCGCGCCCTCGGCCGACCACCGCGCAAGCCCATCGTGCGCCGAACGCTGGCGCCAGCCATGGAGAGGTAGAGCTGTCTCCGACCATGCTGCGCAAAACCATGCCGCGCCAGGAACGCAGCGCCAGCGCCGCGAGGCGTCGCGAGGCGTCGCGAGCCGATCGGCGGCCCGACCGCAATCGAGGGTCGAAGCCCGCATCGGCCGCAAACCCGACGCGCCAATCACGCGGCGCCATGTAGCGCCGACGAAGGGCACCGACCGCAGAACGAAAACCGCCACGCACCCATCATGAACCTTCAGGGAGGCACGGGTCACGTGTCGACGCGAGCGCGCCACTGGCGCGGCTGCACAGCGGCCGTGCGGCACACATGCGCGCCCGAGCAAGAGCCCATGCCATCGCTTGGCCGCAACGGCATGCTAGCCGTGAGCGGCTAACTGCCGCGCTGGCAAAGCGGACCCGCGGCGCATTCGCCGACTGTTCGGCGGCCCGTCGCCCGATGGCCCCAGGGTTCACGCTGCCCAAAAACCTTGTGGCGCACCGACGCGATGGCCAACTGACCCAGCGGCCCATTGGCATGCCTTCACAGCCGACCCCCCTGACCAAGTGGCACACATACGCGCGCACAGCGCGGTTGCGCCGCCCCGAGGACATGGCGACTCATTACCCAGGGGCGCGCGAGCCGCGCACCAGACGCAGACCGCTGGTCCGCGACCCAACAATGGCCCGACTGCCCAACGGCTCAGTCACACCGTGGCCCACGTGGCCTCATGGCGCAATGGCCCAGCGCTGCGCTGGCCCCGTCGAGCAGACAGGTGCACGTGCCAGCTGTTTTGCTGACGCCGTGCCCCCATCGCATCGCGACCCAACGGCAAATTATCACAATGCATCAATGGCACATTTCGCAGCTTCGCGCTGCCCAGCATCACCAGTCCTTCCGCGGCGCGATGGCCCGAGGCCCTCGGCGGCCCAGCGGCGCGGCGGCCCGCCTGCGATCGGTGGCGGCGCGGCCCATCGGCGCGCTGGCACTAGTGGTGCAGCGGGCAACTTAACTACCTGCGTGCTGGCGAGCGGTTGCGGCTCGCGCGCGCTCGCGCAGTGGCAGCCCAGCGGCGCAGCGCCCCAGCTGGCGCCGCCCGCCGCGCGCCCCATTTTCGGAACGATGGTTCAGGAGCGCGCGGCGTGAGCAGCGGGCTCGCAATGGGCGGCGCGCCCGCCTACGTTGCCCGCGGCTGAGTGGCACCATGGTGGCCCCGACCCCCTGGCTGTGGCGCGCCGCGCGGCGCGCTGGCCGACGGGCCCGCGCGGAAAGCTCTGGCGGCAAGCGGCGGGGTGCAGATTTAAATCATGTGCCCAGGCGCGCCGAAGCGGAGCCGCTGCCCCGACGGCGCCGCGCGCCTCGCGGGCGAACATCGCGCTGGTGCGCGCGGCTTGGCAAGCTGGGGCCGCGTGCAAACGACTGGGCGCCTTTTGTTTTGTCGGGCGCCAACTGGCAGCGGCGCCGCCCCGCGGCCAAGCACAGCCATGTCGCCGCGGCCCATCGGCGCGCGCGCGCCCATCAGTGACGCCGCAGGACTCGCTGAAGGCGGAGCGACGGGCTGCGATTCGCAACCCTGGGAGGGCGCAGTTGCGCCGCGGTCTTCCGCCCCTGGCCGCTCGGCGACAAGGGGGTGGCATTTCAACCCTGGCACATGCGCATTCTCCATGATTTCAAATGCCATGCTTTCCATAAGCTTCGCATGTAGATGCGACATATATATATACATATATATATATATGTATATATATATGCATATACATATATAAATATACATATATAAATATATGTATATATGAAACGCTTACAAAAGAAAAAAGCCAACGCCGCAACGTAAACGTACTTGTCTGCTTCTTTACAACTATGGCTTAATGGATGTCTGTTCGTATGCCTGCACATGCACACTCAGGACTTGCCTGCGCGGCGATATGCGCCTATGAGCCTTAACAAAGGCAATCGGCCAACCAAACAACCAGCCAACCTGCGGTGCAAACAAGCCAACCAACCAACACAACCAATCAGCCAACCGCGGTTGGAGACCAACCAACCAGCCAACCAGCCAGCGCGGCGCGCGGGCGGAGAGGGGTTGGCGGCATGCCATTGCCGAAAAACATATATTCATAAGCGGCGGCGGCACCAGCAAGGGCGCCGACCACGGCGGCGAGCCAATCGGCGCACGAGAAGTGCGAACGATCCCGCGCGCCCCCTGGGCACGATAGCCAGTCCAGCCGACCAGCCAGCAAACCAGCCAGTCGAGAGCCACTGGGCGGCTGCCAAATGCGCAACCGTCTCCACTTTCTCTTGCGGGGGCGGCGCTTGCCGATAGGCATATGGGAATGGAGCGAGCCTGGCGGTGGCAGCCAGCGAATATGTTCCGCTGGCCGATGGGCGCGTCGGCGTATGAGATATTACTTCCCAGGCCCACGGGCCCCGAGAAACCCTGTGGGGTGCCTGAGGGGGGACCAGAAGGCCTGCCCAGGCGCCCGTGGTCCAAGGGCACCGTTTGGAGGGAGCCCTGCGGGAGCTAGACGCTGGCCGCTGGGGCCGAGGAGGATTGCAGGAAGGGGAGGTGGGCGTTTTTTGGCCTCCAGGCCCTCCGTCGTCACCACGGTTGGACTCGCCTTCGAAATTCTGTTCGTCAGAACGCGCATTGTGCGCGCAGGAGAAAAAAAAAGGGAGGCGAGGGGCCCCCCCCCGCGCGGCCCCCTCAGGCGCAGTGCCCGTAAAGGGAGGGACCGCTCTCCTGGGCCCCGTCTTCCCCTCCGAACGGAGGGCGCGGAAGGGCGCCCCCCTCTGTCCACCCTCACTCCAGCGAAGGTGGACAGAGGGAACGGAGTGGGGGGGGGTGGCCCTACAGGAAGACGGCACACTGCTGGTCACAGGCCATGGGGCGTTGCACATAGTGCAACGAGGTAAGGGCCCTTCCCATCCCTTAAGAGGGGGAAGAAGGGCCCATACCACGACCCCCATGGTCGCCATATGTGCACTCGCCTGCCGTGACCCCCGTCGGTGCCCGAGGAGGATGAGCAGGGGTACCTAGAAGCCCCGAGGCCCCTTGGAACCCTGTGGAATCCCCCAAGAGCCCGATGGGGAGTGGGGGGCCTGAGGCCCCAGTGGGGCCCAGGGGCCCGAGGTCCACCGACGCCTTCTTGATCCCTCTCAAGAGCCCTATGGGGCCCCTTGCCTTAGACGCCGTCGGGGTCCATCAGACGCCATGGCCACTAAGAGGCCCTTGAAAACCTTGCGGCGCCACCTGCGGGCCCCACATGGGCCTATCCAAACCACCACTTTGGCCAAACTGGGGCCGCAGTGGTGCCCCCAGACACCCTGAACCCCAGCGGGCCCATAAGAGAGAAGCCAAGGAGCTCCGCCCAGATCGGATCACCCCTCACGCGGATCGTCGGCGTCGGCGCGGCGGAGGGCGGAAGCCTTTTGTCCTGTGCTGCGCTTGGTAGCCGCTGATCCTGCTGCTGCTGCTGCTGATCATCATCATCACCCTCCCCCCTCCTCACGACAATGCAGCTGGAGACAGTTTCGTCAGCGGGGCACCGCCTCAAGCCCCGATGTGATCAAGCGGCGCGGCAGACACGGCGCAATCGACGATGACGGCACGGATGGAGGGCATTAGGAAGATGAGGCGTTCACCATCGCGCAATCGATGTGTCAACAGTCACTCGGGCCATCTCGAATGGACATCCCCCACCATCCCCATCACATGTCATTGCCCTCCTCGCCTTGCCACCCCGCGCAAACGATCAGCAGCGCCCGATGTCGCCACGAACCCGTGCATCGGGCTCGCCGCGCCCCGCACTGAGAGGGGGGGCGGGGAACTCAAGTCACAGCGCGCGCTGAGCGCGCAACGCAAGTGCACAATGCAACTACGATGCCTCGAAACCGAACGCATCACATATCTGGCTCTGAATCCACCTCGTCTGGGCGCTGCTGTCGCTCAGCTCGCAACAACAACCTGCCAGCCGCCGATGTCTTGAGCACATCCCTGGCCGCGCGACGCATGGCACGGGTGGGCTCGAAACGCTGGTGCGACGCCCTCCCATTGGGATCTCGACATCCCTCGCAAATCCATGCCGCGGCAAAGCCCATCGGGCGCCCCTGATTAGGGTGGCCAGGGGGTCTCGTAAAAGGCTTGGTCGTGCGGGTAACCCTGCACAAAAGATGCTCATGATCAGGGTTTCTGCAAGATACCTCGACGCTCCTAGTCGACTTATACCAAGCGATTTTGCTGCCGAATTCACTGCCTGGTACAAAATACGTGATTACATTCGGCAGGGCAAACACATCTGCTGGAAGGGGCGGCGGAGGAGGTGGGGGCGGAGGTGGGGGCCCTGGCGGCGCCATCGGTGGAGGCAAGGGCGGGGCAACGAAGGGAACAGGATGCACGTCCATAGCCATAACTGGCTCTGGCTCAGGTGGCTGGGGGTCTGCCTCAGGAGGCGGTGGACGGGGCTCTGCCTCGGGACCTGGGCCAGGAGCTTCGGGCGAGCCAGGAGGCGTCGGGTGGTCGAGGGGAGCGGGGGGCTCGTCCGCCCCGCCCGCAGAGCCCGCCCCAGCCTCGCCCTCAACGTCCGAGTCGGCGTCGACGGAGGACTGGTCCGACTCGCCGCCGATGCTCATCCCGTCCTCGCTGTCGTCGCCATCATCTCCGCTCCTGCGAGGAAGGGGCTGGGCATCTCACTTCTGGGGGCACCAGGGACTTTATGGACCGACCAGGGGTCGTAAAAAGCGAACCATGCTCCCTTCCCCCGCAAGGGGAAGGGGTAGTGGGGGCGGTGCGAAGAAAAGGTGGGCAAGGGAGGAACGGGGACATACTTCAGCAATTGTGGCGGCTGTGGGTGAGATGGGGCAGGTGATGCAAGCGGGGTGGGGTGGGGGTGAAGGCAAGACAATCCCGCAGGCTGCGTTCTTACGTGCCCACCTCAACGCGTTGCCCCGCGCTAGCGCCATGCCTACAGCCCTACCGCACCAGGCCGCCCCCCTGGCCCAACGAGCTCTGAAAGCGACTGGAGCGGCAACGAGGGGACGGGCGAGGGGGCTCGAACGGGGGGGGGTGACCGAGATCGCGCCGCCAAACGCACCCGATAAGACTGACTGCATCCCCTCGCAAAGCGCATTGCCCCAATTACCTGGGGGGGGGGGGGCAAACGCCTTCAAACTCCTTCAAACTACATGCCTTCGAACTACATGCGAACATCCACCCTGACAACCGCGCCGACTCCGCAGGGAGGGGGCGTTGCCCAACGAACCGAAGCTCTGTGTCACCACCGCTGCCCGTCGACCTACATAGCTCCGTATACGCTGTATACGTGCATTGTGTGCCCCCCACAGGCGTCCTCGTCCTGATGGCCGCAGTCATCATCATCCCCGCCGTCATCGGACTCGCTGGCGCTTGTCCGATCCTCCGCGCCATCCTCCAACGGCAGCGCGCCAAGAGCGACGGCGCCCCCTCCGTCGGGCCCCCCAGCCGCTGGCGCGGCGTCCGCGCCTGCATCAGGCGCAGCTCGGCCGCGGCCTCATCGGAGTCCCAAATCATCTTGCTTCGCTATTGGGGGATGCTTGGCTCTTAGCTCATGGATGGTTGGTGATTCTGTGGGGCGGGGGCTCGACGCGTCAGTGCTGGGCTCGGCCCTTCCCCTTTGCGTTTTGGGAGCCGCTCTCGCCATCCTGGCCCACCGCGGGCCCCAGGCGGTCCAAGGGCCAAGATGCATCAGAGATCAACGACCTAGAGCCCAAGATAGCCTCAAGGCTGCGCAATTCACATTTTTATTTCGAAGGCCCCAGGGCATAACGTAACGGGGAAACTGCAACGCGACAAGGCGCAACACAGACATCAGATGCAACGCAGCACAATGCAACACAGCAACAATGCAACAACAAATGCACAAGGCACGCGGTATCTCTGATCGCGTGCCTTGTGCATTTGTTGCGTTGCTTGCTCCCGTGTATTGGTGCGTGAGGGCCAGCGCCTGTTTCGGGCAACCCCCCGCCCTCCTCACACCCCCTTGATCCTCCTCATCCGCCCCCACAACCCCCATCGTCATCCCATCCTACTCCTCATCATCTCCAGTGGGTGGGTGTTTGGAGAAGAAGGTGGATACGGCCTCGACCACGTCCTCGTCCAGGCGCCACGCCTGCGCGCCCACCGCGGCCCCTGCCGCGCGTGGCCCCGCGACGCCGCCTCGCCGCGGCTGGCCAGACCTGAAACGGGTCCACGCCTGCGAGCTCCTCTGCAATCACAACCGCTGGAACGAAGGCCAGCCGCTCGCGGTCGTGGACCTCCACAATCAGAAAATCAAGCATGATCCTCAGCTGCAGCGGGACGGAGGCCAGCGCGATGAACGTCGGCGGGCTCAGCCCACAACCCTTCGGGGCGCGCGCAACCCGCCGCCCGCCGCCCCCCCCCCCCACCAGAAAACACATCGTGCGAAGAAGCGGTCGTAAAATCGTCATCCTCACAAGTCGGAGGCTGAGGAAAAGGGGGTGAGGAGGAGGAGGAGTGTGGAGGGGTGGGAAAGGTGAGGAGGGCGACAAGGGGGGAGGGATGGGGCAAGTGAAGAGGGGGAATGAGAAGGGCTGGCGAGGCCGAGGCGGGAGGGGTGAGGAGGGGGGGCGACGCGATCGTTCCTCATGCTCATCCCTCCGTCCCCTCCTCCACGCTCCTCCTTGCCCCCATCATCGCGCCCTCCCTCTCCCCCCCCTTCCCGCCCCCAGCGTCACTCATGTAGTAGTGGGGGGTGGGTGAGGGGTTGACGGAGCCTGACCTTCAAGCAGTGCTCGTCGTCCGTAGCGCACGCGTCGTGCCGCTCAGCAGGCGACGCGGGCGTCATGGGCTGCATCATGAGCTCGTACGGCGAAAACTTCACGCCCGACAAATGCCAATAGAGTGGCTCCAAATCAAGATCATTCATGAGTTCGTCCTCGTCGCTATCGTCCGCCAGCCAGATGAAGCGGGCGATGACCCTGCGGCCAACCAGGAGCCCTCTCGTCTGCGGGCTGGCCTTGCTGAACGTCATCTTCGTAGCCTGGAACACCTTGCGGCGCAACGCTCGCAAGCCGTCGTGCACCGCACCGCACACGCACATGCCGTAGCGCAGGCACTCTCCGTCCTTGAACTGCTCTGCTGGGTCATCAGCGGAATCACCAAGGGATGACAGTTCAGGATCGTCAGGTAGCAATCGGTGCATGTGGTTCCACATCATCTCAGCGGCCTGCTGCACATTGGACTGATGCGTGACGGACATTCCGTGGGCCGCCTCCTCGAGCAAGGCAACGTCGTCAGCGGAGCTCGACGCGTCTCGCTCAACCACGGCTGCTCCAAGAACAGGCGGCAAACACCTGAGAACCCCTCTCACGGGCCCCAGCGATGGGATCGCATGCACCAGCTCGGGGACGACCCTTCTCGACTCATCATCCCGATACAACTCGAGAAGTTGATTGTCTGCTTCTTCCTGGAGGCGCTGATGGCGAGCCAAGCCCCTCCGATAAGACGCTACCGTGGACAAGGTATCCTTCAAGCTCGTTCCTGAAGCCCCGCACTCACGGATCAGGAAGTCGACTGTGTCATCGGGGTCACGGCCAGCAAACCTCTCAATGGCTGTAGTCGCAAGCCTGGCGTTGCGATGCATGCCCACTTGCCGCTGGGTTGGCGGGAGGGCGCGGAAGCCGTCACGGGCCCTCGCGGCAGCTCTCCGACCTTCTTCCGCCAGGCGCGCCCGCTCAGCAGGGGGCAACGCGCGGTACCGCGCCGACACCTCCCTCATGTCATTGATGCCCTGCTCATGTTGAAAAACGCCCCAAGCGCCTGTATGATGCTCGTGCTGGTACCTTCGGCGCTCAGCTGCATGTGCCCCAGAACCTCCGCCAGCACGCGGCTCGTGAACTGGCCCGTGACGTGGGCGGGTGACATCCTCAGTTTTGGCGCGGCTGTGCACGCCCACGCAAGCTGTCGACAGGTCAACCGCCTTGAACTGGGGGCACTGCGTTCTAGACTTGACGATCTTCCGCATCTGGGCGTTGAAGACCTCGTTGGGGACGGTGTTGCCTTGGATCAGCATGGCCATAGCCGCCAAGCGCATCAAACACTCCTCGCCCCCCAACCGACATGATGATTGCAGCTCCTTCGTGAACGCGTCCTTCATGCAGTCGGGGGCGGCCTCCATCGTTGGCCCCAGCTCGGGCTGCTGGAAGAGCTGAAACAGTCGCGTGGGAAACCCTTGGTTCACCAATGCAACCTCCTGGGTTATGGTGGCGAGAGCGTCGGATATCATGATGAAGGCGAGCGACGTGTTTCTGTTCTTGACTTCCTCTGGCCTGATCAAGTGCCAGGCCGCTGGGGTGAACAGTAGCAGCATCATCTTCTCGAAGCACCTGGTCTCCAAGACGCCGTCGGCAAGAACCGTGACAGGGAACGATCTGTTAATGCCGACTGTCCCCTCTGCGGTGCGCTTGGCAGCATGTACTCGTTCCTTTTTTCTCGAACTCCTTCGACGTCAAATAACAATGTTTCCGCAGCATCGCCTGCAAGGGCCTCAAGATGTTGCTGGCGAGAACGAAGAATGTGTGGGGGACTGGGCGTTTATTAGACATGAAATCCATCGCGAACGCCATATGCTTGTTGAGCCTCTCTCGGCGGCTGCCAGCGCCAGCGGCCTCCGCATCGCCACCCGCGCCCTCGTGGGCGCCCATATCGTCGTCCTCGCACTCGTCGGCGCCAACGTCGTCC
The DNA here is from genome assembly GCA_963575745.1 of Prorocentrum cordatum. Classification (NCBI taxonomy): domain Eukaryota; class Dinophyceae; order Prorocentrales; family Prorocentraceae; genus Prorocentrum; species Prorocentrum cordatum. The sequence continues at coordinate 128,785 of CAUYUJ010015643.1, forward strand.
ACGCGACCGTCAACCAGGGCCGCCAACGCATGCTGCTTCGACCGCCCCCTTCCGAACGACCTGCACCATGACGTGAATGCTGGGCCCAAAAGCCCATGACACATCTCGATGAGGCCCGCGTCGCAGATCGCCGACTCACTGGTGCCCCACTTGCTCCTGATCAGCACTCTCAGGGCACGCGGCATCAATGCGTCTACCATTGAATCTGCAACCGATGTTTTCAAAACGTCTTCGTCCAGGCCAGCTGCAGAATCAACCCATATGGTGATCTCGCGCGTGTCGGCCATGGAGCTGCTGGGCAAGAGAGTGAATAACACGCGCCTGCGGGTCTTCTGGCCGTCTCCAGAAACGAACGACTTGAGCACGACATGGTTGTAGATAACGTCGTCATTTGATGGGCTGCCTTCTCGGACCCTGAGTCGGCGGTGGACCTCCTTCCAAAGATGAGTGTTAAAGGAATGCTTGCTCCCCGCTACTCTGAAGCACAGCGATAGGTGGATCACCCCCTTGATGCCAACGTCGACGTGCTTCATGGCAATGTTGTGTGCCCGCACTATAGAGTGAGCTTGGCACTGGTAGAAAAGACGAACCCATCCAGGCTCACGCTTGCGGTCCAATATGCGTTCTCCAGCTCTGTTCGACCTGTGGCCGTCCGCGTCCGTGATCCTCACTTTGTGGCTGAACGTGCTCTCCGACAGCGAAGCCGACCCAGACTCCATCAATGCAAGTGCCTGGCATGCAGCCGAAGTGCTCGCCAACGGCTGAACCTGGCATGCCACGTCGCCGACGAGGTAGACGTAGCGCATCTGTCCATTCATCGTGAGCTTGACGAGGTGGCAATACCGAGCCTTGGTGGCGAAGAGCTTCGTGATCGTCTTAGCCCTGAATCCGCGGAACGCCCCCCTCAGCAACGCCACAGCTAGGGCCCGAGATGTCATAGTCGCGACTTCGGAACCCGCGGCGGGGGGAAGTGCAGAAGGGGCGCCTCGCGATACCTCGCGATGCTCGCTCATACTCTGGAGCTCCAAGGGCGTCTCGTCATACGATACGTGGTCACACGCTTGGATCAGCTCGATGTGCGCACCGCGCGAGCGAGCGCGAAGTGCAATCATTTTGACGATATGGTGTCTATGCCACCGGTCCAGGAGCCACGCCCAAGCAGCCGCTCTCCCCATCCTGCTCTTGAAGGCCCACTCGGAGGTGTTCAGGGACGCGGCCCGCGATGCAAGGCTGGCGCGCACAGCGCCGCCGAGGCCCTCAACCAATCATCCTCTGGCAACTTCTGAAGGCTCGAGGTTATGGCGACGGGCAGCACTCAGTATAGATTGAATTCTGGCCGTCAGCGGGCTCTCCCAATGAAGCCTCTTGCTGGGCAGCGCTGCAACGACCTCGGCGTGGGGCAGAATGAGCGCAGTGCTGTCGGCGATATCTGCATCCAGTCTGGGGCGTTTGGCGGGCATCGCATGCTGCTAAATAGCAAGAGTGTGAACTCCAGCCATCCCTATGGGCGTAAAGGGCTTATCGAACTCTTCCCTATTCCCCCAATCCAATCTTCCCTCGGGGGGGGAGGGGGGGCGCACCCCCCCCGACCGCCGCCCCCGCGAGCAAGCGGCTTCAAAACTGTCCCTGGATGCCACCCGAGACGCCTACCATGGTACCCCGACCAACGTCCAAGAGGCCTCTCACCCACAACCCAAACACGGTGACAGGGTGGGCCGAAAACAGCTATACATACATATACATAGATATATAGTATATACACGTTTGCATTGTCCCCCCCTCCCCACACACCGTCAGCTCACGGGCGCTACCTTTGATGAATGGGCTGGCGGGGATGCGCGAAGCGTTCTGTATTCGCACGCGTGGCCGCGCCCAGCGCACGGCGCGCCCAGCGCGCTGCGCTTCTAGCCAAAATGGCTGACGAGGCGAGGCACGGGCAAGGCGGTGGGAGGCAAGGGCCAGGGCGTGTCGAGGCGAGAGCAAGGCGGAAAGGACTGCGATGAACAACACCGCGCATAGCGGAAGCAGAGTGTAAGCACTGCACTTGGGGAAACGCACGCGCCCATGCCATAACCGACATGCGAATCGGGCGCAGCCATGTTCGCCAGCGTGGGCCCCAAACAGCAACTATATGACCTCGTCGGCCCTCGGCCCCCGAGACACGGGCCTCATGATGACACCAAGACGCCCTCGAGACTACCGAAAAAAACGACGCGACGCTCGCCAGAGACATCCTCACCCGACCTAAGGGCCTGACCTGAGGGCCTCAGCATTGCCTCACCATGGCCCCATCGCCCAATCAACATATAGGAAGAATTTCGGTGCGATATTGAGGCCCTGCCTTGATGACCTCAACATGGCTTCAACATGGCCCCGCAATTCAAGCATTGCGGCCTCGAAGGAGGCTCTTATTTCTGCCCCATGACTACACATGCGACGCTCCTGCTACCACATAGCCCACACCAGATAGTTAACGCAACGCGTTGCAAACAATCAATACCACTGCACGTCGCGCACGCGCAATAGCAGCCACACCACAGCGTACACCACACAGATTGCGCCACATTATTCACGCATTATGGCGCCCACCCCGACGCGCAATAGCGGTCGCGCAGCTTCGCGCGCACGTGCGCGATAGCACCCGAAACAATGAACGCGTTGCCCCGAACCAAATGCGACCCCATCCCCCATGAGAGCAATGCAAACACCTTGAAGGTGCTGCTAAGTGTCCTGGGGGATTTGAGGGGGGCTTCATGACAATGACAATTGGCAGATTCAGAGGGCGCCGAGGGGGATATTGCTGCAACCGACTCTGTCAAATCGTTCGCGTGGTGAGGAAGTCTTGAGCGGAGCCCATGGTTGATGACATACAAGCGCCCCTGCCCAAAATGCCCCCAACACATACTATATGTGCGAGCTCTTACTGGGATTTTGTTTGGAGCTACGCCGCCTGGCGGGCACCTCGCGGGCACCCCGTGCGCTGGGTTGGTCGGCCGAGGTTTCGCCGAGTTGGACCCGTGCCCCCCCCGCAGGACGTGGTGGAGGAGGGCGCGCAAGCTCGCGCGCGCACGCGCGAGCGCGCGCGCGCGCGGGCCTGCGCGATGTAGATGGGGTCCAAATATGAGCGGGGGGCGGCGCGCGGGCGCGCGACTCCCGCGCGAAGGAGGCTGGGAATGGAGGCGGGAGACGGCACGGGGGGAGGGCAAGGGCAAGGCGGAGCTTGGTAATGGAAATGCGAATATGGAAACGCGAAGAGGGGAACGGGGGGCGGGGGAGCGAAAGCTGAGGGGAGAAGGAACGAGGAACGCAGGAAGACAAGTAAGGGGAGTTGAATGGGGGAGGCATCACCCCACCTGTAAGCCCCGAGACCTCAGAACCCACCTAACAGAAAGTGTATCGGGGCGCTTTTCGAACCCCGTCCCGTTTCTCCCTCCTGGCCCACCGTCTCCGCAGCGTTACCCTTATTATGATCCCCCGCTTCTGCCGCCGACTTCCTGCTCGCTTATCTCGTCCTCCCCCGCCGCCGCCCTTTCCCCGCCCTCTCCCCGAAAACCGACCTTCCCCGTAAACGATCCAACGCGGGCCACCCAAGCCATGAGCCCTAAGCTTAAAGCCCCATGCCCGATGCCTCAAGCCCTACGCCCTAAGCCCTTAAGCCTTAAGCCCAAACCCATAAGCCCTCAGCCCTAAGCCCTCAGCCCTAACCCTAGACCTAAGCCATAAGGCCGAAGCCCTCAGCCTTAAGCCCGAAGCCCGAAGCCCGATGCCGTATGCTCTCTGCTCTAAGCCCGATGCCCTAAGCCCTACGCCTCGAAGCTTTACGATACGTTTGAGCGCTCTGGGCCGACCCGCGGCAAAACAATGCTACGCTTCGGCATCGATCGGGGTTCCCGACAGGCCATCATGCTGACATTTGATGAAAGGGTTTACAAATCCATTTTAAGGCTTTCAACAAGGGCTGCTCAAAAAGCGCTCCCAGACATTTCCTGGACATTTAAATGGAATTCAAGGAATCGAGCCTCAGAAGGGGATCCAAGAATGCAATCATAGGGAGCAGGTGCTGCGCAACGTAGCGTTGCATGTCTTCAACCTCCCCATGGACCAGCTCATGGACCTCTCGTTCAGGGCACTCAATCGGGTGCGAAGGATGCAGGGGCGCCAGCTGGACGTTCGGACGAAGATAATCGAGGCGGATGCGACCCCGTTGCGCGCCGAAGCAGCCGAGTTCGTCCCGTCGGAGGGCTACTGGGAACCATTCGAGCGGTTCGCGTACCCGCGCTGCACTGGCCTCGTCTGCACCTGCGGGACCACGGTGTTCTCCACTGGCGCTGTCGCGGTAGAGGCCGAGATCATCAGCTCCAATGCAGGGATCAGGGAGTGCGAGAACGATGAACGGCAGGCGGCTCAGCTGCCACTATGCGAGAAGCGGGAGGCGAAGATACAGCCCGATGCCATCAGCCCCAGCGCTGGGATCTGGTCGAGCGCGGAGAAATCAGAAGCCGACGTTATCAGCTCCAGCGCCGGGATCAGGGCGTTTGAGAACGGCGTGCGGCAGGCGGCTCAGACGCCATTCGGCGAGGAGCGGGATGCGAAGCTACAGCCCGATGTCATCAGCCCCAGCGTTGGGATCAATGCGTGCCTGAAGAAACCAGAGGCCGACGTCATCAGCTCAATCGCTGGGATCGGGGCGTGTGCGCATGGTGGGCGGCACACTGCGTGGATGCCACCTTGCGAGAAGCGGGAGGCGAAGATACAGCCCGATGTCATCAGCCCCAGCGCTGGTATCAGGGCGTGCGCGGAGAAACCAGGGGCCGACGTCATCAGCTCCAAAGCCGGGATCAGGGCATGCGAGAACGGCGAGTGGCAAACGGCTCAGCCGCCCCCCCTGCGAGAAGCGGGAGGCGAAGATACAGCCCGATGTCGTCAGCCCCAGCGCTGGGATCAGGGCAAGCGGGGCGAAACCAGACGCCGATGTCATCAGCTCACACGCTGGGACAAGGGCGTGTGAGAACGGCGAGCGGCAGGCGGCTCAGCCGCCACCCTGCGAGAAGCAAGGGGCGCAGACACAGCCCGACGATGTCATCAGCTCCAGCGCTGCGATCAGGGAGCGTCTGAAGAAACCAGATGCCGACATCATCAGCTCCGATCGCTGGGCTCAGGGCGTGGGAGCACGGCGAGGGGCAGGCAGCTCCACCGCCTGACTCCTGGTCTGGAGAAGATGGCGCGGAGGTGAACGACGAGCTGATAACGTTCATTCGACACCGGCTGAGTGAGCCGGAGTGGGCCGACAGACTCCTCAATACGGACACTGCGGGAGTTGAACTCGGTGTAACTGCAGATGAGAATGCGTCCGAACATCAGCCCCTTGATGGGGCGGCCCAGGCCCGCGTCACATCCACCTTTATTGCAGCAGCCGATTCGTTCCAATACGACCTCAGGGTTGTCGGGTACGTCTTGGAAAAGTTGCTGGCGCTCCTGGAGGCAGAGGGCATCGCAGCAGAGCCCTACATAGCAAGCCTCTGCTCGAACGAAGCAGCCTTCGACGCGGTGTTCGCGACGCTGAAGCCCCTTCCGCTTGAGGAGGAGAACGCGGACTAGAGGAGAGAATCTGCTAGAACCCAGTCGATGCGTGACCGGTGCGGGCAGAGTGCCCTGGAGGCGGCGTGGGTCGGCGTGCTGTGAGTGGCCGCGGCGGAATGGATGTTGCTGGACTCGGCTCGAATCCCCTCGTTGCCTGCTGGGCGCGGCTCTTTTTTCTGCGTCTGGGGTCTCTGGGTTCCCTGGGGTCCTCGTCGCCTTTTTAGGGGAGGCTGCTTGAACCACATGCCTTAAGTCTGAGAGAGAGAGAGAGAGAGTAAGAGGAGGAGGAGGAGGAGGAGGAGGAGGAGGAGGAGGAGGAGGAGGAGTAGGAGGAGGAGGAGGAGGCCAGTCTGTTGAGTCAGCTGCACGCCGAGCGGCCCTGTAGGCCATGAGAGTGGCCTCCGGTGCGCGGCCTGCCGATCGTTGCATGCGATGCGGCAGTGGCGGCCTGCGTGCCTCTGCTCTCTCTCTCTCTCTCTCTCTCCCCCTCTCTCCCTCTTTCTCTCTCTCTCTCTACTTGTTGCTCTCGCCTCCGCTCTCTGCTTCCTGCTCTGCGCGCTCCGCCTTCTGCGTTCTGCGGCGGCGCTCTGGCTCATGCGTTCCGCACTCTATTTTCTGTACGCTCTCTGTTTCCTACGATTTCTGTATAGCTGTCCCAATCCGCTATATCTCCACTGCTCCTAATCGCCCTACTCCCCCTACCACGCATACTCTCTCTCACTCTCTCGTTTTATCTCTAATCTCAACTTATATAATACACCCTTTGTTTTCTCTCTCTCTCTCTTTGTGTCTCTCTCTCTCTCTCTTTCGCTGTCTCCCTCTACTGTCTCGGCTCGAAACCTTTGCTTGCAGCAAACCCATACGCCAAGCGCCCCGCATCCGTCCTTGCCACGGGAGACTGGCCACGGCCACTTTCAGGCCATGATGGATCGGCGTCGCATCCCTTCAGTCCTACGCGCGCGCAGTGGCTCCGAAAGGCCCCCGCAGTGCGCTCCGTGCACCACGGCAACCCAAGCCACCAGGCAAGGGCCACCAAAAGGCGACCTGAACGGGTAGCAACCTGTCCCGACAGGAAGCCTGCGCCACCGTACTCCACAGCAGTGGTGGCGACGACGGAGTCGTTGCTGCATACAACGAACTGGCTCACAAACATCACGTCAATCTCGATACTACCAGTAGCATCGTCCCGACCAGTGAAGGCTCAGGGGCGAGCTCATGAGATTGTGCGCGGACATCAGAATCAGCTGCACCACGCTGCGCTACTCCCTCACGCTTACTCTCATCAGCCGACCTGTAGGTGCGCAGAGCTGGGACGTCCCCGCAACCGCCGCGCCCGAGAAAGCGGGCGACGGGACGTCGCACACCAGCAGCATCCCGCTCCACACGCTGGAGGACGCCGGCTGCCTGCTGCAGCAGATGCGAACATAAGACAAACCCCAAACGCTCGTAGTCCTGGGACGTACAGTCGGGGCGTTGACCTAAGGAACCCTAAATAAGGAACGAGGCCCCTTTTTTCCATAAGTTAAACTTCGACTTCCTATCGAAAACATAAGGACAACCTGAGGCAAGCTGTGAAACACTTAAGGAACACGGAGCCCCTCCCCAACGAAAAGCGTTCCTTCTTCAGGGCCCCGACTGTATCAGAACCGAGTACCCGGGACACGAGATCCTCACCCCAGTCCTCCGTCGCGGGGCCCAGGCTACCAGGCCCGCACCAGGACACACTCAAGGGGCCATGTGCCAGCTCGGATGGGACGGGGAACAAAAAACCTCGACCAGGTCGTACAAGTCACCCTCGACCAGGCTGACGGCGCAGTTTGGATCCGCGCCGCAATCTCTGAGGCTGACGCGATTGCGGTCACGCTCGCGATCGAGGAACAATTCGCGGCTCAATTCTCGGGCGTTGCGCCAATCTACCGAAACCGCTTCCCAAGCGGACGAGGCGCGACGCAACAGAAAGCGAAGGAAGGCCATACGTCCGTCAAAGAAGACGCCCCCGCAAACAGCTGGACGACGACCTCGCGGGCGCTTTCGACGCTGTGATTTCGTGCTACGTTTAGGTCGGGCGTGTCCCCCTACAGGCGGATTTTGACAGAAAATTCAAAAGTAGTATAGAAATACTCCAGAATAGTAAATAGTAGAGAATCGTCCCCAGACTATTTTTTGACTATTTTTGAATATTCCTCCTGTAGAGGGACAGGCCCGACTTAACTCTATCCCCGCAGGGCCGCGCGGCCACCGGACCGCACCTCCAAGCGCTGCTGAAACCACTGCCGAATCTTTTAGCCACGCTGCCCCCGAGCACCCCGTCTCCGGGGAAAGAGCCGGGTGGTGCCAGAAGTTTGGGGTCGCGCCAGAGAGTCAGCAGCACCAAGAAGGATGCCAAGGTCGCACCTGGCCAGGGCCTTGTCGCTCTGACAGACGCAGAATATCACAGCATGGCAGAGGAAGCCACCGACATTCGAGGCGCCAAAACCCCACCCCTGTCCGCGTCCGAACAAAACAGGGGACATGAACTACGATGACCTCTCCGACGAAGAATGGCTGCCCAAACCAGGTGTTCCGACCGATCGGACGCGAAGTTCCGCGACCTGGGGCCGACCGACAGAAGCTAAACGACACCGCACACACAGACACACAGACACACACAGACAGACACACACAGACACACAGACAGACACGCACACACAGAGACACAGACACAGACACACAGACACACAGACACAGACACATACACAGACGCACACACAAACACACACAGACACACACACACAGACACACACACACACATAAACACACATACCCACACACAGACACACACAGAGACACAGAGTCAGACACACACACGCAGACACACACACGGACACACACACAGAGACACAGACACAGACACACACACACACTCACACAGAAACACACACAGACACACACAGACACGCACACAGACACGCAGACCCACACACACAGACACATACAAAGACACTTACACAGACACACACACACAAACACACACACACACACACGCACCCACGCACACGCAGACACACACAGACACACACAGACGCACACACAGACGCACACACACAGACACGCACACAGACACACACACACACTCACACGCAGACACACACACACAGACACACACACAGACACACACAGGCACACACACACAGAAGCACGCACACAGACACACACAGACACACACACACAGACACATATTCACAGACACACACACACAAAGACACATTCACAGGCACACACAGACGCGCATTCAAGCACTCACACACACAGACACACACACAGACGCGCACACACAGACACACACAGACACACACAGACGCATACACAGACACACACACAGACACACACAGACAAACACACACACACGCACACACACACACGGACACACTCACACACACACCGACACACACCGACACACACAGACACACACTGACACACATAGACACACATACATAGATAGACACAACTTCCAAGATCCCCAATATTTTTCTATATTTTTCCACCCGACAAGTTGGGGTTGTTAGATCTCAAGAACAGACCCCCCGGCCAACCCCACCCTGCATACCGTGTCCGCCAGACCCCGAGTTGTCCCGAGAATCCCCCAGTATCCCCGAGTCCCTGGGAATCCCGCCCCCTCGCCCTGGACAAACCCGACTGCATACCGCGGCCGCCAGACCCGAAGTTTTCCCGAGAGTCCCCGAGTGTCCCCGAGAGTCCCCGAGTGTCCCTGGGAATCCCGCCTCGCGCCCTCGACAAACACGAAACAGCACAACAGTACACAACAGAACATGACAGAACATAACATAGCAATGTCATGACAACATCGAACAACATATAACATCACAAAACATACCCGGGCAGAACATTACATAACAGAAAACTACATAACGCACACTATCATAACATAACTAATCAAAACATAACGCACCTGTAACGGGACATATCATATTCTGACACAGCGTTCAGAACAGATCATCACACGACAACAGAGCATAGCGACGAACACGACAGAACACAACGTGCCACAATAGAAGATACGCCGGCCCCCTTGTGGGGCCACCAGGCTGTAGGTCGAAGCTTCGCACTTTCCTGTACCAGTTGCAGCTTCCAGTTTCCACTGCTACAATTCTGCTTCTTGCTGCTTACTGTTCCTCGTTGATGGACCGCGCGAGGGGGGGGAGGCCCAAACGGGCAGGTTGAGCACGCCCTGAGCGTGTGCTCTGAATTGCTGGGGCGGGTGACAATTTACACCCCTCACGCAGATCGGCGGGGTCAGGGTCCAAAAACACACGGGATTTGCCACATTTCTGAAATCCGGTGGCACCCCTCACGCAGATCGGCGGGGTCAGGGTCCAAAAACACAAGGGATTTGCCACATGTCTGAGATTTGCTGGCACCCCTCACGCAGATCGGCGGGGTCAGGGTCCAAAAACAAATTGGATGTGTCACATTTGGAGAAAAAAAACCGGCGGCACCCCTCACGCAGATCGGCGGGGTCAGGGTGCAAAAACACAAAGGACTTGCCACATTTTGAACAAAAATCGGCGGCACCCCTCACGCAGATCGGCGGGGTCAGGGTCCAAAACACATTGTGATTTGCAACATTTCTGAAATTCGGTGGCACCCCTCACGCAGATCGGCGGGGTCAGGGTCCAAAAACAAATGGGATTTGCCACATTCTTAAAATTCGACGACACCCCTCACGCAGATCGGCGGGGTCAGGGTGCGAAAACCTATGGGATTCTCAACATTTCTGAAATTCGGTGACACCCCTCACGCAGATCGGCGGAGTCAGGGTGCAAAAACACATGGGATTTGCCACATCTCTGAAATTCGGTGGCACCCCTCACGCAGATCGGCGGGGTCAGGGATGGAAAACACATGAGATTTGCTACATTTCTGAAAATTCGGCGGCACCCCTAACGCAGATCGGCGGGGTCAGGGCCCAAAAACACATGGGATTTGCAACATTTCTGAAATTCGGTGGCACCCTTCATGCAGATCGGCGAGGTCAAAGTCCAAAAACACACGGGTCCCGACACTGTTTCACGGCGGCGCCCAGACCTCATGATTTAGTCTTTGCATCTCCCATTATCGGAGACAGGGGACTGGCGGCATGGGGCGAAGCTTTTACGGATAACATACCATGAGATAACCATGACATCGCATGACGGAATATACTATATTACTAAACAGATCATGCCCGAACGTCACAGAACATACCAGAGCTTAGCACGCCAGAACAGACCAACATAGTAGACAGAACACGACAGAACATAACAGAGCATGAAAGAACATGACGAACCAATGCATAGCATGAACGACCAGAGCACACCATAACATCACAGAACAAACCAGAGCCGAACGTCACATAACAGAGAACCACAAAACATGACCGAACACACCAAACCAGACCACTAGAGAAGATCACATAACAAACCAACACCAGGCCAGACCCACAGCTGTCCCCAGAATCCCCGAGTCGCGCCCTCGACAAACTCGAAACAACACACCATTACACAACATGACATGGCAGACCATACTGTAACAATACCATGACAACATACATCATAGCATGACATCGCACAACAGATCCGGGTATATCATTACAGAACAAACAACGGCATAACACATCATACCAAAACATAACTGAGCATAACATGACACACTTTGGCGGAGCATATCATATCATGACACAGCGTTCAGAACGTATCATAATACGACAACAGGGCATAACGACGAACACGACAGAACACAACGTGCCACAACATAATATGATAACATATAGGGCAACCATGACATATCATGACGGAACATAACATGGCAGTACCATTACACAACACATCATGTCATAACATCACATGACATACCAGAGCATTTCACGCCAGAACATACCAACATATTAGACAGAACACGACAGAACAGAACAGTGCATGACAGAACATGACAAAACAATGCATAGCATGAAAGAACAGAGCACACCATGACATCACATAACACACCAGAGCAGAACGTCACATAACAGAGAACCGCAGAACATCACAGAACACACCAAACCAGAGCACTAGAGAAGATCACATAACAAACCAAAACCAGGCCAGACCCCCTGTTGTCCCTATAATCCCCGAGTCGCGCCCTCGACAGACCCGAAACAACACAAGATGACACAACAGAACATGGCAGAACCTACTATAACAATATCATGACAACATACATCATATCAGAAAATCACAAACAATATCCGGGTATAACATCACAGAACAGAAAACGACAGAACACACAATAACATAACAGAACTGACCATAACATGCCACACCTTGACGGAACATCTCATATCATGACACAGCCACCCGAACATAGCATACCACGCAAAAAGTGCATAGCGACGAACACGATAGAACACAACAATGCACAACATAATATACCAGAACAGAACACGAGCATGACATGACAGTTCGGAACATACCATGGCAGTGTGCTTACAAACACATCATGACATATCATCGCAGAACATACCATATCATATCACGACATAAAATATTACATACTACACCATAACACGACGGAACATGACATTGTCATACCATTACAACACATATCATGACATACCATCGCAGTTCCCCCAGATCACATCATGACAGAGCAGCACCACATTGCACATATTTGTACATATAACACTACAAAAAAAGAACAGTGCATGACATAACACGACAAAGCAATGCATAGCATGAAGGAACAGAGCACACCATAACATCACATAACAAACCAGAGCCGAACGTAACATAACAGATAACCACATAACATCACATAACACACCAAACCAGACCACTAGAGAAGATCACACAACAAACCAAAACCAGGCCAGAGCCCCAGTTGTCCCGAGAATCCCGTAGTCCCTGCCGCCGCCCCGCCGCGGGCGGCCTCCTCGCCTGCGCCCCTCAGTCTAAGGATGGGAGGGGGGAGGAAGGAGGAGGGGAAGGAGGCATGGGGCAGGAGGAGGAGGAGGGCAGGGGCCCAAAACTTCGGTGGGGATCGCTCGAAGCAAATTTTTGTTGTCCGTCTTTCCCCCCCATTCCCATATGTTCCTGGGGTTTGACGTTTTTTGTGTCTGTGTGTTTCTCTTCCTCCGCAGACATGTCTGGTGCTGCATGGCGTAATTCCGAAGACCCTGCGTCCGAAAAAACTGACACGTCCGCGGGAACTCAACATTTATTCCCGCCGCCTTCCGCCGAGGTTCCGCCGGTTTTCCGCCGAAGAAGAGGCAACAACTCCTTCGGTCCTTGAGTGCGCGGCCCTTTCTGGAACGCCCCACCTGGAAGCCTGACTTGCACGGCCACCGGGGCCGTATAGAACCCGTTTGCTTCGGGAACTGCCGTTTGCTGTCCAGAACTCGGACGCCGCGATGCCTTCCTTCACGCCGTGGACCCCCCGTTTGAGGTCTGGACCCCTCCCCTGGGACCACCGCAATATTCGTGACCAGTGCTTTGACGGCCCCAGGGCCGTAGCGTTAGGTCGGGCATGTCCCCCTACAAGCGGATTTTGGACGAAAAATAAAAGATAATCCAAAAATGCCCCCAAACGGTCAAAAATAGTCAGAACAAATCTCCCCAGACTATTTTTTGACAATCTTTGAATCTTCCTCCTGTAGAGGGACAGGCCCGACCTAACCGTAGCGAGGGCGCCCGGAGGCCGAAGACTGCCCCAAGACCTTCGGTGGCGACCTCTGCACACAACTCGAGGCGGCGGGATTTGGGAGTCCCGAAGCGGTGCGGCGACAAACCGTGCGGTGACCTCGAAATCCCCCAAAGACCTCACCGCACGGTCCGTCACCCTGACTCCGGATCCGCCCTACTTTGGCTTTTTTAAATTGCGTCGGAAATCCACCCATAAGAGGCCGAAAAAGTAGGGCGGAAATTGCTGCACCCAACATAAATAGGCCGGAAATCCACAGAAACAGCAACAGAAAAGTAGGGCGGAAATTGGCATCAGCGGGGCTTGAAAAATAAGGCGGAAATTCCAAGCCCCACTTACGAATTTCCCCAAAGTAGGGCGGATCCGGAGTCAGGGCACCGCACGGTCTTGGGACCCCAGAGGCTCCTGTCGCCCGAGGCATCCTCGGAGAACGACCCGAGTCCCAAAACCGTGCGGCGGCCCCGAATCCCCACCGACTCACCGCACGGTGTGGTCACCACCCCGTTTGGGGGCCCCCGATCTTCGTGCGCAGTGCTCTGACGGCCCCCAGGGCCGCGGCGAGGGCCCCCCGGAGGCCGAAGATGGCCCAAAGCCTTCGGTGGCGACCTTCCCAGAGATCCGATGTCGTGATTTTTCCAATGCGGGGTCCCCGGAAGTCTCGACCCATTCCCCAGGACCGGCTTTTCATCCTGAGTTGTTTTTTGACTGTGCCGAGGCCCGGCGAGGGCCGCTAGAGGCCGAAAATCGAGAAAGACCTCCGTCTTGATTTGTTCAATGCGTCGGAGGTCTGGGTTTGCACAACTCGAGGATGCGGGATGTCAGGGCGTCCACTCCTGGCTCCGAGGTGGCGCTGGGGCACCGCCTTGGCCGGAGGAAGCAGGCGCGCGGCGGCCGCGCGCGGCGCGCCGCGGCGGGAGGCGTCGTCCTTCATCGGCCGTGCGCGCCGGTGTGGTAAAACCTCGGTGGAGGAGGAGGAGGAGGAGGGAGAGCGGAGCGGGAGGGGGGCTATAGAACACCGGGGGCCTGGGCTACCCTAGGCCCTACTACCTACCCTGGGCTTGCCCAGGGTAGGCTCCAGGGGCAGGCCCTAGGGGTAGGCCTAGGGGTAGGCCCTAGGGGCAGACCTAGGGTGGGTCTAGGGGTAGGCCCTCGGGGTAGGCCTAGGGTAGACCTTCCCTGGGTGTTCTAGAAGGGAGGGGGGCGGCAGTTTCTGAAGAGCTGCGTAAGTGTTGTAGGTCTCGAGGTCGGGTCCAAGGCCCAATCGGCCCGCAGCCGAAGAGTTCCTTGCAGATTGCAACTCGTTGTTCGGGTGTACTTCGACAGGTACAAGACCGACATCGGCGCCGTCGACGTCGTAGACTTGTGCTTACGACGCTTGCTGATCCGATGGTATGCTGGAGGGCTGCGTAGCTGCTCGAAATCTCAATATCATGTTCACAAACGCATCGACCCTCAGCAGAGAGACGCGGCGGCGGAGCGGTGTCGAGCCGAAGTGCTGCCTCATCGAACTCTGCGTCGAACAAACCACACCTCGAGACAGGAGGAAGAGGAGGAGGAAGAGTAGGAGTAGGAGTCAAGCTAGCCAGCTCGAGCGAGTCAAGCATGGCATGCCCAGTCCCACCCGCCCTCCCACAACATAAGAAGCAAAGCTGTCACAACTGGGGGCCGAAGTCACACCGGCCAGCCGGTTTGGTACAGCTGATGCGGCCGCGGTGGCGGTTGCCGACGGGAACTGGCGAGCGCGTGTTGAATGCGGCGCCGAGGCGAGAGCGACGTGTCACCCCTTCGCGCGGGGTGCGCGCCGCGTCCCATTCCTGCCACGCATTTTGCGACGTGACGACAGCACGACCATGTTGACAAGAAAAACAAAAACTGTGTATTTGCTTTTGCAAATTAGAATGGGACGGATTGGATGGGCGGGCGCGGGGTGTGCGCCGCGTCCCATTCCTGCCATGCATTTTGCGACGTGGACGACAGGACGTCCATGCGACGGTGCCAATGACGGCGACGACTCTAGAAGGATTTGAGCATGCGCTCGCGGCGACGCGCGCGCATGTCGCCCGCGTGGTATTTTTTGCACAGGATTCGCGGCCTGGGTGCATGACAGAGCATCGCGAGTGCACCGCGCGATGACGTGAAATCGCTGGATTTGACCGAATTCTTAAGATTCCTATGGTTTTCCTATGATTTCAGCAAGAGAGCCCGGGCGGGAAATTTGTACAATTTTTGTGAAAAAGCATTGGGTTTTTGATGTTTTTATGTTGAAATGCTTGCAAACACACGGTGTTCGGTAGGATTCTGACATGAACGCGCGCGTGTGCTCTTTGTGGTATTTTTTGCAATGGATTATCGCCGTGGACGACAGGACGTCCATGTCGAGAGGAAAAAATAAGAAAAATGTTGATTTTGTATTGTTTTTTACAGGTTAGGATGGGACCACCCGGATGCGGCCCCTATCTGCCGGCCTGAGGGGGGAGTAGGAGTATATTCTAATAAGGAATAAGGATAGGA
>CAUYUJ010015643.1:159688-169688 GCA_963575745.1 Prorocentrum cordatum
TCGGACTTCGCGCCCAGCCCGGGCGGCGGCGGTGGCCGGCGTCGGCGCGGCGGCGGTGGCGGCGATCAGGAGCCGCCCGAGGTCGGCGCTGTTGGCGGCTCCGGCGGCGCCGGCGCTGAGGGAGCTGTGAAGGTCTGCTTCCAGATGCGGGACAGCGGCACGTGTGCCCGTGGCGACGCCTGCAGGTTCTCGCACGACCGGGCTGCCATCGCCGAGTCGCGGAGGACCAAGAAGGACGCGACCGGGCCGAAGGGCAAGGGCGCGGACGGCAAGAAGGGCAAGGGCTCGGACGACGGCGGCAAGGGCGGCCTCAAGTCGCAGCTCTGCCTGCAGTTCCTCCGGGGTGCGCGCAGCAAGAGCGAGAAGGACTGCAAGTTCAGCCACTCGGGTAAGGCAGCTCAGAAGGTCATTGCAGCGGTCTATGCTGGCGCGGCCGCAGCTAAGGCGCCGCCGCCGAGCCTCGGCAGCGCGGGCCCCCCGGCAGCGGCCAGGGAGCAGCGCCTGCGGCCGAGGAGGCGGCGCGGCCCGCAGCCTCTGGCGCGGCGCCGAAGGTGCAGGCTGCGGCGGGGGGCAAGCTCGAGTGGGTGCGACCTTGTGGCGGAGTCTTCGGCCCGAGCTACGACCTCCCGCAGGTGAGCGTCGTCAGGGGCTCGCCTTCGCCCGAAGGAGCTCTGAAGGACCTGGACCAGATCCCCGCCAGCGCCTGGGCGCAGGTGCAGGAGCCCGACGACGGGTACCACTACTTGTGCCACACGCATGTCTACGGCCTCAGCATCAGGACGCTCCTTGATGGCGGGGCCGTGTTCTCCCTGACGTGGGAGGCGACGATCGTCAGCATCATCAACGGCGCGATCGCGGAGGGCAAGTCTCCGGAGGACCCCGACTGGCCGATCGCGGGCCTGATGCACTGGGGCCGGGACTCGAAGGCCTCGTCGGTGGCGGACAAGGGCGACCTGAAGATCCGTGGCATGGTGGACCTGCGCCTGGCCTTCGAGGGGCTGGACGGCACGCGAGTGGTGCGCGTGTTTCGCCTTCGGCTTCTGCGCGGGGGTTGGGACAGGCCGTTTCTTATCATTCTTGGGGCCCCAGCGCTCGATGCACCCCCTCTGGGGATCGGGCACCGGCCTACGCTTCAGGGCCACTACCTACTGGGGCTGGGCATCACGGTCAAGCGTGCAGAGGCCGACGCGGTGCAAGCGAAGCTGTTGACCATCTCGGCGGTGTTCTCAGAGTGCGATGCCGATAGGCGTCGAGGTGAGGATCGTCGGGCTTCCAGTGCTGTAGGATCCCTGGTGTGGTCCGGCGCGGCTTGCCCGAGCTACCCCATCTGCATGGTCGGCGGCCAGTGCCCCGCGGAGTTCGGCGGCGGCGACGCAGGCGTGATCGTGCTCGACGACTCGGAGTCCGCCGTCCCCATCTACCTGAGCGGCGAGGAGGGCGTGCGGCTGGAGCTCGGCGACTGCGCGCTGGTGCCAGCTCGCGCTAGCGGCCTCGCAGCGGGTGTCGTCGGCGACGTGGTGGCGAATGGCGCGGCGGCCGTCTGGGCCGCCCCCGGCCCTTGGCTTGGCCGGGAGCAGCTCGTCCTGGTCGGCAACTGGGACCAGCCCGGCGTCAGCATCGAGGTCGGCGACATCGTGGGCGCCGTGATTCAGACCGATGGCGAGCCGGCCGGCGACGACCCGTCGGTGGCGCACGTGTGGCAGGATTGGGACGAGCTTCGGGACATCGTTGAGCTGGAGGTGCCGACGGACGAGTACTACGCCGAGCGGCTGGTCTACTGGCAGCGGAAGTACCCGAAGGCGGCCACGACCCTCCTCGAGCATCTCTTGGCGGTCGAAGGCCTGCTGGACGTGTGCATCGCGGCCGGGTACTCCATGGGTGCCGAGAAGTCCCTCGACAGGCTGGCTCAGCCCTCCATCGAGGCGCTCGGCGAGATCGTGGGCCGCGAGGGGAGCGAGGCGTGCGAGCGGCATCTGGAGCTCATCAAGAACTGGTCGGTGCTCGAGGACGTGGCGGCGCTGCGGAGGTTCCTTGGCACGTTCAACTGGATCCGCGGCCACTTCCCCAAGGAGGTGCAGAAGCCGCTGGGGATCCTCACGCAGCAGCTCAAGAAGGACGCCGAGTGGCCGATGACCTCCGAGAAGGTTGCGGCCCAGCGCGCCATCCAGCAGCTCGCGTGCGAGGCCATCCGCCTCGCGGTGATCGACATGGTCGGGGCGATCTCGAAGGACCGCCCGCTCGAGCAGGTCGCGGATTTTTGCCCCTACGGTTGGGGCGGCAGCGTGTATCAGCTGGCCGCCGACCGCCGCACGCTCAACGTGCTGGCGATGTACGGCGGCTGCCTCAGCTTGGCGCAGAGCAACTGGCACCCCCGCAGGGGTGAGCTGTATGCGCAGCGGGAGACCAGGCGGGAGGCACGTAAGGATTTCGGTCGGCTGCCCACCCTGTGCTGGACGGACCACGCGGCAGCGGTGAAGGACGCTACGGGTGAGGCCGAGACGGACTCCACCGTCATCCGCTGGGTTGGCGAGATCGAGAGCGACGGCAGCAGGCTGATGAATCTCTCGGGGCGGAGCGCGGCCCTTGGTGATGGCCCCTCCCGAGAGAACGAGGCCCACGGCAAGTTCCTGCGCGAGCAGGCTCACTCCCTGGCGAACATCACGATCGAGGACATCATCGGTGATGACTACCGTCCGGGGGAGGGGGTCCCGTGGGGCCTGGACGAGACCCCCGACGCGGCCGCCTTGCAGCTGGTGGCCGTGGCCGGGGCGGAGCGCGAGAAGGGCGACTCCATCGCGCTGTACCTGCCGGACTACGGGTGCGAGAGGCGGCGGAGCGCAGAGCAGGCGCGAGCAGCTCGTCAGCTGCAGCTGGCGGCGCCAGGCCTGCGGCTGCGCATGATCCCGCACGACCCTCCGCTGGCAGACGGTGCCGGCGGCCTGTACTACATCGCGCCTCCTCGCTTCCCAGGTGATGCGAGTGGTAAGGCGCGGAAGCAGCTTCGCAATGACGTGCTGACCGCGGTGGCCGCCGTCTTGCGAGAGTGTGCCGCGCGGTGGCCCAAGGTCGTGATCGGGACGGGCCACGGCGGGCTGGTGGCGGCTGCAGCGGCCCACCCCAGAGTGGTGGAGGCCGCTCTCGCGCTGCGGTACGCGAGAGAGGCGGAGGGCATGCAGGTCGCGGAGGCGTGGGTGAACGTCAGGGCGTTCGTGGCGATCGGGCCGCGCGCCCACAGCCCGAGCAGGATCGGCTTTGTGCGAGAGGCGTTTCCGGAGTTCGGAGCGGCTGCCCACGGCGACGAGCGCCCGGCCCCCCTCTATTTGGTGGAGGGCGCCGGGGCGCACCGCCGTTTCGGGCAGGACCTCGGCGAGGCGCTGGGCGTGAAGGTGTCGGCCACGCTGGGCGAGGTCCTCATGCAGGAGGTGGTCTCTGCCCCCCCGCGGATGCTGGAGTTCAGCGGGGGGCGCTGCGCGTGCGGGCGGAGTTCGCTGGTGCTGGCGCGGTGCGGCCAGTGCATCAGGGCCGACCGCGAGCTCGAGGAGGAGGCGCGGCTGGCTGAGGCGCCGGAGGAGGCGTTCGGGGAGCCCGACGTGGTCGACGTGGCGGCCTCGGCGGCGCGCATGCGCGCGGTCCGCCCGCAGCCGGCAGTCGCCGTCGGGCCTGGCCCCTGCATCGCCGTGTCGGCGGAGCTCGTGCGGGACCTCCTGGAGTTTGGCGGCGGCCGGGCGGATTTCACGTGCAACTGCATCCGGGTCCGCCGAGCGCCGGCTGCGGGCGTCGTGGCCTTGGAGGCCGCGCGGGGTTTTTCCTATCGGCTGTCGTGCTTTGTCGTGCCGCAGGGGCCCGAGCCGGGCGTGGAGGTGGCGCTGGCGCAGCCGTGCGTGGAGTTCGGGCTGGAGCTCGTCACGGAGATCGACGTGGAGCTGCTGCAGGCGGGCTTGCCGAAGGGCGCCGAGCTGGTCCAGCTCTTCGCCTGCGCCTGGCTGCTGTGGGAGGGCGGTGCGCGCCTCCCCGCGCTGGGCGCTACTCACGTGCATCGGCACTGCAGGGGGTCGGCCATCTGCAACGGTGCGGTCGTCAAGGTGTCCTCCTACTCCTCCGCCTACTCCGAGGTCTTCGCGGAAGCCCTGGGGTTATCGTGGTACCGGGCCCTCCGCGATCGCTTCGGCGGGCGGGCATCAGGAGCCTTCGTCGAGTTCGCGGACTCCGACTTCGCGCGCGGCGAGCGGGAGGCCTTCGAGGTGCCGGACGTCCTCGGGGCGATCACCGGCATGCGGGCGCCGACGTCTGAGCAGGTGTGCTCCGTCGGGCGCGTGGCATGTGCCCCGGAGCGCGGCACTGCAGCCTTCGACGCGGAGGTGGCGGACGGGCGCAAGCTGGAGGACGCCGACATCGCCATCAGGGAGGAGTACGCCGCGAAGGTGCGGGGCTGTGAGCCTGAGGCGGGGAGCGAGCCGTTCGAGCTGTCCAAGTCGCTCCGTGCCCACATCATCGGGGACCAGTGGAAGGACGAGGAGTGCGGGGCCACCTGCATGCAGCTCCGCGCCGAGCCTGGCGCCGGCGACACCCCCGAGGCGCAGCGCCTCGGGGAGGACTTCGCGCTCGAGCAGTTCGTGACGGTGGGCCCAGGGGAGCAGCGCTGGCTGCTAGTTCTCCCTGCGTCTGGCGGACCGGGCTCGGGTATATCGTGGAGGCGTTTCATCTTCCTCCACGTTCACGCTGGCCCGTCGGGGGGCCACAAGACGGTGGTCGCCACTCGTGAGTGCGCCCGGCGGCTGGTGGTTTGGCCGGGGCTCGCGGCGGACATCGAGAAGTGGTGTGCTAGCTGCTGGGCCTGCCTCCGATTCAGGAAGCAAACTACGAAGGTGCAGGCCAGCTTCATCGTGGCACGGCACCGGCTTCCTTTTCATCATGTGGTCATCGACGTGGAGGGCCGCATCGCCCCCCCCGACGTCGACGGGTACGCGTACGTGCTGACCTACATCTGCGTGACGACGGGAGCGCCCCTGCTCGAGCCGCTCAAGCACCTGCAGCACTCCGAGGTCCGGCGTGCCTTCTTTCGATGCGCGACTCGGGCCAAGACCTGGCCGATGCTTGTGAGCTCGGATCGGGGCAAGGAGTTCTGCAACGCTCTCATGGAAGAGCTCTGGGCGCTCCTCAACTTCGCGGGCCGCTTCGGCACGTCGTGGAGGCCCTGTGAGCAGGCGGACGCGGAGCGGTCCCACATCGAGTGTGCGAGGGAGATCGGCATTTTCCTGCACGACGTTTTTAAGTGTGCCCCCGGCCAGTGGGCCGAGCTGCTGCCGATCGTCGAGTTCGTGTTGTGGAACTCGCCCGGCAAGTCGGCGCTGTCGCCGAGGGACCTCTGCATGGGTTGGTCGTTGGCTTCGCCGCTGGAGAGGGAGCTGCTGCCGCTGGAGCCCGCCGTTCGTGAGGCGGTCTCCGACGTCGCGGCAGCGCAGTTCGAGCAGTTCAGGCGTTTGCGGGAGGTTTATCTTCAGCATCGGGCTCGAGCCGGCCGACGCAGGGCGGAGCTGGCCAATCGCGCGAGATCGTCGAGACGCCCGGAGGTCGGGGACATGGTTTTGTTCAAGGACCCGAAGCTCTCCAAGGCCGTGGCCGGGCACGCTCCAGGCCGCCGGCCTCTGCGTGGCCCCTTCGAGGTCCTCTCCACGAAGGGCAACGTGGCCACGTTGCGGGACCCCGAGACCCAGCAGGTGCTCAAGGACGTCCACGGGGATTTCTTGGTCGGCGTCCCGGGCTTGGTTGACGACACGGAGCGCATCGTGAAGTTGGAGGAGGACGACGGCCGTGGCAGGGCCTCTGCCGGACAGCTTCTGGCAGCGCGGCTGGCCCCTGGAGGCGGCGAGGCCGCCGAGGCGCTGGCGCCGCGCGTGAAGGCGCGGATGCGAGAGGTGAAGGTCGGGCGGCTTGTCGCCTACCAGGGCGAGGAGGCGAAGCGCTGCAGGGTGGGCAAGGTGCTGAGCCTGGCCGAGGACCTGAGCAGCGTGACGGTGCACGTGTACCAGGCGGCGGTCGACGGACGGCTGCAGGTGGTCTGGACAGCGGCGTACGACCGCCAGGAGGGCGCGGACTTCCAGCGGCAGAGAGTCGAGACACTGGAGGCGAAGCGGGTGCTGGGTGTCGTGGAGCTCAACAAGGGCGTGCTGAACCACTCGGCAGCGAGCAGGCTGGCGCGGGCCGGCTGGCGGCTGGACGAGGGGACCGTGCGTCACGGCGCCTTGGCGGCGGCGGCAGTAACGCCGGCCGCGCCACGGCTCTCCGACCTCCCCTCGAGCCGCGTCATCGCGCTCGTCGCAGCTTGCCGCCCGCTCGAGGAGCTCGACCTGAAGATCGGCGAGGTCCAGGCGTGGGCGCACGGCGCTCCCCTCTTCGTGGAGATCTTCGACGGGGTCGGGAGGCTCTCGCAGGCGGTCCGGAGCTTAGGCGCGGCCAACGCGGTGTGCAGCGTGGTGGCCGGCATCGACCTCAAGCGCAGGACGTACGGGCAGTACTGGGACCTCAGCAGGGCTAAGGACCGTGCCCGGCTGCGCTACCTGCTCTTCGAGGTGCTGAGGCCGGCAGGAGCCCACTGGGCGCTCCCTTGTGCTAAGTGGAGCAGCCTCGGGGGCCACCAGCCCGACGCCAACGCGCACGCGCTAGCCTCCTTCACCATGGACGGCCTCGAGCACTTCGACGGCGCGGGCTGCCTGGCCTCCTTCGAGGGCCCGCGAGCGCACGCGCTGGTGGCGAGCGTGGAGTGGCAGCAACGGTTCGGGTCAGCCGAGGCGCCGCGCGGGCGCTGGCGTTACGTGCTCCCCGACGGCTGCATGTTCCACTGCAGGAGCCCGGATGAGGAGCCCCTGGCCATGCAGAAGCCGTACGTCATCGTGGGCAACTTCCCGCTGGACTTGCTGGACGTCCAGCGCCGCCGTGGAGCGCTGCGGCCGCTAGGGCGCGGCCTCGAAGGCGTCGAGGTCGCCTCCGCGGAGCTGGGCAGCGTCGCCGGGAGCTCCATGATCGGGGCCGCGCGGGCGCTGGAGGGGCCCCGCATGCCCTGCGAGCCGGGACGCGCGGCCGCTCCGGCTGCTGGGGTGACGAGGTCGGTGGACAAGCTGAGCGACGCCGAGATGGCGGAAAAGAAGGCACGGCGGGAGCCGGCGGCGGCGGCGGCGAAGAAGAAGTGGGCCGAGCTGGCCAAGAAGGGTGACTGGGACCAGGTGCGGATGCCCGGCAAATGCTTCAGGTTTGCCGAGGTGAAGGTTTCGCCGAGGCGCTCTGCGGAGTACAAGGCCAAGGTTCTGGAGGCGGTCGGGCTCGTCGGCGAGTGCGCGGGCTACAAGCACCTGGGCAGCCAGGAGCTGGAGGCGCTGAAGGAGATGATCAGCCTGAAGGCCGAGGCGTTCTGGGTGAAGGGCACCGCGCGAACGGTCATGCGCGGCTTCAAGCACGACGTGGCGACGACCGGCTTGCCTGTGCGTGGGCCGCCGATCCGCCTGAAGGGCCCCGAGGCTTCCATCGTCCGCGAGGAGCTCGAGGCGGGCGTGGAACAAGGACTGTACTCCAGGGGGACCTCGCCCTGGGGCAGCTGGGCCTTTCCGACCAAGGAGCACGCGAGCGGCCGGAGGCGTCGGACCGTCGTGGACTACCGCATGGTCAACCGCAGGATGGTGATGTTCGTGTACTACATCCGCCGGTGCCGAGACGTCAAGGGCGAGCTGGTGGGCTGCGCCTTCATCTCCGGCATGGACGGCGCTCGCGGCTTCAACCTCCTGGTCAACACTGAGCACGCGAAGGAGGTCCTGGCTGTGCTGGCGGGCTGCGGCTGCTACCTCCCCGAGGTGCTGCAGCTGGGGCCAGCGACGGGGCCCTTCGACTTCCAGTTCTGCACCGACGAGCTGTTCACCGGCACCGGCCGCGGACGCTACGGTTCGGTTTGGAAGAACTACATCGACGACTTCTGGGTCAGGACGGGGCAGTGGCTGAACGGTCGCGCCTACACCGACCGAGAGCACGAGGAGATGCTGGCAGCGGCATCCCCCCCCCCGGCTGCCTCTCGCCCGCTGGGCGACTCGCTGGCAGCAGCCGGGTTCGCGGGGACTCGCAAGGCCAGCCAGAGCTACGACCACGCCAAGGGCGTGCTCGTGGGGCTGTGCGTGGCGCAGTCGGCCACGGGAGCGGCGGCCATGGACGGCGGCGGGGTTGCCTTGGCGAACGGCCTCCGCATGCTGGTGGTGGCTGCCGCGGTGCGCACGGCATCCTTGATGGATGAAGGGCTGCGCGCGGGCGTGCAGCTGACGCAGGACATCTTCGAGGCGGCCGGCGACCTGGTCCAGAGCGTCTCCTGGAACCTCAGCGGCCTCATCCACGAGGTGTGCGAGGGTGCGGTCCTGGTGGTGCGCGTCCTGGTCGTCGTGCAGTGCTGCTACGCTCTCTACTGCCTGCGCTCGTGGGTGGCTTGCCGTTCGCAGCGGGCGGCGCTGGAGCGGGCCGCCACCGCCGGCGAGGCGGCTCAGCGCGGACTCACGTCCAGCGCGCGAGCCTGCGAGGCCGGCGACGGGCCCGCCTTCGGCCGCGAGCCGATGGCCAGGGCGGCAGCCGCTGGGAGGAGCCCGGGCGGGGCCCTCTCATCAGCAGATGGCGCCGCCAGCCCTGTGGTGGCGCTGTGGCGCGAGGCGGAGTTCGAGACGCCCCTGCTCGGAGCGGCGGCACGCCCCCGAGCGGAGGTCCTCCAGATCCAGCGGAGCGCGGCGGTGGCGCTGCGGGACCTGGAGCACTCGGACCGCCAGCGCGCCGCGCGCGCGCGCGACCTGGCCGCTTGCGGTGCGGTGGTGTCCGCAAAGCTGGTGGAGGCTGCGCGCAGCTCAGCAGTGAAGGACGCGGGCGACCTGTGCGAGTTCGAGGTAGAGGTGGCCGGCAGCCGCGGCGTGCGGTATGATGTGCGGCTTCGCGCTGGACGCTCGGCCGCAGCGTTGCTCCCCGCGTCGTGCACCTGTGCCGACTTCGTCGGCGGCGTCGGCAGCCCCTGCAAGCACATCGGGGCGGCCTGGTGCTGCGCGGTGGACGGCAACTTCAGCGAGCTGGTGGAGCTGGCGCTCGCGGCTGGCCGCAAGGAGGGAGCTGCCGCTGGGCCTCAGCGACGCGCGGCCCTGGCGCCGAGCGACCCCCTTGGCCTCGCGGGGGCCGTGCGGGAGCTCCGCGACTCGGAGGCCGAGGTCGTGCGCCTGCGCGAGGAGGTCCAGCAGCTGAAGGCGCAGCTGGGGGCGACCTCCAGGCGCGGAGCCGTGACCGAGTTTCTCTCGGCGTCGGAGACGCTGGCGGCTTGGGCGCGGGCTTGCGGCGAGGCCGAGAGCTATGTGTATGTGGCGTGCTTCGCCTTCGACCAGCCGGGCGTGGTGAACTACCTGGAGGCGGCTCGAGCTCGAGGCCTCACAGTCCGTCTGGTGTTCAGCGGCCGTGACAAGGCCTTGACCAACAACCAGGGGCCGCGCCTGCAGCGGCTCCGAGCCTGTGGGTGCGAGGTGCGCGCTCACAAGGGCTCGCGGCTGCACGCCAAGGTGATGATGACAGAGCGCGAGATCGTGCTGGGCAGCTGCAACTTCACGACTGCCAGCCTGGGCAACGTGGAACGCGGGGCCAGCCTGCAGGAGCTATCCGAGGAGACGGTGCTCGAGCAGAAGGAGTGGTTCGAGCAGCTGTTCGAGGCGGCGGCGCCCTTCAAGGACGGGATCGGCGAGGTAGTTCCTCCGTCGCCGGCCCGGTGAGGGCGCCGAGGCGCGAGGCGCCGGAGGCCGGCTGGCGCGAGGCCGAGCGGCCGTGGCGCCGAGGCGTGATGCGCTGGAGGCCCGCCGGGCGAGAGGCTCAGCGGCCGCGGCGCGGGGCGCTGGAGGCCATCTGGGCGAGAGGCCCAGCGGCCGTGGCGCCGAGATGGCAGGAGCGCGGCATTTTGCTGCGCCGTCGACGCCCGGCAGCGCCGGGAGCTATGAGCGACTGCATGGCG
>CAUYUJ010015643.1:176561-216561 GCA_963575745.1 Prorocentrum cordatum
CCCTGCCTCCCTGCCTCCCTGCCTCCCTGCCTCCCTCCTTCCTCCTCCTCCTCCTCCTCCTCCTCCTCCGCCTCCTCCTCCTCCTCCTTATCATCAGCATCATCAGCATCATAGTATTGTTTTTGTTAGTGATAGTATTAGTATTGGTATTAGTATTTTTGTTATTAATATTAGTAGTATTAGTATTCGAATTAATATTAACTAGAACCACGCGCGCGCTTCGCGCGCGCTTAGGTTCTAGCTAGGAGGCGAGCTTGAGTCAACGAAAGTCGCAGGGAAGGGGGCAGGGGGAAGAAGGCCAGAGAGCGCTGAAGGATACAAATACTGGAACCCTCTTGTGATTTTGTGGGGGGCCTCGTCCGGCCGCTCGCTGGGAGTTTGACGTAGCTTCTCGGGAGCCTCTGAACCTGTCGGGGGCCTCCTGGAAGCAGGTTCGAAGCATTTTGGGGGCCGATTTGGGGCTTCTCGGGGCCTCCTTTGGGCCTCTTGGGGGTCTCCTGGGGCCTCTTGAGGGGCCTCCTTGGGGCCTCCTGGCGGCCTCTTGGGGCGGAAGGCTCGAGCTTGCGGTTCGTGGTCCCCCTCTGGGCCCCCTCTTGGGCCCGTCTTGGGGCCCTCTTGGGCCATCTTGGGCGCCTCTTGGGCCGTCTTGGGGCCCTCTTGGGCTGTCCTGGGGCCCTCTTGGAAGCTTCTTGGGCCGTCTTGGGGCGGTCTTGGGCGCCTCTTGGGCCGTCCTGTAACGTCGGAAAGCCCAAAAGGCGACTTTGTGAAACATGTACGTTTTACGAAGGGAATGGGCCAATTTTTGCGTCTAGGGGCCCTCTTGGGACGCATGTTGGAGGCTTCTTGGGGCGTCTTGGGGGCGTCCTTGGACGTCTGGAGGCCATCTTCAGCATCTTGGAGCCCTCTTGGAGGCCTCTTGGAAATTTCTTGGGCCGTCTTGGGCGCTTCTTGGGCCGTCTTGTCTGACCGGGGAGGCCTCTGGCAAGCCCCGACGAGCCTCCGGGGCCCCCCGGGCGCACATTTGTGGTCAAGGTCCCGGCCCCGGGCCCCCGGACCCGGTGCGCCGTTATATGTATAAATCCAGATTATTATGACGATGATTATTATTGGCAGTTCTAGTATCATTATTCTTATTATTAATGTTATTAGTATTTGTCGTATTGCGATCAGTATTATTATTATTTGTACTGTACTAGTAGTATGGTGATTATTATTACTAGTAGTATTACTGATATGAATACTAGTATTGTTAGTATTAGTATTCGTATTCGAATTACTATTCGTATTACTAGTACTAGTCGTAGCATTAGTATTATTATTGTTGGTATGATCAGTGTTAATATGATTCGTATTCGTCGTACTACTACTGTTATTATTATTACGATTATTAGCAGCAGCAGCAGCAGCAGCAGCAGTAGTAGTAGTAGTAGTAGCAGTAGTAGTAGTAGTAGTAGTAGTAGTAGTAGTAGTAGTAGTAGTAGTAGTAGTAGTAGTAGTAGTAGTAGTAGTAGTAGTAGTAGTAGTCGTAGTATCCTCCTCCTCCCTCCTCCTCCTGTCCCTCATCCTCCTATTATCATCCTCCTCCTATTATCCTTCTCATCCTCCTCGTCCTCCTCCTCTTCCTCCTCCTCCTCCTCCTCCTCCGTCCTCCTCCCTCCTCCCTCCTCCTCCTCCTCCTCCTCCTCTTTCCTCCTCCTTCCTCTCCTCCTCCTCCTCCTCCCGCCTCCTGCCTCCCTCTCCTCCTCCCTCCTCCCTCCTCCCTCCTCCTCCTCCCCCTCCCTCCTCCCTCCTCCCTCCTCCCCATCCTCCTCCTCCCCTCCTCCTCCTCCTCCTCCTCCTCCTCCTCCTCCCTCCTCCCTCTCCCTGACGCTGCCCCGAACAGTCGCCGCCCCCTTCCTCGAGGGGAGATCGCGGCCGGCGGCCTTGCCACCCATCTCCAGGTCCTCGGGCGACCTCGGAGGCGAGCCGCTGGGGTCGCTGCGCCTCCTCGCCTCCCTCCTCGCCTCCCGCCGCGCCCCCTCCTCGCCTCCCCTCCCCTCCCCCCTCCTCCCTCCCTCCTCCCCCTCCCCTTCCTCCCCTCCTCCTCCTCCCTTCCTGCTCCCTCTCCTTCCTCCCCTCCCTCCTCCTCTCCCTCCCCTCTCCCTCTCCTCCCTCTCTCTCCTCCCTCCCTCCCTCGCTCCCTCCCCCCCTTCCTCCCCCCCTGCGCACACGACGGGAAAACTGTATGACACACGCTTGAGGTTAAGCTTGTCGAAGGTAGCAAGCGTCGGGTCCCATCAGAGCCCGCTTCTGTTCGGGTCTGCGATTGGGGGGGGTCAAGAGTCCAAGGGTCCGCGCCTGTGAAAGGGTTGGTGTGGGACTCGTGCCTGTAGTCTCTTTCGGACCATTTTAGATTGGGAGGTCTGTACGGGAACAGTTCCTGGGGCCAAACAGTCGATCCCGAGAGGGGAGCTCCTGACAATGGTATCAGTTGTGCGTTATAGGCGGGGTTTCACAACCCTTGTAAGTGATGCCGAGTCGGTATGCGCGGGCTGGCATCAATAGAGAATCCTTATGGCTCAATGCCAGAACTCGCGAGCATCAAGATATGTGGTGCTTCTGGACCGGTTGCAGCGCGAGCGTGGCTTCAACGAATCCTTGTGCTAAAGGCCCCGTTTCGCCCGTCGAGTACTCAGCTTGTCCAGGGGGTTGTCCCGCTCTGGATGGCCACGGGCAACGAATCTGCCAACGAGCTGCCGGGTCTCACGGCCCTAGAGGCACAACTCGATACTGTGCTTCGCCGCCGTGTGGCATCTTCTCGGCAACTGGCCTAGCTCGTCCGGAATATGGTTCTTCGTGCCAGCCTCGAAGACGGCGCTGCCCTCCCTCTCCTGCGGTCCTCGTTGTGCTCTCATCGCGGCATGAGTCACCCGACGAAGGTCGGAGCTGCGATCGATGTGGAGGTTGCGCGGCCAAGTCTGGACCTACAGAGACGCACCCTGTTCCCCAAACAATGCGTGCACTTAGGGGTTCTTCCTTCTGTTTCTGAGGAATCTGGTTGGTCCGCCGGTGGGGGTTCGTCACGTTGCCGCCGTTGCTGCCTCGTTCTGTCCGCCGCGCTTCATGGGTCCGCCCAAGTTTCGCCACGTTGCCGCCCGTTGCGGCTTCGTTGGCGCCAACCGAGCTCGGGGGTCCGCCAAGGTTCCGCCATGCTGCCACTCGTTGCCGCCCACAGCGCTTGGGAAGTCCGACGAGGGTTCGCCACGTGGCCGCCTGTTGCCGCCTCGTTGCCGCGCTTGGGGGGGTGCACACCGAGGGTTCGCCATGTTGCCACCCGTGGCCGCCATTTTGTCGCGTGCACGGCGTAGCTTGAACCGCATATATTGCACAACATAGCGCGGCATAGCTTACACCGCATAGCTGTAACCTTATCAACATACGTCACATAGCTTACACCACACAGCTTCCACCTCCACAATGCAATACACGCTGGCAAACCCCCGTACTCCTTGCTCCGCCAAATTCGGATTTCCGAACGTTGCTGAATGGTGTCCGCCCATATTCGTGGAGCGTTGACTCATGCGACCCATGAGATGCTGTACGTATCACGTATCACATTGGTGTGCGTCTGTGTTTTGTTCAGCTCGTGAGGGGGTTCAGATGGGGATTCTCAGCTGCGGGCTCTTGCCCAAGAATGTCTAGCCTCTCCTCTTCTCCCCTAGTTAATTACCACCCCCTCCTTTCCCTCTCCCCCTTGCTCCCTCGCTCATTCGCTATTGTTCCCTTCCTCCCTCCACTTCTATCTCAGCTCCATCGCCCCTCCTCCCTCTCCCCTTCTGCCCCCGCTCGTCCTACGCCAACCGAGTGCGGGGCGCATAGGGCGAGGCAAGGCACGACCTCACAGGAGGAGGGGGTGGAGGCAGAGAAGGCCTCCTCGCAACATCTCGCAGCTGAGCAACGCTGGGGCCCCCTTCTGAATTGGCACCCCGCACACACCAGCTCCTTCTTTTTACCGCCTCGCAGCCGAGCAGCGCTGGGGCCCCCTTCTGAATTGGCACCCCGCATGCACCATCTCCTTTTTCACCGCCTCGCAACCGAGCACGGCTGGGGCCCCCTTCTGAACTGACACCCCGCACACACATCAACTCTTATCTACAGAACAGAGAAGAAGCGGCCAAGCAGAGCCTACCTGAAGGAACACATCCTGAGAGAACATCCCCAGAGACACGACGCCGTGACACATTGCACCCCCGCCAGAAAAAAAAGCAACACTACCAGAGCCCTAGACCTTATCTTTTTTCGGCAAACCAAAAAGAAACCGCTAGGCAGAGCCTATCTGAGGGACCATATCCTGAGAGACCATCCCCAGAGACACCACGCCGTGACACGTTGCACCCCCGCCAGGAACCACGACCGAAACCCTAGACTTGGGTCGGACATGTCCCCCTGCAGGCGGATTCTGGACAAACGCAGAGGATAGTCAAACACTGCTCCAAAAATGGGCAAACATACGAAACAACCGCCCCCAGACTTTGTGTTGACTGTGTTTGGGTATGCCTCCTGCAGAGGGGCACGCCCGACTCAACCCTGGACCTGCTCTTTCCGCGGCGTGCCTGGAAGCCCTGGTCGCCCTCCGAGGGCCCCAGGCCCCCCTCAGGGGCCCGCACATCCTGGGCGAGGGGCGCCCAGTACCGCCGGCCCTCATTGGACAGGGCACGCGAGAGGGCACGAGACCCGTCTGAGGGCCACGTTGCCAAGGGGGGATGTCGGAGGCATGGATCGCGAGGCACAGGACACAAGGGTACCCAAGGGTACCCTCGATTTGGCAGGGTCGACCTACTAACCAAGGCCGGCTGCACGAAAGAAACAGACGGCGACGTCGGGATCTCAGCTCCATAGTGGAGCTGAGATCCCGATGGTGCGAAGCGAGCGGTTCTCCAGGATGGCAGGGTTTCAGGGAGGCGCAGCTGCCCAAGCTCCAGTGCAGCCCCGCCTCCTCCCAAAGACCCCAGAGGGGGAGGGAGGAGGGAGGGCGGAGGAGGGAGGGAGGAACGGAGGGCGGGAGAGAGGGAGGGAGGGAGGAGCGGAGGAGGGAGGGGGGAGCGGAGGGAGGAGGAGGGAGGAGGAGGAGGAAGAGGATCGCACTTCACTGAGGGAGAGAGAGAGAGAGAGAGAGAGAAAGAAAGAAAAAACAAAAAACGACGGTCCTGCAACAAAAACAGGGGGGGGGTCCATCGGAGAGGACCTTTTTGTCACCCTGGCAGGAGCCCGAGACCTGCTAGGGGCCAAGACAGGACCCCCCCCAGGAAAGATCACAACCGTCTTGCTCGTCGTCGGGCATATCTGCCCGCCCTTTTTGAAGGAGCCTGGTCCCCAGGCTGCGGGCTGCCACCTCGCTGAGACCAAACGCCTGCAGGCAGTCGGCCATGCAGAGATACCGCCCAGTCTGGCGACTCGGGGCAGCTGCGCCCCGCGCTCCCCCTTGGCTGGGCCCCTGAAGGAACGAAAGATCCCCCGAACAGCTCCCGAGCCTCCGCCCCAGGAGAGACCCAGGGGCCCAGCCTAAGAGGACGGTTCGGATGCTTGCCCTTGGAAGCGGCACGCTTGTTCGTGCGCCCTGGATCCACAATGGCAGCCTGGGGACCAAGACAGAGTCCCTGGAGGCCACGAGCCCCTGGGCCGATAGTCGCATAGGCCCCACAAGTGGAGCAAACCGGCAGCGGAGCCGGGTTGTCTCCCAGGACGGGGAACTCCAGCATATGGTGACCTCCCTCGGCCCACGGGACTTGAGCTGCGTTCGCAGCCAGGCGGGCCAACTCGGGCGCCAAGGGCTCGGGGGGGGGGACTGGGAGGGGCTCTCGGGTTGAGGCGGGGCGAGGGCAGCAGCAGCAGCAGCAGCCGCCTCCTCTTCCTCCCTCTTAGCCACCTCCACAGCCTCTCCCATCTGGGGTTACCCCTCCAGGGAAACCAACGTGAGCCCTTGGGCCCCGATGTTGCCGAGTCGGCCCTCCTCTGAATAAACGACTTCAGCACGAGTGATAAATCTGGCCAGCTGTCCAGTTAAAAAGAACATGCCCTTAGCTGCCAGCACCTCGGAGGGATCATGCCTGCTGAGGGTGGCTCCTGCTTTGGCCAAACGGTCGGCTTCAGACTTGCCCGTTCTTTCAAAGGTCGAGATCCGCCCCTCACGAACATCCACCTCCGACGTGTGAGCCGACGCTTCTTTTCCAGGACATGTCGCCGAGCGAGCCCTGGGCACAGATCTGGCTCCACAAATGTGCCCTGACATTGCCCCTGCCGGAGCGCTCCCTTGCAATCAAAATAGAAAGTATAGGTGCCACCAAGGAAGCGAGCGGCTACAACAACAGCATAGTCTTCGCCATCTCTGGCAACCTGATCTGGGCACATGGTGGGTGGGACGGAAGCGAACCACCCTGCTACCCAGCGACGCTCGTGACCATAGACAGCTATCCGCCAGCCCGCAGCTCGCAACGAGGGAAAAAGGCCGTCCATGCCAGAGCCGTCGCAAAAAAACGTGTCCCCCTTGGAACATGAGCGGCGCACCCTGCCCTTCAACCCTGAACTCCCACGTGGGGTCCCGAGGCCTACGCGAGTGGAGCTGACAGGGATCAGGGAGGATGCCTCTGGCGAAACGCTCCTGCAGGTCCACGGGACAAAAAGACAAACCATGAGCAGCGGCTTTTAATTCAGCTGGGAGATTGTCACGACGCCACGCGTCTCGGGCAGGGCACGTAAAATACCGGTGGAACAGGGTGCCTAGTTCTCCGCAGAGCATGCATTGGTCAAATAGGTCCTGGTCGTGTTGATGCAGTCGATGCTGGCACCAGTGCGACCGTATGACCATTCCCCTCAAGGTTCGCTGCTCTCGAACACCTCGAGCACCACCAGTCCCAACCTCCACCTCCCCCGAATCATCTTCAGCGACCTTGAGGTGCACAAGTTCATTAAGAGGGCGCCAAAATATATCATCGACCCAAGACCTCCCCCCACCAATCTTAGCCAAACCTGCCGCGTCTGAGAGACGCCTGTCAGCAAACTTGGCCGTGCGGGCAATAAAAGCAGGCGAGAGGTCACGGAGATTCCAGGTCTCTCCTGTGGTTCCCACGACCCTCCAGGGGCCCAGAAACTTGAAACCCACGTGGCTTAAAGTGAGGACCAGGGCGGCGGGATCTTTTACACGAGCCCAGGGCCTGGATTTCTCGGCCGTGGCAAAAGGCCGCCGCGAAACGAGCCGAAACAGCAGGGCCGGTCAGCAAGCCATCTTGAAGGATGTGCGTGTGCGCACGAACCGCATCGGCCGTCAGCATCACCAGTGGGTCGCGAGACCACCCCCCTCGCGAGCACATCGAGGCAAGCTCTAGCGAGCAGCCCCTCGGCAGACGGCCTTCCGCTCGGAGCGCTGCGACCCTGAGGCTCTTGAGCTTCCCAGTGGGGAGCCCCTGGGTATTGGCCCCCCGCACAAAGCCTTGGCCAAGACCCCAGCCCTGAAGACGTTCCCGGCGGACGCTCCCGCTTCCTTGAGGGCGAGAACTTTTGAAACCTTCCTCTGGGCGTCCCAAAAACGGTCCTGGTGGGTGGAAACCCGAGGTCGCGAGCCGTCGGTCGCATCACCTCCCAAGTCTCGGTGGACCTGGCACTTCACTTCTGGCGGCAAGCTGCAATCCTCAAGAACCTGCTCCGCCAGAGGCTTGGAGGAAGACAGAAGGCCGAGCTTGTTCAGAGCAATGGGCAGACCCTTCTTTTTCAAGTCCGTCGCAATAGTGGTGTAAGCTGAGACAAGTTGGCGTCTGACCGTGCCAGCACCACCTACGGCGTGCAGGGACACGTCGTCTATCACACTTTTGAGCCAGACTGTGGGGTTGGCATAAGCAGCTCGGCGCAGACAGGCAAGCAAAAGGAGGCGAGCCAAAGAGGTGGCCCCCGAACAACCTGCTATAACCGTGCAATTACAAAAAAAGAGGCGATTGATTGACCCCTGCCAAGTCACTCTACGAGGCGCTCGATACACTGCACAGCATGCACGGAACAATGGCAGGGGAAATCTGCGTGTTCTGCTGCAGCTCACAGCTCCTGGTGAGAAATATGTTCGTAACATTTTCGGAGGTACAGAAAAAGAGTGAATGTCTCCAGACCTGGGACCATCCGCGCATACGCTGCAAGAGCGTTGTGCACCCATGTGCTCTTGAAACAGGCTGTGCTCGTGCTCCTCCCCCAGAAAAACCGAACGTCTAAAGCACGCTCCCATTCCGAGCACAGCCTGTGGCGGATCCTGCTCCAGACCAGAGCCCAAAGGGGCAGCAACCCTATCGGGCGGACACCCCCTGACGGTTGGTCCAAGAAAACCATGAGGACGAGCCACATCGGGCCAACTTTCAGGTGCCACTCCCAAGAGTTGAGGATGCCAACAAAAGACTGGACCAGGGGCCTCGGCAGCTGGAGGAGCAGACGCGGACTGAAAGAGTCCCAGCCTAAGCAGGTGGACGGCGAAAAAGACGCCGCCGCTTCCAAGGCTTGCTGTACAGTAGGAGGAGGAGGAGGAGGAGGAGGAGGAGGAGGAGGAGGAGGAGGAGGGAAGGAGGGAGGAGGAGGAGGGAGAGAGGAACGGAGGGAGGGAGGAGGGAGAGGCGGAGGAGAGAGGGAGGGGGAGCAGGAGAGAAGGGGAATCGGCGGGGGGAAGGGGGAGCGATATCCAGACGACCCCCCCGTGACTGCTTCGGGGCCGGTCGGACTCATCTGAATGGCTCTCTCGCTCGGAACAGCCTTCAGAACTCTGAAACACGGGCGCAGCCTCGGAGCCGCCTGCCGCCGGCTCTCTTGCCCCCCCTCCCCTCCTCTCTCCATCCGCCCCTCCTCTCGTCCCCTGGCATCGCGGCCCCCCCCACCGAGGCCAACCCCGCGGACTCCCTCAAAGCGACCGACACTTGATCCATGTCAGAGCGGTGGCATGGGTAGCACTCTGGCCTCCGGAGCCCCGTTTGTTTCCCCCCTGCCCTGTTACAATCGGGGCGCTGACCTAAGGAACCCTAAATACGGAACCAAGCCCCTTTTTCCCATAAGTTCAACCTCGATTTCCCGTGGCCAACCTCAGGAAAGCCCGAGGCAAACTTTGAAACATTCAAGGAACGCGGAGCCCCTCCCCAACGAAAAGGGTTCCTTCTTCAGGGCCCCGACTGTACCCGTGACGCCCAGAGTGGGGGGCGGCAGCGGGGGTATCGATCGAACGTCGATCGCCGATGCCTCTCCGCCACCGCCGCTGGGGCAACAAGCGGTGCCGATGCCGCTGCCCCCCGAGACCTCCTGGGGTGCGCGCTCTGCCCAGAGTTCCGAAGCGAGTCCAGCGGTGACGACGAGGGCCTCCCGGGAGGCCCCAAAAGGGGGAGAACGAACGAAGGGTAGCGGTATAGGGGATTTTTCCTCGTCTGGAGGCCGCGCCGCATCGCCGACACATCGCCGATACATCCGCGATACATCGGCGATGCATCGGCGATGCACCAGCGTTGCATTGTCGACTTGGGCGATGCATCGGCGACGCTGGCGTGAGGCAGGTCGGGTTCCGCATCGAGCCGCATCGGCGATGCATCGGCGATGCAGCGCGACCCTCCGACCCCATCTACTCGGACCCTCTGTGGGAGGCCTAGCTTTAGTTGGAGGGTGAAAGAGGGGGTCGGCAACAGGGGGTCTTCAATGGAGGCTGAATGGCCCATGTATGCTCAATGCATCGCTCATGTATGTGATCGGGTACGATTGGCATCCAATGTTGGCGGCCATGGAGGGCCAGTCGTTCGTGCCCGCGCGTTGCCCGCGCTGGCAAACGCGCCGTTCATCCATGACCGTTCATGCGTGCGGCCTTCTTGCATATCGCGCGTGGGGCCGCGAAGTGGCGTGCAAGTGTGTCTTGATTATGCTATTGATGATCGCGTATGTTCCCAAACGATGACTTGTCGACCCCCAAGACAAATTTGGAATGGGCCCCGCGATTCTCCCAACATGTGAATTCACATGTTCCTTTTTTCCCCAAATGCGAATTCACATTTTTCCCCAAGATGTGAATTCACATGTTGGCTCTTTATAGAGATTTGAATGCAAACTTCCACAATGTGAATTCACATTTTCCTTTTTTCCCAACATGTGAATTTACCGTTTGTTTTTCCCCACAATGTGAATTCACATTGTGCCCTGGCCCTCAAGATCCCCCAAAAAGAGGCGCAGTGTTCCGAATGTCAGATTGACTGGGCAGATTTCGACACTCACCTCCCCGCTTTCGTTTATTCCAACCTCTTATTCATGCGCCCTCAGCGCACGTTGCCTTCGTCGCCTTGCCCGACCCCCCCGCCTCCTTGCTTCGTTGACCCTTAAGTCTCGCGCATGCGTGCAGGCGGGGAGCTTCAATTGGAGCCCCCGCCGAACACAGCAATCGAGAATGTATCGCCCATGCATGGCCCATGGACACACCATTGCCGGGACCCTGCGCCCGACTCCCACTTTCACCCTCCAATTTAGGTCGGGCCTGTCCCCCTACAGGAGGATCTTGGGCGAAAATTGAACATACCCCCCAAAATACCACCAGAACGATCAGAAAAATCGTCAACAAATACCTCCAGACTATTTTTCTTGACTGTTTTTGAGCACCCCTCCTGCAGAGGGACCGGCCCGACTTAGGCCTCGATCCCCCGAGGCAGGGATCGAGCGCCGACCGCCGATGCCTCCGCCGCCGCCGCCGCGGTAGAGGCCTCCTAGATGGTGTCGGAGTAGATGGGGTCGGAGGATCGCGCCTCATCGCCGATACATCGCCGATGCATCGGCGATGCATCGGCGATGCACTGGCGATGCATGGTCGACGTCGGGGATATGTCCGAGACGTCGGCGTGGAGAAAATCGGGCCCCGCATCGAGCCGCATCGCCGATACATCGGCGATGCGGCGCGATCCTCCGACCCCATCTGCTCCGACCGCATCTGGGAGGCCTAGACGCGGGGCCCCGACTTAGGCCTCGATCCCCCGAGGCAGGGATCGAGCGCCGACCGCCGACGCCTCCGCCGCCGCCGCCGCCGGGCCCCGCGGGAAGAGCTGGGCCGCGGGCGCCGCCAGCGCGGGAGCGACCGGGCGCAGGCCTCGCGGCGGGCAGGGCGGCGGGCCGGGATCGGCGGGCACCGGGCCCGGGCCCCTGCAGGAGCGTCGTCCTGCTCTGGGTGCCGCTCGGGCGTGCCTCCTCCTCCTCCTCCTCCTCGCCCTCCTCCTGCTGAGGAGGAGGAGGAGGAGGAGGAGGAGGAGGAGGAGGAGGAGGAGGAGGAGGGAGGAGGAGAGGAGGAGGAGGGGAGGGAGGAGGAGGAGGAGGAGGAGGAGGAGGAGGAGGAGGAGGAGGAGGAGGAGAGAGGAGGGGAGGAGGAAGGAGGAGGAGGAGGAGGAGGAGGAGGAGGGCGGTGAGGAGGAGGGGGAGAACCTCCCCCTCCTCCTCACCGCCCCTGGGTGCCCCCCCCCCCCCCGGGGGCTCGCCGCCGAGGGGAAACCACGGCCGTGGTGGCGAGGCCTCCCCGGGGGCGCGCAGCGGCAGCGGCGTCTGGGGCCGCGGTCGCCGGCCGTGCTCGTCGCCCAGGGCGATGCTCAGGGGGCCCAGGGACACACAAGTAGATACTCCAGATTTCGTAATAAAAGGGAGGGGGTCTGGACCCTCCAAGACAAGCCATTTCAGACCTCCCCCGTGGGAGAACCCTCCAAAACATCGTCCCCAGACCCCCCAGGCCCTCCAAGATAGCCTGGAAGAGACCCCCCCCCGAAATGAGACCCCCCTCCCTTTATTACGAAATCTGGAGTACACACAGATCCCAGGATTCCCAATATTTTTCCACATGTTCTGTATTGTCTTCCCCCCCCGCTTCCCATGCTGACCCATCTTTTCTAGGGAATCGACGATGACTCGTGTCTGTGTTCTTCTTCCCCCTGACTTATGATGTTCCAGCCTACTTTAGCCTTGGCCACCAGAAAGAATTTCGAGCACCAAGACAGTGCCGAGACTCGAGGGTTTTCACGTGTCAGTCCCCAGGACGCACTCCTTCGGCACTGTTTCGGCACTTCTATGGGTGCTCGAAATTATTTTTGTGATGCGGTTCTTAAGAATGATGGGAGCAGCATAGCCTGGACCCTGAGAGCCAGGTGATCGTTTTTATTTTCGGCGTTTCGACATTTGGCGGAAAGTGGGGAGGGGGGGTCTGGCTCCGGACCTCTGCTTGGTGCGACTGTTTGCAGCAATGCGGCCGATGGGGGAGGGACCGCACCTGCTCGAAACGTGCGCCAAAAACAGCCAAGATCTACTCCATGAGGGGGGGGAGGGGGGGGGTGCGAGGGTCCGCGCCGATCGGCAAAACACGGAATAAAAAACGACCACTAACGCGTCTCCTCTGCGAGCCCGTTTGCATGAAGAGGCCCTAAGCCACACACATAAACAGACACAAAACCCAGGATGCCCCACATCTATCGATGTTTTCTGGGCTTCGTCTCCCCACCAACTGCCATGTTTTCCCATGTGTTCGTGGGAATCGGCGTTTATGAGTGTCTGTGTTTTCTCCCCCTGCTGATTATAATCATTCGCGGTAGCGCCCGTGATCCCCCCCTCCTCCTTCCCCCCTCCAGGTCGCGTCAGGACCCGCGCCGGCGCCAGGATCGGTCGGCATCGAGCCAGGAAGCTGGGCAGGGATAGCTAGGGGGACTGGAGCTGGAGGGCGGCTCCTCTTTCAAGCGGCACTCTCGCTTGAATGGCAGTGCCATGGGACGCCCGTCTTCCAGAGGGGTGCTTGTCGCAGAGCGTGGAGCGGAATGCCCATGGGCACCCATGAGGCAGGACTTTGCGGCACCGAGCCCGGAAGCTGGGCCAACTCGGAACCTGCGTCAGATCGGGCCGCAGCAGCACCTGGCCATCGCTCGGACGTCCATTCCCTGTGTTTTTTTCGGTTTCGTGCGTGGTTTTTTCGCCGAATGATCAAGGATGCTCCTCGATGATCCTCGCCGAAGAAAAAATGCACACGTCCGAGCGATGCCAAGTGCACGGGAGCGGCAGGGGGGGAGACCTCCTGGCGGGAGGACTTCTCGGGCGGACAACAGAAGCAGCACCAGCGCGCGTGGGCTACAGTCATGCTGAACATCGCTGCTCTTCGCATCCTGGGTGGGCTCTGGTTTTCCCATCTACGGCAGACTGTTTTGCACAGGACACGCGGCAGGACACATGACTCCTCCGCTGGCAATAGCCTCCGAAACCACCTGACACGAGAGTATCCTTGCCCTGGGACTGCAGGGGACACGACGCGCGATACACAGGACACACATATACCTCTGATTTGGCAGGGTCGACCTAGTCATCCGTGCCGAATGTAGCACCTATTCCTGCCCGGCTGCCTCCTCCTCCTCACCAGGCTTCGTGTCACCCCTCCAGGGAGGCCCCGTCAGACCGCAGCAGGGCTTCCGAGTACCACACGATCTGCCAAATTTCGTGCCCCTCCCGCCCTTCCGGGGAGGCCCCGCCAGACCGCGGCAGCGCAACGGAGTACCATGAACGCTTTATTTTCGGCGATGACGGGCGTCATGAGTCTTGGGGGGGGGCGAGGGGGGGTATGACGTAACGCCGCCCCCCCCGCCGTGTGACTCCGGCACCACTGCCGCGCCCGCGCGCACGACGACGACGACGAGCGACGAGCGACGAGCGACCAGCGACGACGACAACGACGACGACGACGACGCGAGCAGCATGTAGGTGGCGATCTGCCCCACACCGCGTGTGTACACCACAATGCTCGCGTGCACCACAGCGCGTGCACACCACACCGCCCGCGTACCCCGCAACAGCCGCGTGCAACGCAGCACCTGTGTACAACACAGTGCTTGCGTGCACCACAAGGCCCGTGTACACGCCCGTGTACAACACAACGATAGTGTACACCGCAGCAATTCTGTGCAACACAGCGCCTGTATACACCACAATGCTTGCGTGCACCGCAGCGCCTGTGCACACCACGGCGACTGTCTACACCACGGCATCCGCGTGCAACGCAGCGCCGGTGTACACTAGCGCCTGTGTGCACAGGACAAGTAGAAGGAGCATGTAGGTGAGGATCTGCTGCGGACAGCCGAACGCCACGCCAGTGGAGTGCTGATAATAGAATGCGACGTTTCTCCCTTTTCCTTCCTCCTCCGCCTCCACCTCCTCCTCCTCCACCTCCTCCTCCTCCTCGTTCTACTCCTCCTGCACCCATCCCCCCTTTCGCGCGGGCCGGCGCTACAGCGCACGTGCGCATCTCTGCGTGCACCGCAGAATGGTTTATTGAATCAGTCCACTTGGTTCTCGGACGGCCAATCTTGCAGAAGCTCCTGGACGCAGATGGGAAGAATTTGGATGATGCGGGCGGACTCGGGAAGGCTCGTAGACTCCAGCGGCGCTCATTTTCCACAAGGATTCCTTTCCAAATCCTATATAAGACAACATTTTCTGTGCAATCTACAGGCGCTCCATTTGTCATATGTAATCCTTCTAAAATGCTATATGCAACCGTGGTGCTCTGTTGCACACGGTTGCTGCGGTGCATACGGGCGCCGTGGTGTACACAGGCGCTGTGGTGCCCGCAGGCATTATGGTGTACACTGGTGCTATGCTAGACACGGCTGATGTGGTGTACGCAGGCGCTGTGGTGTCCACAAGCGCTATGGTGCCCGCAGGCACTGTGACACACACTGGCGCTGTGTTGCACGCGGCTGCTTAGGTGTACGTAGGTGGTGTGGTGTACACAAGTGCCGTGGTGCACGCAGGCACTGTGGTAGACATTGGCGTTGTGGTGCAGATCGCCACCTGCATGCTGCTGCTACCCGTCCTCGGCCATTCCTGGGCATTCCCAAGCGTCACCGGCCCCCTCCACCCCCCAAAATGATTGCCGCCATCGGCCCGGAATAAAAAAAACAGGCTCCAACCGCGTCCGCGCGCACGACGATGACGAGTGACGAGCGACGAGCGACGAGGACGACGACGACGACAACAGCGACGACGACGACGACGACTGCGGACCAGACTCTTATGCGGACACCTATGCGGATCTCGATGGGCACGGCGGCAGTGCCCAGAGCGCACTGGGGGGGAGAGCGTTACGTCATAGGGTGTGGGGGGAGGGGGAGGCGGGGCCATGACGCCCGTCATGCCCCAAACAATTAAGAAACACGCTCCGTCTTCCATCCCCTTGGAGGAGGCCGCACCAGGCCGAGGCAAGGTACTGGAGCATCCCGTGATTTTTCTCCGCTTCCGTGCCCCTGCCACACCTCCAGGGCGGCCGCGTCAGACCGTGGCAGGGCATCGGAACACCCTATTCCTTACCAGGCTTCGTGCCACTCCCACACCTCCAGGGAGGCCCCGCCAGACCGCGGCAGGGTATCGGAGCATCGTGTTCTTTACCAAATGTCGTGCCCTTCCCACCTCTCCAGGGAGGCCCCTGCAGACCGCGGAGGCGTGTCGGAGCACCGTATTCTTTACCAAATGTCGTGTCCTCCCACACCTCAACTGGCCCCGCCTGTGCCGCCTGAGGCCTCCAGGGAGGCCCCCCCCAGACCAATTGCCCTCAGCGGCTCGCAGGGACCCTGCCACGCTGCCCACTGGGGTCCCAGATACCGCCCACAGGAGGTCGGGGTCGGCCAAGAGGGGGGCGTCCAAGAGGGGGGGGGTGCAAATCGTGGCCGGCGGCATGTGCGCGGCCCCGGGGGGGGGGGGGGGGGCAGGGACGCATTGAAATAAGAAGAGGCGCCATGAGATCTGGGGAGATATCATAGCCCCCGCCATGATGTCCACCCCCCCCCCTAGTCGTCACCCACCTCATTGGCCGCCCCCGAAGAGGCCCCACCCGTGCACTGCCGCGGAGGCCCCGAGCGCGCCCACAGAGGCACCCCCCACGTTGCCCTCCCGCGCCGACCGCCCGCGGTGCGCCGCTGGGCTCGCGGGGCGCACGGGAGAAGACTGGGGGACCTGCGGAGACGGGCTGCGGCGCGAAGAGGGGAACGCGAGCGTTCTTTTTTACTCGGCGTTCGACATTGTTTCGACACTGCTTCGACACTTGTACGGGTGCTCAGAATTATTTTGGGGATGCGGTTCGGTCCTTGAGTACGATGGGAGCAGCATAGCCCGGACCCTGAGAGCCAGGTGGGCGTTTTTTATTTTCGGCGTTTCGACATTTGGCGGAAAGGGGGGGAGGGGGGGTCTGGCCCCAGACCTCTGCTCAGTGCGCCTGTTTTGAACCGTGCGTCCTACGGGGGGAGGGACTCAGCCTGGTCGAAGCAGGAGCCCCGAACAGCCAAAATCCACTCCCTGGTGGGGGGGAGAGGGGGGGGTTTGGGGCCCGCGCCGATCGGCAAAATAATGAATCAAACAACGATCACATGGCCACTGGGGTTCAGGCATCTGTCTGAGGTGTGGCCCTTTGCCCGCACCTGCAGGCGTCTTTCAGCCCTCTTTATCCCTACGCAGCCATGGTCTCGGCCAGAGGGAGTACTGCCGACAACACCACCACTCGACAAGAAATACAGCTTTGATGCACGCCGTGCTACGCGTGCGCACAAGACAACAGTCGGGGCATGCATGTGCAGGAGGATGGGGAGAACATACAGAGAAGGTTCACAGAGAACTCATGGGAGGTCTGCGTGGGCACAATTCATGGCTATGCAGCCAGTGGGCGGGGGCCTCCAAGCTGGAGTAAGCCTGTTTGGGCCCACGATGACGCGGGACCAAGCGGGATCAGGCGAAGCTGGACAACTCTCGACCGCGGATCTACCTGCGCCGATGCCGACTTGAACCCTCAGGAGCTGCAAACGAGA
This sequence comes from Prorocentrum cordatum, assembly GCA_963575745.1. Classification (NCBI taxonomy): domain Eukaryota; class Dinophyceae; order Prorocentrales; family Prorocentraceae; genus Prorocentrum; species Prorocentrum cordatum. Next base: position 193,394 of record CAUYUJ010015643.1, read on the forward strand.
GGAGGGTCGAGGGAGGAGGAAGAGGAGGGTCGAGGGAGAAGGAATAGCTGACCGAAGGGGGAGAGGAGGGCCGAGGGAGGAGGGAGAGGCGGGTCGAGGGAGGGGGGGACGAAGAGGATGGTCGAAGAGGACACGCAGGGCGGCCCGCTCCCCTCTCTCGGGGGGGGGGGGGCTGTCGCCTGTGCCGCCGCCGGCGTTGCGGAGCTCGACGACCAGCGACCCGCGCTCGGCAAGCAGCTGCTCGCACTTTCTCTCCTGGAGGGAGGGGGGCGGTCGTCCACGTCGTCGGCGTCGACGTTCTCGTCCTCGCCCTCGTTGTCCGCCTCCTTCCCCATGAGATGACTCCAAGAGGGCCCCAATACGGCCCAGGAGGCGCCCAAGAGGGCCGCAAGAGGAGGAATCCGAACTGACATTGTGAGCCTTTCCCCGAAAGATGGCCCCCGAGCGCGCCAGCAGGGCCCCCCAAAGGCCTCCAAGATGCCCCGATAGGCTCCCGAGATGCCCCGAAAGTGCATTCAAGATGCCGCCGAGAGGCTTCCCAGCGGACCCCGACCGGCCTCAAAGAGGCCTCCTGTCTGCGACCCAAGCCCCAGGTGCGGTGGCGGGATGGGCCGAAGGCAACTAAAGCCGCCGCCCCCTGTGGCTTACTACAGTCGGGCCGCTGAGGAAGGAACCCTTTTCGTTTGGGAGGGGCTCAGTGTTCCCCAATTGTTTTACAGGTTGTCTCAGTGTGTCCTAGGTTTTCCTTAGGTTTTCGATGGGAAGTCGAAGCTTAACTTATGGAAGAAAGGCGCCTCGTTCCTGAGTTGGGGTTCCTTCTGACAGCGATTCGACTGTACAGGGGTGCACGGCGTGCTGACGTTTGGTCACGCTGCTTCCTTATGAATCTTCTCACTGGTGCCCCGGCCGATCGCGCCAGCCACCCGGAAGGAAGGCCAGAAACAAACATTAGCCAAGCGAAAGACCCAACCATAGTACCGCAATTGTGAATATCTTCTTCGGTGACGTCCCCTATGGGGCCACGAAATGCTTTAATGGGTGGGCGAAACGCAGGGAGCAATGCCTGTACTCAGGGAGCAATGGCTGTACTGGGTGGTGGCGGACGCATGCGGGCGGTGCCACTGGGACCTTCCGTGGAGCCCCCTATGGGGCCACGAAGCGCTGTACTGGGTGGGTGAAACGCAGGGAGCAAGGGCTGTGCTGGGTGGTTGCGGACGCATGCGGGCGGTGCCACTGGGACCTTCCGTGGAGCCCCCTATGGGGCCACGAAGCGCTGTACTGGGTGGGCGAAACGCAGAGAGCAAGGGCTGCACTGGGTGGTGGCAAACGCATGCGGGCGGTGCCACTGGGACCTTCCGTGGAGCCCCCTATGGGGCCACGAAGCGCTGTACTGGGTGGGTGAAACGCAGGGAGCAAGGGCTGTACTGGGTTGTGGCGGACACATGCGGGCGGTCCCACTGGAATCTTCCGTGGAGCCCCCTATGGGGCCACGAAGCGATTTAATGGGTGGGTGAAACGCAAGGAGCAAGGGCTGTACTGGGTGGTGGCGGACGCATGCGGGCGGTGCCACTGGGACCTTCCGTGGAGCCCCCTATGGGGCCACGAAGCGCTGTACTGGGTGGGTGAAACGCAGGGAGAAAGGGCTGTACTGGGTTGTGGCGGACGCATGCGGGCGGTGCCACTGGGACCTTTGGTGGAGCCCCCGATGGGGCCACGAAGCGCTGTACTGGGTGGGCGAAACGCAGAGAGCAAGGGCTGTACTGGGTGGTGGCGGACGCATGCGGGCGGTGCCACTGGGACCTTCCGTGGAGCCCCCTATGAGGCCGCGAAACGATTTAATGGGTGGGCGAAACGCAGGGAACAATGGCTGTACGGGGTGGTGGTGGAGAGGAACGCGGGGACCGTCTCTTCAAAACGAGGACCCAACACCACAGGATGGCTGGGAACAAAGAACTCGCCCCCAGGACTGCCAAGACGGGCCCGGATGGCCTCCAGGATGCCTCCAAGACGGCCAAGGCTGCCCAAGATGGTCTCCAAGACGGTCCCAATGGGCCTCCAAGACGGTCGAGATGGCCCCAAGACGGCCCAAGATGTCCCCCAGACGGCCCAAGAGGCACCCAGGACGCCCCAAAAGGGCTCCAAAAGGACCCCCCGGAGGCCCAAATCATTGAACTCCCATTGGTTGCTCAATGGCTTTAGCGTTCTCGCCATTTTGGACGCCCCACGCTCCAAGACGGCATCATAGGCTCCCAAGATCGCCCCCAAACGGCCCAAGAGCACCTTGAGAACGCCGCAAAACGGCCCAAGAGGCCCGAAGAACGCCTCAAGACGGCCCCCGAAGCCCCAGGAGGACCCCAAGAGAGGCCAAGGAGGGGTACAGCCGGACCAAGGACAGAAACAAGTCTTTCAAGAACACGAGACCCTTCGGCCGGCCAAAACACACAGAAATCCAAGGGTACCCTCCCCAGGATGCACAAGAACGTCTAACAGGCACGAAAAACACTATGGTGCCCTCCCTGAACTGGCCTCGATCTTATAACTCGTACCGACACCTCCGAAAACCCACATAACCACAATCCAGTGGCGGAGAGGAGCGGCAACGCAACTGGGCAATCATGCGAGGTCGCGAGGACCGACTTGGAGAAGTGGAACATCACATGCACTTGACGGGCGCCGCGGCAAGAGAAGGTTGAAGAGGGGCGGCTGGGCGGAGCAAAAGAAGAGTAGGCGCCCGCCTGGTGGAAAGGTTCGACCCGCCTGTAGACCTTAGGGTTATGTACCTCCCTGCCATACCTCCCTGCCAGCATACTCCCACCACCGTACCCCAATATGTTAGGTAGAGGCTTTCCGGCTTGCCGACAGTGAGTGCAACATGTGTCAGGTATGTGCGGCGGGCAAAAAGGGTGTGCAGGGGACTGGCATAGGCTGTGCTGGCTTGCCCAAACGAAGAAGCAATTATTGGGTTGCTACCCGCGTTCTTTTCAATTCCTCGGGAGGGGGGCTCTTCACCGTTTCCGGTCCTAGTGGGGGGGTCCCCCGTCACTGTGGCCACCATTGTGGCTTTTGTACTACGCCTAAGGGAGGCCTGCAGGACTGAAGATGTGCAAGAAAAATGCGGCATGAGAGTTGCCAAATGTAAGTAACGAGGCAAAGAGGCGTGACTGGTCTAGACTGAATTGAATCAAAAGAAAAGTATAGGGCAAGCTGTGCAAGTGGAGATGCTGCTGTAATGCAGCAGTCTGCAACTGTGCATTGTGCAAGGCTGGTCCAAAAAAGGCTGGCCTGCGGGCGCAACTCTCTCCGAAACTCCTCCTCCTCCTCCTCCTCCTCCGCATCCCGCTGCTCCCTGTCCTCCTGTGAGCCCTCTTTCATTGGATCGGCGGGAAGACCTGCGAGCTCCAAATGGTCCACGGGGCGCTGCAAGGCACTCCTCGCGTCAGGGTGCCCCTGCGACGCTCGACAGGCTGGCCGCAAGCAGCATCCTCTGATGATGCCGCTCGGACTCGAGAGGCAAAACTGAAGGGGAACTGGGACAAACAAATAAATACACACAAATACAAATATCCCCCATGTGTTCCCATATCTTCTGGGTTTTTGTCTTCCCCCCCACTTCCTATATTTTCCAATATTTTCTTGGGATCGCCGATTAATTATGTCTGTGTGTTTTTTCCCCTCCTGAAAAACGACGAGTCGAAAACAGTCAACAGCAAAACGGACAGGTGGAAAGAGGGGGAACATCAGGGGGGGACCAAGTGAGATCGGCGATGCACAGCCGGAGGATCGGAGATGCCCCCGAGAGCAGATCCGCACGCCCAGAGGCGGGGTGGGCCATCGGGCCCCCATCGGCGCTCAATGGGCGATGGGGCCCCTGAGCCCATCCGCCCTGCACGCCGCCCCTGATCAGGTCCGATCGGCCGTGAAGGGCTGGCAGCCACACACCCCACACACCCCCGTCCTTCTCGTCGCACTTCTGGCGCAGGTACTGCACCTCGTCGCGGTAGCGCTCCATGCGCCCCTCGAACTCCTTCTGCACGGCCTCGACCACGCTCTGCGGCGCGCCCGCCGCGGCCCCGGCGGCCTCCCGGCGCAACGACGCGCGTGGCGGGCCGAGAGGCAGGCAGACGCGCGGTGCTCCGCCAGCGGACCTCCCTGCCCGACCCCACGGGCGGCACAAGGGCAACCCCCTCCGGCTGGCTGGTGCGCGACGACTCCGACACCGCGCACACCGTTCGATCCGAGGTATATGGTTGGGGCGAACTCCGCTGCCCGACGGCCGAGGTCCCTGGCAGGAAGGAGACGGGGAGGAAGCGGGTCCTGGACCCTGGGCGCTTTCCTGGGACTGCCTTGCTCCTCATCCCGGGCCACCTCTGACCGTCCCGAGGCCCCGGAGCCACGAGAAGGAGCCAGAGAGTTCAGCTTCCTTGCCATCATGGCGAAAGGGATCGCTCGTGCCACCGGAAGCGTGGAACGCCACCGCCTGCGTCGCCGCGTCGGTGCGGAACGAACCTGGCCGCATGCACCAACAGCGAGCCTGGCCATATGCCACTCCTGTGCCCAGGGTGGACCTCGCCTGGATCGGTGTCGGTGCCTCATTGGCGCTCCCAGGTGGAATCAGCTGCGCGCGGGCAACTCTGGGAGTGGCTTAATGGGGGGGTCATAAATGGGGGGGTCAGAAACGGTTCCCTTTCGTGCCCCCTTCGGGTCCCTCCAGAGCCCCAGGGGGCTCGTTAGGTACCGTTTGGGTACCTTTTCGGACCACTCGCCATCCCCCCATTTATGACCCCCCCATTACGCAGCGCCCAACAACTCTCGGATCGAGGCCATCCGGAGGCTGACCTCCGGAATATCCGCCTGGGCGCGGGGATCAAGTCTCCACGCCAGCGGCGTTCGGATCGGGCGTGAGAGCCTGTTGCGGTGTACGCCCCGCCCCCAAGTCGGCGGCGAGGCGCCTCATCCCCTCCCCCGTGCGCTCCGCGCACCCACGCTGGCGGATCGAAGGACCGAAAGCCAGAATGCAAGTCGCCCTCAATTCCCTGTAAGACGTGCCCACCTTCTCCTCGGGCCCGTTCGGGCACGCCGTCTCGAAGCGCTTCTCGCGCCGACGCATTCCCTCTCGGCCTCAGCGCCGGCACCGCACAGCACCTCACCGGACATGCCGCCACTGCGCGCGTGTGGGACGAAGCGTCCCAGAACCTCGACGCTGTTATTTTTCTATGACGTTGAGCGTCAGAGGTCTCGACCCGCTCCTGGAGACCAACTGCTCATCCCGCGACGTCGTTTTTTGACCGTCCTGGGGCCCCGCGAGAGCTCCCAGGGGCCGAAGAGATAGTAGAAAACTCCAGTCGCGCGTGCTTCCACCACGCGACGGGGGCCCGAGCGAGAGGCAGCCTGCGGAAGAGGAGGGGGAGGAGGCGCAGGAGGAGGAGGAGGAGGAGGAGGAGGGGAGGGGGAGGAGGAAGAGGAGGGGGAGGAGGGGGAGGAGGAGGAGGAGGAGGGACAGGAGGAGGGCGAGGAGGAGGGTGTCGCGCGTGCGTCTTGTTGTTGCTCGATGGCCCAGGATGGTCCTCGATGGTCCTCGCCGAGAAGAACTGCACACACCCGAGCGATGCCAAGGGCCCCCAGACAGCAGCCCGGAGGCCTCTCCCCAGGGGCCCGCGCTCCGCCCGTGGCGCCGTTCCTGCCCGAGCCGCTCCCATGCTGCACGGCTCCGGGCCCCCGGCGAGGCGGGGGCGAGGAGGAGGAGGAGGAGGAGGAGGAGGAGGAGGTGGGGGCGGCCGAGAATCCCAAAGATCCGGCGTCGTGACTTTTGTCCATACGGGGTCCCGGGGAGTCTCGACCCATCGTGCCGCACCGGCGATGCAGCGGCGATGCACCGGCGATGCACCGGCGACGCACCGTCGACGTCGGCGGTGCATCGGCGACGTCGACGCGAAGCAAATCGGGCTCCGCATCGAGCGGCATCGACGATGCATCGGTGATGCGGCGCGCTCTTCCGACCCCATCTACTCCGACCCCCTCTAGGAGGCCTAAAATCCCAGAGATCCGACGTCGTGATTTTTTCAATAAGGGGTCCCTGGAAGTCTCGACCCCTTCCCCAGGACCGGCTTTTCATCCTGCGTCGCTGTTTGACGGTCCCGGGGCCCGGCGAGGGCCACACAGAGGCCTAACATCGAGAGACATCTCCGTCGTGATCTCTTCCATGCGTCGACAAGCCTAGAGCTTCATCAGAGTCGCAGGCGCTGGCAGGACCGGAAGGACCCCCCTCCTGTGCGCGCGCGGCAGGACCGGAAGGACGGCATCCGCAGCCCGACTGCCAGGGCGGCCAGGCCGAGCAGGCCGGCAGCCAAGGCCCGCAGGGCGGAGGTCTGGGGAATCATCGCCCCCCTCTTTGCCGCCCCCGACCGGCGAGAGCCCCTGCAGGGCCCCCAGGGCCTCGCGATCGACGGAGCGCTCGCCCCCCCAGGCATGGAAGCCCCAGGGGCCTTCGTGGGCTGTGGCGCCCGTGCCCGCTCCCGCTCGCGGGCGAGCTCCTCCTCAAGGCGGCCGAGCTCCTCCCGCGCCGCCTTCAGCTCCGAGCGGTACATGTCAGTCTCCTGGCTCGGGGCCAGGAGCACTCGGCACCGACTCCCAGACGCGATCGCGTCGCGAGAGAATCCGGGACGGGAGGCTTTGGGCTGCTTTCGGCCTCTATCGGGGGGCCCTCGCCGGGCCTCGGGGCCGTCAAAAAACGACTCGGGACGAAAAACCGGTCCCGGGGAATGGGTCGAAACCTGTGGGGTCCCCTGACTCCGGATCCGCCCTACTTTGAGAAATTCGTAAGTAGGGCTTGGAATTCCTGCCTTACTTTTCAACCCCCGCTGATGCCAATTTCCGCCCTACTTTTCTGTTGTTGTTTCCGCCCTACTTCTGTGGATTTTCGCCCCATTTTATGTTGGGTGCAGAAATTTCCGCCCTACTGTTTCGGCTCATTATAGGTGGATTTCCGATGCAATTTTAAGTTGAAACAAAAACTAAAGTAGGGCGGATCTGGAGTCAGGGCCGACGTCATGAGAAACTCATGACGTCGGGGGTCTGGGGGGGCAGGACCAGTCGGCATCGCTTCGGGGAGTCGGGTCGGACTGAAACGTGTTTGTGTGTGTGTGTGTGTGTGTCGAATCGGTTCGGCCGCCTCCTCTGCTTCTCCCCCTCGCTCCTGCGTGGTGGCGCAGTGCGCTACAGCGGTGCCGAGATGGGGGGCGGAACCGCGTGCGAACGCAGCCACTGGGGCCTTCGGTGGAGCTTCCTGTAGGGCCCACGAAACGTGTGAGGGGTGTGCTGAGATGGGGGGAGGGCCGCATGCGCACGCAGTCCTTGGGGCCTTCGGTGGAGCTTCCCATGGGGGCACGAAACGTGTGCGAGGTGCGCCGAAATTAACATGCGAAGAGCAGAAGCAGGGATGGAAGGATGCAGGGGGAGGAGAGGAGAGGAGGAGGAAGGACGCGGGACGCTTTCTCTTCAAAACGAAGACCCAACACCACAGGACGGCTGGGAAATACAGCGCCGTGGGCAATCACATATGGAGCTCTACACCCCATCTGTCTGCGGCACTCTTCGAGCCGAACCAGGTCTGAGGGTCCCGATGCACGCCATCGCTCGGACGTCCATTCCCTATTCGTGCGTGTCTTTCACAAGATGACCCGACATGCTCCTCGATGGCCCTCGCCGAACATTGCACACGTCCGAGCGAAGCCAAGGATGGCCCCACTCCAGGAAGAGCTGCGACTCCAAGATCTCGGGTGCCCCTCTCCTCCGTCGCTGTGCTGTCTTGCGACGTGGGCTCCCTGGCATCTGCACAGCTTCCCAAGGCTGGTCGCCAATGCTTCTCTTCCCGCGCCGCTCGCATCTGAAGGGAGCTCTCGCGACGAGCCGGAAGGCCCCCGGCAGAGCGGCTGGCGGGCTCCACCACCTCTTCCAGGAGCTGCTGACCCGGGTCAGTCAGTCGGGGGCGGCCAAGAGGGGGGCGTCCAAGAGGGGGGGTGGGGGTGGCGCAAATCAGGGCCGGCGGCATGTGCGCGGCCCCGAGGGCGGGGGCAGGAACGTCGTGAAAGAAAAAGAAGAGGCGCCATGAAATCTGAGGAAGTATCGTGGCCCGCACCATGATCTCCCCCCACCCCTAGTCATCACCCCCCTCCTTGCCGACCCCGAGACCCTGCCAGATCCTGCAGGCTCCTGCGCCCCAGCCTGGGTCAGTGCACCCCTGGCTCTGCAGGATCCTGCCAGATCCAGCGCTGCGGACTGACCCCCGCTTGCATCAGGTCGGGCGTGCCCCCCTGCAGGCGGGTTAAGAAATACCCCCAAGAATGCCTCAAAATCGTTCATCGCCCCTGGACTGTTTTTGGACTATTTTTGAATATCCGCCCTGTAGATGGGCAGGCCCGACTTAACGCCTGCATCGACCCGCGTCTCTTGGGTTGTGGATGCCATGGCAATGGACACTCTAACAATCCGACCATTGAATGAAAGATGTGTTTAACGTGTGTACTTAGAACATGGTCTAAACATGTTTCAGACATGTGTTTAACATAGCTAAAACATATCTGAAACATCTCTTAGACATCTGGCAACTAGTTGGCAGCATGCTTCCCAGAGATCCGATGCCGTTTTTTTCAATACGGGGTCCCAAGAAGTCTCGACCCATTCCCCAGGACCGGCTTTTCATCCTGCGTCGTTTTCTGACGGTCCCGGGGCCCGGCGAGGGCCGCCAGAGGCCGAACATCGGGAAAAACCTCCGTCTTCTGTTTTTCAATGCGTCGGAGGTCTGGGTTCCTCTCCGTGGATCGTCCTCCACAGCTCTTGGGGCTCGACCTCTGCCGTCGCCAGCTCGGCCAGGGGGGGGGCGCTCGGAGGCGAGGAGGAGGAGGAGGAGGAGGAGGAGGAGGAGGAGGGGGGAGGAGGAGGAGGAGGAGGAGGAGGAGAGGCGGAGGAGGAGGAGGAGGAGGAGGAGGAGGAGAGGAGGAGGAGGCAAGGAGGAGGAGCGAGGAGGAGGAGGAGGAGGAGGAGGAGGAGGAGAATGAGATGAGGAGGCGGAGGAGGAGGAGGAGAGAGGAGGAGGAGGAAGGAGGAGAAGGAAGAGAAGGAGGAGGAGGAGGAGGAGGAGGAGGAGGAGGAGGAGGAGGAGGAGGAGGAGGGGGAGGATGAGGTAGAGGATGAGGATGAGGATGAGGAGGAGGAGGAGGGAGGAGGAGGAGGAGGAGGAGGAGGAGGAGAAGAGGAGGAGGAGAGGAGGAGGAGAGGAGGAGGAGGAGAAGGAGGAGAAGAGAAAGAGGTAGGAGAGGAGGAGGAGGCGGAGGAGGAGGAGGAGGAGGAGGAGGAGGAGAGGAGGAGGGAGGAGGAGGAGGAGGAGGACGGGGGGGGAGGAGAGGAGGAGGAGGAGGAGGAGGGTGGCGAGGAGAGGAGGAAGAGAAGGAGGAGGAGGAGGAGGGAGGAGGAGGAGGAGGAGGAGAGGAGACGGAGGAGGAGGAGGAGGAGGAGGAGGTGGAGAATGAGGAGGAGAGGAGGAGGAGGAGGAGGAGGTAGGAGGGGGGGGGAGGAGGAGGAGGAGGAGGAGGAGGAGGAGGAGGAGGAGGAGGAGGAGGAGGAGGAGGAGGGGAGAAAGAGGAGGAGGAGGAGGGAGGAAGGAGGAGAGGAGGGAGGAGGAGGAGGAGGAGGAGGAGGAGGAGGAGTGAGGAGGAGATGGAGGAGAGAAGAGGCACGGCCCCCGTCCCGCGCGGGGGCCCGCACGGACGCCCCCCGGCGGGCGAGCGCGCGGCGCCCGCGGGGCGCGCGAGGCCCGCTCCGCCCCGTGCTTCCGCAGGGGCTCCCGACGGCCGCTCGGACTCGGGCGCTCGGGGGACTGCTGCGGTTGCTCCTCCCCCACGTCTCCCTTCTCCCCTCCCCGTCTCCTCCTCTCCCCTCCTCATCCCTCCTCATCCCTCCCCCTCCTCCTCCTCCCGACTCATCCTCCTACTCCTCCCCTCCGCCTCCACGTCCTCCTCCTCTCTTCGTCCTCCGCCGTCTCCTCCTCCCGTCTCTCCTCCTACTCTTGCTCCTCTCTTGGCTCCTCCTCATTGCTCTCCTCCGTCTCCTCTGCCTCTTCATCTCCTCCTCCTCCTCCTCCTCCTCCTCCTCCTCCTCCTCCTTCCCCTCCTCCTCCTCCTCCTCCTCCTCCTCCTCCTACGTCTCCTCGTCCTCCGTCTCCTACTCCGTATCCACCTTCCCTCCTCCGTCTCCTACTCCGTGCCCTCCTTTGTCTCCTCTGCAGAAGATGTGAGGGCCCCGCGCAGTTATACGTTGAGGGCAGTCGTCGGACATCTTGTGTGGAGGGAAGGCTATGGCTAGGCTTGTTTTCTGCACGTGTGGATTATCATAGACTCAGAGCCGCGTACGGGGCAGTTTAGGTCACCCAGCACTTAGATGGGAGCCTTGGGGTCCCTCAAGAACGAGCTGGACGCGCGGCGCGAAAGAATACCCCGATTCCCCCCTTCGCCCCCCGGACGAGGCCGACGATGAGAGCGATGAGGGAGACACCGCACATGGGCCCCGAACAGATAAAGTCTGAGGATCGGGCAGGATCGCCGATGCATCGGCGACGGCAGGATGGAGAAGATCGTGCCCCAGATCGCGCCATATCGCCAACGCATCGGCGATGCGGCGCGATCCTCCGAGAGAAGAACGTGCTCCAGATCGCGCCACATCTCCGATGCGGCGCGATCCTCTGAGCCCATCGGCTCTGGCCGGATTTGGGAGGCCTGGAGATGACGATGATGAGCGCAAATCTTTCTCAACGATCCAAGCAATCCAAGGCGCCGAAGGCGCCGAAGGATCGACACCGCGAGCCCAGCGGGTTGGGAAGCCAGCCCCTCAGCCCCGCCAAAGCCTGCCGCCAACCACCCGCTCACCCACCCACCCATCCACTCCTCCTCATCATCATCATTCTCCCTCTTTCTCATCCTCCCCGTCTTCCGCCCTCCTCCTCCTCCTCCTCCTCCTCCTCCTCTATCCCTCTTCCTTCTAGAGAACCCCCCCTTTCGCAGCAGCAGGCGCGTCCGCAGGGCAGGCCTGGGCGTTTCGCTGGAGACGTCCCGACAAGTTGCGATCCTCCAGCTATCAAACAGCTCCAACGGTTTTGCTACAGAGATGGAGGGCCAGAACATTCCAAGGTGCAGCTCTCACCTGTGGGTCGCGCACACGCGCACATTCGCTCTCAACATTCCTGACTGTCACCAGGATGCAGGGCAGGTCTGTTTCAAAATGCGGCTTTCGCCTTGGAGCCTCGCACATCCGTTTTGCAGCGATTCCAACAATTACAAGAACGGCGGGCCGATCGCTAAACAAAATGCGGATCTCGCTCGAGACATCCTCAAACTCCACGACATGCAGTTCCAACATGTGCAAGTGATACACGGACGGGAAACAACTCATTTTCTGAACGGGGCTGGCGCTTGAGACTGCCGCACTCTTCGTGACTAGTGCTCTGACGTTGTGCACCTCTTACACAGCTGGGAGGCCAGATCCCTCTCGCAGCGGGGGTAGTTATGGCCGGGCGTGCTCCTGGGCAGTCTCATCCTTTCTTTGCGTTTCGCTCAACTCGACAGATGGACGGTGAACCCTTTACGAACGGGCTGAGTGGCAGGCCCACTGTGCACTCGTTACTTAAGGGGGGGCGCTACGCGCCCTGGAGTGGGGAGGAACACCTGCAGGGACTTGCGAAGAACGGATTTGTGACTTGGGACGGGAGGGTGTGATGCATCATCGTTGACGTATCCTAGGTTTACTCGGGCTCTTCTCCTCCTCCTCTTCCCCCCCCTCTCTCTCCTGCTCCGCCTCCTCCTCCTCCTCCTCCCTCCTTCTCATCCTCCGCCTCCTCCTCCTCCTCCTCCTCCTCCTCCTCCTCCTCCTCCTCGTGCGTCTCATTATTTCTCTCCCTCCTCCTCCAACTTCTCCTCCCCTCTTCCTTGACATATCCTTCTCGTCCTCCTCCTTCTCCTTCTTCCTCTCCCTCTTTCTATTTCTCCTCCTCCTTCTCCCTCTCCTCCTTCCTCTCTCGCTCCTCCTCCCGTCCCTCCTCCTCCTCCTCCTCCTTCTCCTCCTCCTCCTCCTCCTCCTCCTCCTCCTCCTCCTCCTCCTCCTCCTCCTCCCCTTGGTACCACCAGCTCAGCTCGCCGAGGCCCCCTGCAAGGGAGCCCCGAGAGGCCAGCGGCGCCCCCGCGCGCGAGCAGGCAGCGCCTGCGGCCCCGCGCCCGGGCCCAGCGAGGGGCGAAGCACCCGCGATCTCGGGGCGGACGAAGGTCGGCGACGAGCCCGAAGGTTATGCTGTTCCCATAGTACTTAATGCGGGATGACGGTTAATAAAACAAATGAGAGAGAACGATTAAACAAAAAAAAAATCTGCCATGTCTGCATAATTTTCGGACTGGAAGAGAACGATAAAGCAATCATTTTCCAGTCCGCGGCCGGTATTTTCTAATCGTCATCCCGGGCGCCGCCGTTCGTACTTCGGGGATGGACAGACCCCCCCTTAGCAAAACGTGGTTTAGTGAAAACGACCTGAGGCCCAAACCTGGCGGGCGCAGGCCTGGAAAGTAACGGCCGCGGCGCCCTCTCGAGAACCGAAAACGGACAATTCACGAATCGACGTGTCACTGTTGGGGGTTCTGTCCACCCCCGAAAGGACCACATCCCAGAAATAATTTCGAGCACCCGGGAAGGTGCCGAAAGAGTGCCGAAGCAGTGTCGGACGAGTGCCTCCCAGGGCCCGACACGTGAAAAACCTGGAGTTTTGGGGTACTTTTCTGGTGCTCGAAACTCTTTCGGGTGGTCCAGGCTAAAGTAGGTTGGAACATCATCATAACCCGAGGGGGGAGGTGAGAAGGAGAAGGCCTTCTCGGGAGGCGGCGGGGCTTCCCTCGGGTCGACCCACAAAAGGGGGTCCAGCGACAAGGGGGTGGGGCAATAGATTTGGTGCAACAGATTGTGGGGCTGCAGTACACCTGGGGCTTGCGATACATTCCGGGGCGCAAGGGTATTGCTGGATGTTCGTGTGCAATACACTACTTGCAAAACAATGCAATACAACTCTCCTGCGCAGTCCATTTACAATACAATTGCCCCAAATCTATTGCACCATCCCCTTTCAGCTGGACCCCATTTTGGGTGTGCTTGATTCTCAGAAGCCCTCTGGCCATCTGAAAAGTTTTCTGTGACTCCGGGGACGGCTCAGAGAACTTCTCAGGAGGCCAGGAAAACTTCCGAGCCTTCTTGAGGAGGCCCGCCCTTTCTCGCTTCCCCCCCGGGCTCGCCGATGAGAAAGGGGAGGCCACCGAATGGGGCCCGAAGAGATCGGGTCCCAGATCTCTAATGAGCGTTTGTTTATTCGGCGTTTCGACATTGGGCCGAAAGTAGGGGGGGGTCTGGCTCCGGACCTCTGCTTGGTGCGACTGTCTGCAGCACTGGGTCCTAGGAGGGGAGACTCCACCTGCTCGAAACAGGCGCCCAAAACAGCCAAGATCTACTCCAAGGGGGGGGGAAGGGTGCGAGGGTCCGCGCCGATCGGCAAAACACTGAATAAAACAAGGATCACTAGGGCGTCTCCTCTGCGAGCCCGTTTGCATGAAGAGGCCCTGAGCCACACACATACACAGACACAAGACCGAAGATGCCCCATATCTATCGACGTTCTCTGGGTTTCGTCTGCGCCGTGGGGGGGGGAGGAGTCCGGGAGGAGGAGGGCTTTGGGGGCCCGCGCCGATCGGCAAAGCAGTGCATAAGAAGCACGATCACCTGTCGGGTCGGGAGCGGCCAAGAGGGGGGTGTCCAAGAGGGGGGGGGGCGCAAATCGTGGCCGGCGGCATGTGCGCGGCGGCCCAGCGGGGGGGTCAGGGACGCAATTAATGGAATGAGAGGAGGTGCCATGAAATCTGAGGAAATGTCATGGCCCCCGCCATCCCCCCCCTCTTTCCCGCCCCCGATCGGGGGGGGAGGGGGCTGCCTCGGCCCCGGCGCTTCTCGCGTCGACCCCCGGGCCTCCGGGGCCCGTGCCCGGGCCCCCCCCCCCGCGTGGCCGCCATGCTGTCATGGGGTGCCCGGGGCGCGGTGCTGCCCCGGGGGGCGCGGCCAAGGCCTCCTGGCCCGACGGGGGCACGCAAGAGCGGGGGCCCCAGACTTACGTCGGGCGTGTCCCCCCACAGGGGGATTTTCGACGAAAACATAAGAATACCCCCAAAATACTCGAAAAAGGTCAAACAATAATCCAAGAATACTGCCCAGACTATGTTTGGAGTTTTTTTTTTTTTGTTTACTATTTTGGGGGTATTTTTGACTTCTCGTCAAAAATCCCCCTGTAGGGGGACAGGCCCGACGTAACCCCAGACCCCCTCGAGGCATGAAGAGAGCACGGCGGGAGGCTCTTCGCGATGTTCGGCCTCTGCAGGGGCCCTTGCCGGGCCTCGGGGCCGTCCACAAAACGACTCGGGACGAAACAGCGGTCCTGGGGAACAGGTCGATCGACCTGCTCCCCAGGACCGGCTTCTCATTCTCATTGAAGACGGCGCCATCTACATCGAGGACGATCTCGTTGACTAATGGGACGATCTGAACATCTACTTGGTTGCTGGGTCCGAGGTCGATTCTGATTTCGGTTCCCGAGGTTGAAGGGGAACTGGGACACACAAATAAATAGATACAAATAACCAGATTCCCCATATTTTCAAATATTTTCTGGGTTTTTGTCTTCCCCCCACCTCCCATATTTTCCAATATTTTCTAGGGAATCGACGATTAATTGTGTCTGTGTGTTTCTTTCCCTCCTGAGAGGCCTCGATCGCGGTCGAGACCTCGGGGGGCCGACGTGTTGAGCAACTCCCGGCGTCGGGGGTCCGGGGCCCTCCCGCCGGCCCGCCCTGCCTCCCCCGAGGACGGGAGCAGGGGGAGGAGGGGGAGGAGGGGGAGGAGGAGGGGGAGGGGGAGGCGGCGCAGGAAGGCGAGGACGCGGCGCAGGAGGAGGAGGAGGGCGCGCGGAGCTCGAGGCCGCGATGGCGGAGCCCTGGCGGTGACAGCGCGGGCGGCCCTCGGCGTGGGGCCCTCCCGCCCTCCCTCCCCCTCGACGGGGCCGAGCGGGGGGCCCGACGCACGCGCGGGGTCAGGGGGACGCGCCAGGGGGACGCGTCGAGATAGGGAGGACGCGGGGGGCCGCGAGGTCCAGGGACCCAGACCTCCAACGCATTGAAACCATCACAACGGAGATGTGCTTCTCGACGGGGGGTGGTGACTCCCCAAACCTGCGACGCGTTGAGAAATCAAGACGGAGAGGGTGCTTCTCGATTTTGGGCCTCTATATATAGCGGCCCTCGCCGGGCCCCAGGACTGTCCAAAAACGACCGAGGATGAGAAACCGGTCCTGGGGAATGGGTCCAGACTTCCGGGGACCCCGCATGGGAAAAATCACGACATCGGATCTCTGGGGAGACGTCACGGGCTGGCCACGATGTCCCAACACCCCCCGTCATCACCCGCCTCTTGGCCGCCCCCGACAAGTGGGGCCAGAGCAGATGGGGTCGGAGGATCGCGCCGCATATCGCTGATGGAGCCGCGACGCGTCGACGACACCAGGACGGAGGAAATCGGGTTCCAAATCCACCCGCATCGCAGATGCGTCGCAAACGCATCGCCGATGCGGCGCGATCCTTCGAATCCATCTGTCTCGACCCCGTTGAGGTGTTCTGGAGAACGAGGGGGGTGACAAGCCCTGGCATCTGGGCGTCGCAATTTTTCCACACTGGGCGTTCTTGCCCGGACTCGGGCCTCGGGGCCCAAGCAGATCGATCTGGCCCGAGATATGGTGCATAAAGATCTGATCCAGCGCTCCGGTCGTGACTTTGTCACGATGTTGTATGTTTTCTCTGCGTCGGATCTCAGGGAGCTTCATGCAGCTGGTTACCCCCCCTCCCCACCCCACGCCTGCATCCCAGCGCCGTGGGCGGCCATTCGATCGAGGGAAAGGCCCGGCGGCGGGGACGAAACCAGGTACATGCCACAGATTCTGTACCCCCCCAACTTCCCCATCCCCCCCCTTCGTCCGGTCCGAATCTCACTAAACGGCCATGCGATCTGGGTTCAAAAACTTGTCAGGGAAAACGACACAATCAGAAACTGCTGGATACGCTCTGACTTGAAACAGGCGAGCGGCAATAGACCGACGTGGGTCTCGTGATGGTTGCTCAGATATGTACAGCCGAACTCTGGCGCGCGAGTTCTTCCTCCGGCACCTCCTCCTCCGCCTAAGCAGTGTACATCGTCCCCAACCCCCATGCAAGTGGTATAGGTAATCGATTATCCGTGCATAACCGAATTCTGGGAAGCGGGCCGAAGATGCGCGCGGGGCACGAGGTTGGAAAAGCAGCTCGCTGCAATGACACTCGCACGACGAGCGCGCCTTCTGCAAAATGAGCCGATGGAATGCGGGAAGCGCTTAAGCAACACACATGTCCCTCGTTTCTGACAACAAACAGCCGCAGCAACCCGACGTGGGCCATGATTGATGGCTGCTTAATTATGCATCGCCGATGTTCTGCGAGCACGCGTGACGAAAGAAGCTCAAAAAGCGCTCAGCGCGTGTTACGACGGAGTGTAATAAAATTCGCACGCAGCGGAACGCTGGCGCGTGGGCAGGGGGAACTCGCACGACGAGCTGCAGGACGAAAGACACGGGTCACCTCGCCGGGCCAATGCCAGCCCGCCGCGCCGCCTTGCCGCCTCTTCGGGCCTGCCCCCCTCCACGACTCAGGCCTCGTGCAGCTCCCAGTGCCCCTCTGGGATCGACTGGCACCTCGCCCTCAGGCCCCACGCGCCGCCCGCGGCGGCCTTGTACGAGAGGTCGTCCTCGAAGTCGTCATCGGCCCACGACAGCGTCCGCTCGGTGCCCTGCCGCGACATCGAGGCGGCCGTGCTCACGTCGCTGTCCAGGCGCCCGCGCCCGCAAGGCTTCGAGTCCGGCGGCAGCGCATCCTGGCGGAGGGGCCCCGCGCCGCCAGGCTCCTCCTGCTCGTCCGGGGCCTCCGCTGCGAGCAGGCTCAGCTCCCTGCGCCAGGACACCCCTGTCGCGGCCCTGGTGACGTTGTCGTAGTGCCTCTCGAGGGACCTCTGCGCATCCGCCTCCATGACCTTGGCGTTCAGGCCCCTGGACCAGGCAGCCGGCACGATCGTGATGGCGTCGCAGTGCTTCTCGAAGGACGCCAAAAAATGCGCGTCCGTCGCCTTCTTGTTGAGGTCCTTGGACCACGCTCCCGAGCAACTCCTTGTGACAGTATCGTGCTGGGCTTCAGCCAGCGTCTTGCCTGCGATGTCGATCGGAGCTGCATTTAGAACCCTGCACCACGAGGCCCCCGCGGAGGCTGCTGTGATGGCGTCGTAATGCTTCTGGATGGGTTCCATCGCGCCCGCGGCCTCTATCTGAGCAAGTGCGCTTGCATTGACACCCCTGGACCACGTCGTGGGGGTGGCAGGCACTGCGGTGATCGCATCGTAGTGCTTCCATATGCACCGCGCAGCACGGTCCTCCTCCATCTCCGGGCCCTTCAGGTGCAACTCGCGAAGCCACATCCCCGCCTGGCCATCACAGGTCGAGGCGCCCACGGCCCGCAGGGCCTTCACGTTCAACTCCCGCGACCACGTCGACCCTGGAGGCGCTCTGGTGACCGCGTCGAAGTGCCCCTCCACAGTCTCGGTCGCGACCGCCTCCAACGCCTTCGCGTTCAAGTTCCTCGACCAGGTGCTGGGGCACGAGCTCGTGGCGGCGTCGTAGTGCCGCGTGATGGGGTCATCGAGCTCGGCCGCCCTCGAATTGAGCTCCCTCGACCACACTGCGCCCGGCGGAACAGCGGTGATCGCGTCGCAGTACTGCGCGAACTCGCCCTCGCCCAGGAGCTGGAGGCCGTGCGCGTTGAGCCCGCGAGACCAGCCGGCGCCAAGCTCCCGTGCACGCGACGCGTTGCGGTGCTCTTCGGCGACCTCGTCCACACCCTTCTGGCACGCCCATGGTCAAGGTGCCCAAAGCCACATAGATAAATACACACAAATACCAAGATTCCCTATATTTTCCAATAGTTTCCGGGTTTTCGTCTTCCCCCCCACTTCCCATATTTTCCCATATCTTCCTGGGAGTCGTCGATGAATCCCACCAGCCCTCTGGGCGTCGGTGGTTTAGGGCGTTTCCTCTTCCACCCATCCTTCTTCCCCTTCGGGGAGGGGCTTACCCCTCCCCCTACCCACTCCCCATGGACCTGGAGGGGGGGGCCGCGAGGTGTCAGAGCGTCCAAAACGGCCTCGGCGAGGAAGCCAAAATCATGGATTCTACTACGGTTTTGGCCCCATTTTGGCCTCCTGGGGGGGCGAGGCTGATTAATGCTCCGCACTTCTTTGATAGACCTCCTCCAAGATGGCCCCAAGAAGCGCACAGGAGGCCCCAGAAGGTCCCAAGATGGCCCCGAGAGGCGCCCAAGAGGCCCCCAGGAGGCCCCCAAGAGACCCCCAAGAGGCCCCAAGAGACCCCCCAGAGGCACTCAAGATGCTCCAAGAGGCCTCGGCGAGAATGCCAAAACTGCCTCGGCGAGGAGGCCAAACTCATTGGTTTTACTGTGGTTTTGGTTCCATTTTGGCGTCCTGGGGGGGGGACGCTAATTAATGCTCCACTCTTGTTTCATCGATCTCTTTAAGATGGCCCCAAGAAGCGCCAAGGAGGTCCCAAGAGGTCCCAGGATGGCCCCAAGATGGCCCCAAGAGGCCCCTAAGAGGCCCCCAGGAGGCCCCCAAGAGACCCCCAAGAGGCCCCAAGAGACACCCCAGAGGCACACAAGATGCTCCAAGAGGCCTCGGCGAGAATGCCAAAACGGCAACGGCGAGGAAGCCACAATCATTGGTTTTACTAGGGTTTGGGCCCCATTTTGGCCTCCTGGGGGACGACGCTAATTAATACCCCCCTCTTGTTTGATCGATCTCCTCCAAGATGCCCCCAAGAAGCGCCCAGGAGGCCCCAAGAGGTCCCAAGATAGCCCCAAGTTGGCCCCAAGAGGCCCCCAGGCGGCCCCCAAGAGGCCCCAAGAGACCCCCCAGAGGTACCCAAGATGCTCCAAGAGGCCTCGGCGAGAATGCCAAATCATTGATTTCACGAAGGTTTTAGCCACATGTTGGCCTCTTGGGGGGGGGAGCACTGATTAAGATGACTCCAAGAGCGCCTGGGAGAGCCCAAGATAACCTCCAAGATGGCTCCAGATAACCCAAGATGTCTCATAGTGGCTTCCTCTGTGTGCTGCCCACTTCCCTGATCCAGGCAATTCCTCTGGGCATCGTTTCTGGATGGGCTGGTGGGGATTCTTTTTTGTCAGCGGCCGCAGGCGAGCGCGCCAGCGGCGAGTCCAGTCAGAGCGGGGCGCGCAAAGACGAATTAACCTAAAGCGGTGGGCCGGGCCTCTCTGGTGGGGATTCGCGAAGCGTCAACAATTGTGTCTGTGTCCTTTCTTCCCCTCCTGACAGAGCGGGTACGGAGAGAAAAAGTTGGCACGATACCCAGCAGCAGACTCCGTCGAAACCCGGCAGCGGTCGCTGCTGGGCAGGCGACCTTCGCCCCAAATGGACACAGGGTCCGCGGCGGCACTTGGCGGCGAGCGAGGGGGTGAAGTGAGAAGGAGAAGGCCTTCCCAGAAGGCGGCAGGACTTCTCAGAAGCCCTCGCGCCTTCTGAGAATTTTTTTCTGCTTTCGGGGAAGGCTTAGAACATTTCTCAGACGGCCGGGGGACTTCCGAGCCTTCTGAGAAGGTCCGTCCCTCAGCGCTGAACCTAACCCGTGTGTTTCGTTTTCGCTTTGTTTCCGTCTTCCCTCGCTTTTGTCTCGAACCCGCCTTTATTTATACCGCAAAACGAAGGCGAAACGCAAACGGCCCACGAAACCGCCAACAAGAACTGCTTAGGTCCAGCCCTGCCGCCCCTTCTCGCTTCCCCCCCTCGCTCGCCGCCGGGGCACGCGCGGCGGGCCCACTCGGGGGGGGTGATCAGCGTCCCCAGACCCCCGACGTTGTGAATTTTTCATGACGTCGACCCCCAGCTGTCTGGACCCATTCCCAGGGACCGGTTTTTCGTCCTGAGTCGTTTTTTGACGGTCCCGAGGGCCGGTAAGTGCCCCCAGAGGCCAAAAATATTGAAAAACCTCCCGTCGTGATTTTTTCATAACTCGAGGGGGTCTGGGGGGGGGGATCAGCGTCGACAGCTTGACTCGGTGCTGCATCGCCGATCCATCGGCGGCCACATGTGCCCCCGACGACGGCGACACCGCAGGCGCTCCCAGGCAAACCGGGCCCCCTACCGGCGACGAGTGGGCGCTCTGGGGGGGGGTCGATGCGTTCCCCCCCCCGAGCCCATCCCCCCCCCCAACTGTAGATGGCAGAAACGCCACCCCGATAAGAACCCCCCCGACGCGCGAGGCCGTTTCGCCAGCGCAGCCAAATTGAAGGAATCACACGGGGCAGGGCTGTGTAGTTAAAAAGCCTAGGGCCGTTTAGTATAAACGCCAATTGTCCGGTCCGGGTGGTTTTCTCCTCCCTTGAAACTGGGAGCACGAACCTCTGCCGATGCCACCCCAGACATGCGACGTCCTGATTTTTTCAGGACGGCGTCCCCGGAAGTCCCGGCCCTTTCCCCGGGGCCGGTTTTTCGTCCAGAGTCGTTTTTTGACGGTCCCGAGACCCGGCGAGGGCCCCCCGAGGCAGAAAATAGCCAAAACCTCCCGTCCTGATGTTTTTACGACGCGATCATGTCTGGCACTGCTCCACGGAATCTCTCCTGGGGCGCGCTATACATGACCGGGGCTCCGCGGGGCTCTCACCGGGCAGGGCAGCGGCATCGGTGCCCTCTCCTCCCCTGCCCGGCGATGCCCCTGACAAGAGACCCTGGGGGCCAGAAGCAGCATTAGGTCGGGCATGTCCCCCTAGAGGCGTATTTCGGGCGAGCAAGAAGAAATAGTCAAACAATACCCCCCAGACGGTCAAACATAGTCGAACAGATCGTCCCCAAACTAGTTTTTTTGACTATTTTTGACGATTCCCCCTGTAGAGGGACAGGCCCGACTGGAAAGTAGCAGCACGAGACCCTTCCGCCGTGGCTTTCGCACGTGCCGCGGGCCTGCCCCCTCGAGGCGGGCGAGCACAGCCACGAGCGAAGCCAGCGGGTGGCGGCGGAGGCGGTGGGCCTCGGCTCGGCCTCTGAGCATCGTTTGGCCGAGCCGCAGCATCACTGGCGCGGACTTGGCCCCTCGGTCCGCCCCGGGTCCTCATCCCGGAGCAGTTCCCCCTCTCCCCTAACCCGCCCCGGGTCTCAATCCAGGGGCCGCCCGAACCCGGGGTCTAACCCCCGGGCCACCCGGGGTCTGACCCCTTGGCCGCCCGGTTGCGTCCGAGGCCTCGTCCCCGGGCCGAGCTGGCCAACTGGTTCCCCCCCCCCCAGGTGGCGATGCAGCTGCAGGCACACCGCGGCTGAGCTTGCAGAGTGGGACGCTCGGAGGCCACTCGCTGGATACGCGTGAGTGGAGGACCACCGTCCGTGGCTGGCCACAGAGGGGCCCAAGGCTGGACAAGCATCGGGCCGCGTGCGTACCCGACCCTCGCCCCGGCCGGCCGCGCCATGCGTCTTCAGCCCCAGGGGAGCAGCAGTGCTGCTCCCCTGGGGCTCCTCGGGGCCCGTCCCCACCCAGGGGGGGTGGGAAAAGGGAGGGCTGGTGGGGCTGAGATGCCGTGGCCCAGTGAAGATTCGGATCGGTCAGACGATGCCGGGCCTCGGGGCCGCGTCCGCCAGCCTCGCGTTCGAGCAGCTCGGCCCCCTTCGCGTTCAGCTCGCGGCTCCACCCTGCCCCGAGCGCGGCGGCGTCGGCGGTGGCCGCGCGGTCCTTCAGCGCCTCGCGCGCGAGGATCTCAACGCCTCTGGCGTTCAGGTCGCGGGACCAGGTCATGGCTCCACGTCCTCCCCCTGCGGAAACGCACCACGCTTAGGCAGGGACCGCTGGTCCCGGCATTCCTGTAGGCCTACCACGACACGTTGTGAAAATAACATAGTGTTCGAAAAACATAACCATGCTGTTAGAACACAGGGCCGATGTATTCAAGGAAGACGGCCTCGGCAAGAAATGTTCTAAGACCATTTCGTGTACACCACAAAGGTTCTGAGAACATTCTTTGGTGGGCCGATAGGCAAGCCAGGACGTCTCGCGACTGCTTGGCACACTGCACCAGCCTCGCCTCGGCCTCCTGAGCCAACACGGCTGCGGGCGACGAAGGGCGGAGGTGGTGAGGGTGTGGCCGAGGATCAGGATGCGCGTGATGGCAGTGGCTGCATGTGAGGATGATAGCGGTGATGAGGCGAAGATGGGGGCGATGATAAGGGCGAGGCCGAGACGGAAGAAACACGGCAGGACAGACAAGCACGAATCCAATCGAAGACCAAATTTCAAAAAGGGGATCGACTACGGAACTGATTTACCCCAACATAATTTTTCCGCCAGATCTACTGAACATACACAACAGCCTCTGCTTATCTGAGGAGCATCGTATTCGTTGCTCGTAAATTGAATCGACGGAACACTGATTGCTGTCGTGAACCAATTCTGTCGTCGATCCCCTACTCGAACATTCGGGCATCAGAAGTCGGACCCCCAGACTGCACGGTTTCCCCCGGGGCCGTAGGCAACCCGAGGAGGAGGAGGAGGAGGAGGAGGAGGAGGAGAAGAGGAGGAGGAGGAGGAGGAGGAGGAGGAAAGCGGAGGAGGAGGAGGAGGAGGGGAGGGGAGGAGGGGGAGGAGGAGGAGGGGGAGGAGGGGGAGGGGAGGAGGGAGGAGGAGGAGGAGGAGGAGGAGGAGGAGGAGGAGGAGGAGGACGGGTCGCCCCAAGCCCTCCGGAGCAACCCTCCACCCCGAGACCCGTCGTCCGAGGGGTGCGCTCTGCGCAAAGCTGCCCCCCGAGGCGGCAGAGCGGCCCCCCCGAAGACGCCTCGGCTCCTCGAGGCGACGAGGCCTCCGCGGCTCCTGCGGCCCCTCGGCTCGCAGCGGAGCTGCCACGATGCCTCAGGGCACGTCCCACCGGGATCTCGACGTGCCCGCCTCGATCCGCCTGGCCTCC